>JAXGGA010000062.1:0-380900 GCA_038373865.1 Uloborus plumipes | reverse complement strand
TTTTAGCTTAAAAATCAGTTTAAGCCAGACTTAAAGAAAAATTCAATGTAGAGTCCATAACAGTGAAAATTGCATTTTCAATGTTCTGAGTGCAATTACAAACATAATATAAAGTGAACTATGAAAACAATATGATATTCATATAATTTAGAATGTACTTTTTCAATATATATAAAAATTTTAAACTTTTAAAAAGTTTTATTACGGACACCCCTATGTCACAAATACCGTGAAATGCCCTGGTAGCAAGTAGCATACAAATAATAGGAAATACAGCCTAGGAATTGTGAAATTGGAGCAAAAGCAAATTTATTAGACTGATGTCAATCTTTATTTCAATTTTGTCTTTTTTTCTTAAATAAAACATCATATTCATAATTAAATTTATCATTTAAAAATCTCTTTGTGTGGTAATAAATGAGAAGTTATAATAATTATTTAATTTTGACATGTATTAATTGAAAAAAAAGAGGTGACCTATAATTACCCCGTGTTTAACTCATAATTACCCGAATGCGGGGTAATTCTTGGTCACTCAATAATTGAAATTAAAAAAAAAATAATTCCATTTTAGGTAAAGTGATTATTTGAACAAATTCTAAATTGTTTAAGCTTACTCCATACCAAATTAAATCATTTTATCTTTGATACTTCAGAAAAAAGTAAGATCTTGTGGTTTTTTGACCTGTAATTTCCCCATAACACCCTAACTCTTGTTTTTTTTTTCTTTTACTCAAAGACTACATGTTCAATTAAGTAATAATCAAAATATTTTTTTTTCTTTGAAATCATATTTTCCATTCCAAGAAAAAGATATCAATGACTCCAAGTGTTCAAGGTTCCAAAATTAAAATTTAGGGCTAAAGAATATTACAGTTGATTTAAATGGGCTATATCAACAATAACAGCAAACTTCCGATCACTCCAAATCTTTTGTCAGAAATAGCTGAAATAAATATAGAATCCAAAATGATTTTAGAGACTACATACAGTCAATTTCACAAGTCTTGCGCCAGCAGAGAATAGGAATATTATTAAAATAGTGACAGAAATAGTTGCAATGCTCATGAAGGAAGAGAGGCTTTCATTATAGCAAAGCTGTACTAGAGATGGAAAAGCGCTGAAAAGCAGAAATTCAATTTGAAAAAGGCTTTTATTGTCTAAAACAGTAGGTAGAACACTGTTGGGACAGTAAGCAAAAAATTTAAGTACATTAACCCCTTCTTTGGCAAGTTCTGGATTATTTTACCTTGGAGCTTGGCTAATGCAAAGCAAACAGCTCCACTAAGTTTTCTACTATTATATTTCAAATTTTTAAATTTATAAGTAATAAGTATCCAATAAGTTGGTAATTTATAACACACCAAGCATCTAAAAATGCATCATGCGTGACAGACACAAACTATACATAATTATTTCAGATAAATACGGCAAAACAGTACTTTAAAAGTTTGACAAATGAATGTTAAAAAACATTAAAGAACAAGAAATTGCCAAAATTGATATGCATTTAAGACAAAAGAATGAATCATACCACTCCTTAAAAAGTTTAAATAGGAATTTAGTACCACCAATGGCGCCTTTACCATATTACCCAGTAACCACTATCAAAAATTGAAAAATATTTTTTCGACTCATTTTGTTAAAAATATCAAAAAATAGCATTTGGTCAAAACATCAATACAACTGCAGCAAATCAAGAAATTTTCCAATGAATTTCAAAATTAAGAGAGTGATTTTTTCTGGCGGAGCTCAGCTCTCTCATACACATGCCTAAAATTTTATAATTCTTATGAACCAAAAGATGAAGCGCCAACTTACTTTCCTTTTTGGGCAACATAATTGCTTGTGCACTGTGTTGGACCCTTTGAGCAAGAGATAGGGTAGTACTTGAGCAGCTAGCCACTTCGTTCTGTGTGCCAACCAGAGTGGTATCTTTCTCCACATAGTCCAACATCATCTTGTTAGAATAACTATAGAACGAAAAGTTTTGGTTCACACTTTTCACTATTGTCTGATTGTTCTCAGAATCAGTTTGGTAAAGCACTTCACTTCTTTCGAAAGTTAAAGGCTGTGTAGTTATGGACATTAAATCTTCTTTTTGATTTGAAGATTTAAGATTAACTGCATCTTCACATGAAGTCCTATTTCTAATATTTTTATTAACTTCATAACTATTTTTTATAACTAAAGGCATGCTTTTAAATTTTCTTTTACTATGTACATATTTAGAATATTTATTAAAAATTTGTTTTCCTTTAACAATATTAGACACCACGTGTTTTCCTTTCGCTAGATGTTTAGTTCTTAACTTTTGTTTGTAAAAACAAAGGTGTTTCTTTTGATCCTGTTTGCGTGGAAGAGGTTTGATATGCTTAGTAGATGATTCTTTGAGAAGTTCAGAAGTGGCAGAACGAGTCATCATCCTAGGAACAGGTGGCTGAGCAATATCCTCGAATGGCTCCAGAACCGGCGGGGTATCACTCGTGGAACTATCACATGTTTCATTTTCCTTAATGGCAGATAGGTGTGGCAAATCATCAGCATCATCATAGCAAGTGGACACCACAACTTCTGCTCCTAACTCACGAACACAAGCATCCACAGTCCTAATGCCTTGCTCTGCTAAATCAAAGAACGATGGCATTAAGGAAAATTCTACGTCGTCTTCAGATCGGAAGAGCTCAGCAGAGGATTGGCACTCCCCATTGTAGCTTTGAAAATCATTTGTTGATGTGTCTGAAGTGCCAATAGATATCACTGACAAGGTTTCATGGGAGTTACAGGACTCAATAGTATCTATGTCTTCGATTGCATTCAGGATTACCCTAGATTCATTTTCTTCTGTTTTTGGAGAATGTACGAAAGTTTGAACATCAGATTCAATATATTCTTCCTGAGGATCAAAATTCTCCTCAGATTTCTGTTCAAGTGATGTTTCTATTTCCTCAACTTGATGAAAATTTGTCGAAACACTAAACATTTCGATATTACTTGGTTTTGTATCTCTATCAAAAGATTCGGTGCACTTTTCAGATGGTTCAGATGAATATTCACTTTTACAATAATCGGATGTATATTTTTCAAATGTTTTGCAATTAACAACTGGTTTTTGTGGTGAATTAGGTTTCATTACTTTATTTCTCACATTTTCATTCTTCTTGCTGCCCCTACGATTCGAGTTGCGGCTGAAACCTGAGCAAGATGCCGCCTGCCTGATATTAAATTGATTGAGTATATTGTCAGGAGAAAAATTTTTAGCCCACTCAATTTCATGCAAAGATGCATACAATTTCTCAACCTCAGACCTCCTCTTACGCCCCACTTCTGGTTTTGGAGAATGCTGACTAGAATTCTGAGAATGATTAGATGCAAAACTATTAATTTTCGTCTTAGATATCAAAGTCTTTGATTCCACTTTATCTTTGCGGATCTCCTGGAATCGCCTTACAACCAAGGTTGCACAAGTGGCAGTGCAGTCGCAGCTACAGGTCTTTTTTCGAATATTTCTCCGTAGATTGTGACGAAAAGGCGATTCAGGTTCATTATTGCAAGGTAGCCTTTCGTGAATGATTGTTTCATGATTAAATTCCATGCTTCTGGAACTTGTATCTGAGCAGATTATTTTTTTACTTCTAACTGAACTATTTATACTAAGATTGGCAGTAGAGGACGCTAATGTTCGGGGCGGTTTATGACCATTTTTGTCACTGATACAGGACATGTTGCTGGATGCTGAGGAGCCAGATGAATGTCGGCTGCGATTGCCCAGCAAGGGAGATGGTTTATCATCAGGTAGACGCTTTCTGACATTATAATTATTGCAAAAGATAGTCGAATCGTCTGAACATGATGAAAATGAATCACTTTGGTTCCACCTTGATGGACGTCTCTCAACTTTTATTGACAATGAGTTAGGAGATGTTTTGGATAACTTGATCCTTTTCTCCATTCTCAGACACAAGAAATTCAAATGTGGGATGAATATCCAGTTACAAGTTGTGATTATCAAAGTCATTTTGAACACTCAATCTCATCTTGACATGCAAAATGATTAATGTATCCCTGAAAAATAGAATAATTGTAATTATTTAAAGCAAAATAAAACATACAAAATATTTAAAACTAATTATGTAAACTGAAACAATCTTTTAAATGCAAAGGCGCAAATGTAATAACATCCTTAATCTTCAATATTATCCAAATGTTCAATACTTTGTTTTCAACACCATTAAAAAAAAGGGGGTAGGCAAATGAAAAATAGTTCAAAAATTAAATCCTAATAGCAAATCAGGGATGCAACAGTGCAGGATTCTCACATTTTTTTTTTTTGACATCCCCTTAAATCCCCTAAAATCTTTTTGTGCGCTGTTCTCCATTAGCAGTCTTAAGTTATAAAGATTGCAAAATTTCTCATCTCAGATTTTCCCATTTTTTACATTTAATCAAGAAGACAGGTAATATGAATGGAATGGCTGAGATAGTAACAACTGCCATATTATCAATGATTAGCAATGAATAGAAGAACATAAAAATTTAGCCATAAAGGTACATTTTGCCATTCAAATGACAAAAAAAATACCAATCGGTTCAAATTTTAATTTAAGGACCCAAGTATGGTATAATATGGCTCTTTCTACCCGAAATAATTATTGGATTGTCTCGATTTTGGCCTCATTGGAAAGATCTGAAAAATACTTTTTAAGAAGATGTTTCCTATGGTTTTGAAAGTTAGTAATTGGTAATGCCACCCAGAAAAAAGGTGCAGGCATTTTTAAAGTAGTAAAAATTTATATTAAATTGAACAAATAAAAATTGTTTGGGCTAGGCTGATAATTAGCATGAAAGAAATAATTGACAAGAAAAAGCTGAATAAATATGTGTTGAAATTTTTTTGTCGAGTGTGAATAAATAAAATTCATGCTTTAGCTTTGAGGCTTTGAATGTAACAGGGGGACTTAAAACTTCTCATGTTGATTATTGTTTGGCGATTAATTTTTTGTATTGTGTGCCAGCAAAATTTGAATAGCATTACTACAAACTTTTACTATTGACTTTAATCTCATTGGGATCATCACTTGACATAACTTTTACTCTCAAGGTAGACACTGCAAAACCAGGCAATGGAGTTAGTATTATATACTAAAATAGCATACTGCTCCTCCCCCATTTCCACAGTCTGGAAAGAAGAGACGAGATCATATTGTGTCAACCTATATTCTAGTCTGCCTCATTTTTCAGTGTTTTTCTGGAGTGAAATATAATACCTAAAAAAACTGGTCAATCTCCATATGGATTGCAGTTATATTACATATATATATATATATATATATATATATATATATATATATATATATATATATATATATACACACATATACATATACATATATATACATACATACATACATATATACATAACATATAGGATAAATGCTTAATATATATACACACATACACAATAGAACCAGGATTTAACGTTCTCTGTCAGACCAGTAATACAAAACGTACAAAGCAATAAAACTTAAAATCAGGGTCGGTTTAATAATCTAAGCATATTGTTTAACAATCTAATCTTATCCAATGGGCTAGTGGGCAAAATGTGTAATATTTACCTGTCTTTTGTTTGTAGACAGTTTCAATCATAACACGTTTTATAACAACAAATTTCGTAAATTAGCTTCTTGTTGGCATTCACAAAAAAAAATAAATAAATAAATAAACAAAAAATAAAATAAAAAATAATAATGGTAATTAGAGGCCCATCCAGTTGACATTTGTGAGTCGGAATGACACTGTTGCACTACAGATTAAAATACTACAAAATATTTTCATAGCATTTTTTATTTTTTTTTCCCTTAATTATTGTTTGACTCAAAATAGTCACAACCTTTTTTACAATGATAAAAATGACTTCATTTTACTCCTATGTATTGTTATCCGATACCAAGTACTTGAATCTGCAAAATGATGACTAAGTTTACGTGCACTTATCAGGGGTCTGGCCAAAGGAAATTTGTGTCTATTAACGGACCCTTCACAAAAATACGATCCAGCAAAACAGACCCTTCACAAAACTACGATAAAGCAAAACGGACCCTTCACAAAATGCTAATCAAACAAAACTGACGCTTCACGCTTTATTCATTCAAAAAGCAAATCTGAAATCAAAATAATGCAATCCATATTTCTGTGTAAAAGTCCATAACTTTCGGCTCTTTTTTGAAGTTGAAGAAGAGAATTGCTTATCCGCCAATTTTGTGCAAAAAAAAAAAAAAAAAGTCGGCACTTACTGGCTGCTATGCTCTTGCAAGCGATAAATCTTTACTGTAAAATGTCCCACTTTTGGTTAATTTCTTTTAAAGAAATTAACTTAAAAAAGGTAGTAGTTTTGCTTTAATATTTCTGCTTGTGTGTTTTATAATATGCAAATCAAAATGGCTTGCTGCTAAGCTGCTTTTATAGATTTCTCTGGAAATGCAGAGTAAGGATTTTTCTCCCTGCTCTTGACTTAAACAAAAAGGAAATAATCATAGCAAATATCCCGGAAAGAGAAATGAACTTAGAACTGTTGGAAAAAAAAATTCAAAATATCAAGGCTGAATTTTGAATTTAGCTTTCAACAGGAGATGAAATACATAGAAGCAGTTAGAAAGACAGTAAACATATTCCCTATTTATTAACTTTTAGCATTTCGCTAAAGCTTTTTCTCTTATTTTCGCTTTTTTGTTAAAAAAAACTTTCAAACTCAGCTTAAACCCTGTCCGTCTATGAATATTCTAGGGATCAGATTGAACCCTTCTTGGCCAAAATTGAATTTAACACACTAATATGCGATATGGAAAAGATAGTTACACACAAATGCACCTTCCTGAATTTGCAAAGTAGAAACATAGTCAATAGCTAACTTTCACCGTGCATCGATTTTATAAATGTAACTTTTTTTTTGACTCATACATAAACACAATTGTATTTTATGAATAAAACAATTGTAAATTTCTCAAAAACTTCATTATCATGAAATATATTCAATTTTTACAACTATTCGGCATTGGCCGAGTACCAGATCAATATTTAGCCTGAGTACCAAGTATTTACGGAGTACTCGGTAGACCACTAATGACAATTTGAACTTTGACATCTTGAATTCACATACCGTTGGAAAAAACACTCAAAAACAAGAAGATTTTTCCGATTCATTTCAAGTATTTTAAACAGACGCTAAAGAAGTAAATACTTATACATTCTACTTTTCTTTTGCATGGTTTGATTGTGAAATAAAGAATAAATAGCTACAATAAACGACCGACAGCGTGAAAAGTGTGGGAATTGCCGCATTGGCGAATTTTCCAAATGATGGTGCTTATTTTTTTAAAACAGAATGTAACACAGCTACATTGTAAAATTTTATTGATAATAATTACGAAAACCGCTATCATAAAATTGAACCCTTTACAAAAATTGAGAAAGTAAAAATCAACTCTTGTTGTGAAAAAGAATAACAATCATATGCTGTTTTCAACACAAGAATGCTCTTTGTATTTCATTTTCCTTCTTTTTAAAACTTTTATATTCAAAAGTCGCGGCAAAACGTTCCAGGATCGGTCCCGATTTATAAAAATTGCTATCGCAAAAACAAAGTCTTTTTGTGAAAAAGAATAACAATTGGGCTGTTTTTAACACAAGAATGTTCACTGCATTTCTTTTCCTTCTTTTCAAAACTGAAAATAAGTTTTTATGTTTCGAAATTGCTCCAAATTCATTGGAAATCATTTTCGACTTTTGGCTCACAGTGTCACAGTGGTTCTTAAGGATTTGAAGCTTCAGACAATTTTATGTCAGGAAATGCTGCACATAGTGTCATTTAACCTTTAGGAACCGGGCGGTACACATATTGTACCATAAGTCTTTTTTCTTTAGAGGACGGGATTGAAATTTTCACTCAAACCCTTTGGAGCCGGGGATTTTTTCAAGGTTTCATACGTCTGGTACGACAGTTTATACCTTCTCTTGTCAATGGAAAAGAAATCTGTGGTTCAACTATAGTACTATCTGGGTTGAAAGAAAAATTTCTATACGAACAGTCCGGATCCAAAAGGTTAAATAGATGCAGATGAGCAAGAGTCATGCAAATAATTTAGCACATTTATTAATATTTGGACACACATTTTGCGGAAGTTGTTTGAATGCCGAGAAATGGATGTGACTTACATAAATACGGTTAGTTAAAAATGATAGAAACGATTATGGTCAAATACAGTCAACTTTCCATATCTCGACTTTGCTTAACTCGAATTTCTGCCATGTCAAAGTTTTTGGATGGTCCTGAACTGCTGAAATGTTGTATAATGGATTTTTTCCCTGTTAACTTGAAGTCACTTCACTTATCTCAGGTAGTGTAAGGTAGAATTTTTTAAGCATTTATTGTACTGATTTGTGCTTATTTGTATTTTAAAAGCCAAACCAACCAACCACTTGACCATCAGATGTCTAAGAGAATTCTTATTGCTATTTTTACTATTTGTTCCTTTAGTGAGGAAGCAACTTTTCATTTATGAGGGCGTAATTTAATTGATATTCCCCTGGTCAACTCCTGAAAATGGAAAATGCTGAAATGCACTTCTTACTTAACATTTTCTGAGAAGTCATTAAAAGATAATTTATTTTCAGCGGCTGTTAGAACTTTTGGTACAAAAGGGGACATAGAGTTTGAAGAGGGATTAGCTGTACGAAGTTTTCCCATGACTTATCTGTTCAATAATTGTTTAGTAGAAATGTTCCTGGTGCAGTGCCCTATCTATCTCCTCCACTGCTAAATTCATTAAATTTCCCACTTCAAGAATTTCGGCTGGAAACAAAGCTGTTGAATGCTCGACTGGTAGAAAAATGTGCCCAGAAAGCGCAAATTTGACGACATTTTTAAATGTATTTTTTGTTTTAATTAGAGTCCTGTTTCTGAACTTCTGGAGAAGAAACCAGAAGTTTTTGTTCTTTTCTATGCATTTGTGTAGATGTGTTTTTACAATAACCACTATGAGTGTCTTATAAAAGAAATAATTTTAAATTTTCGATATCTCGAACTATGTAGAATATTTTTCTTGGTCCCTAGCACTTGAGATATTGAGAATCGACTGTAGATATGAAATACATAAGACAAATGCAAACAGATTTAATATGATCGAACCTTGTTAATACCAAGATTCTTAAAACAAATTACCGTATTTTCCTGTAGATAAGCAGATGCTTATACCTGTTTAAAAGCTGAATTTTAACTCCTGCAGCTTATACGCCCATGGCGGCTGGCTAATATGATGTAAAAGTTTTTTTTTGTCTTTTTTTTTTCAAAGTTCATGTTATATTTATAATTATTGCTTAAAAACAAAACAAATTAGAGTCTGACATCCAGAACCACAACTGCGCAACGCCCTTGAAAACATCTATTTTGAAAAGAGTGATAGCATTTCTGCTTATTCAGATGTTATTTTATTCTCCTAGATCCCATAAGGAAGTGGAATAAATTAAGAAAAAAAAAACATCAACCAAAACCAATGTGTCTAATAAAGGAATCCAAACGAAAAACAAATAATAATTTTAAAAAAACGCTGGCCCTGCCCTTGCCTTGAGGATGGGAAGTAGGGTTGCAGTAGAAACCAACCAGAGTAGAACAGGGTTACTATAAGTTGCAGTTATTGCCAAAATATTGCAACAATGATATTGAAACACTGTTTTCAAATCAATGTTCCGATTCTTTGTCATTGTTTTTGAACGATGACAATATCAGTATACAGCGCAGGTGTAGGTTCTCGCAGATTGAACTTTTGACAAAGTTTTATGCGGCTTATACGCCGATGCTGCGTATCTGATGAAAGAATTTTTTTTTCTCCCGAATTTTGCGAAGTGCGGCGTATACGGTGGTGCGGCTTAACCCGAAAATACGGTACTGCTAAAACGAACTACATTTCTGATCCCTGTTCTACCATTTGTAGTGTATTACTCTTCGGATAAGACGAGCTATGATTAAGACGAACTGATTTTAAAGGTACCATGGAGATCGTTTTAACGAGGCTCGACTGTAGCCTTAAGAAGGGTAGCCTAAAATTTCATTTATAAAAATTCAATTTCAGAAATTTTCAGGATGGAACTCTCGAATGTGAAAAAAAAAAACGATAGCATAAATAGCTTAAAACTGCAAAATTTATAGTTTCCAATAGTGATAAATAAGTTAAAATCATCAAAAATAAAAATGACCTTTAACAGAAAAGTACTGCACATTTTGTTTATCTTATTTCTGTTCCTTTTCAGAAAAAAAAAATTTAACTCGATATAAATTTTCAGAAAATCGGCAAGAGATGCAGTTTAATGTCTTTGCTATGCCTCGGGGAAACGACAATTTAAGCCATTTAATTTCCAAAGACGAGTCAAAATTGCCGAGTGGGCCGAAGTTAAGCTGTCTGCCCCCTACTTGTATATTAGAACCTCTTCTGGCTTGTGAACTTACTAACTTTTCAACAATGACCCCCTTTAAAACCAGAAGCAGGATCTACCTTTGTCACCAAGATTGGTGAGTTATAACGTAAAAGAAAGACCCAACCACAATCGTTTTCCTCATAAGATCACAAGCAGCACGCTTTTTGGCGTAATGTAATGACAGATCATTTCTAACACAGTCGAACATTATAAACGCAAAAGCTGAAGTGACCATGATAATTATTTCGTGTTAACCAGATTTCGTCTTATCCGATAATCTGTTAAAGTGATTAAGCAGTGACTTACTGCTTCGTTAACTCAAGGGCCAAACAAGTATTTCTTTCAGAGCGGTCTTTCGGGTTATAGGATTTCGAAAAAACGAGTTTCAGATGTAAAGCAATTTCTTCTCTTTTTGTACACATGTGGATTAGAAAACAATAAGCAGATATCAATATGTGATAGGAGCATATTTTTAAAAGAAAATTATGTTCACGAAAGAAAAATTATACTCACCAATTACTACATCAATATCAACAAAACATTTTTGAATGCAGAATGATGGTATAATGCTTTAATGAAATAACAAAACAGACATCCTTCAATTGAACAGCAAAGACCTAGAATATTAAAAAATCGTTGTCAATAAAAGTATGCTGAGAACAGTAAGATACTGACAATATAACATGAGTTTTTGAGTTTTAAATCAATACTGAACATTTTTTGCCTAGAAATATTGTACACTAACACTTAAGAAAACATTTAAAATATACAAACAAAATTAGAATGTAGAGACACATTCTAATATTTATGAAGAACATAACATAAAAAATTAGCGAAATAGTAACAAAATTTTATAGCAAATAATGTTCAACATTACTTTTACTCAGAGTCCATACCGTTTAGAAAACTCAATATTCACAACGCACTACTCGAAAGAAACTTTTAGTTGTTAAACAAGAAAACTTAAAAGAAGAGCTCACGAACATCAGTTCATTTTCTCTCAAACTCTATACACCTTAACGGAATTCATATTGCATCGAAAATACGATTTGACATTATCAATTTACAAAATATTTGAGAAACATTTTGTATTACAAAATGACCGTTGCCAACCTAGAGCAGTAGCAGGAAAATGTAAACACTGACGCGTCCTATGGAAGTAAATAGCAAAATTATTAATATAATATGGGTATTTAATTCATACTTTTTCCATGTTCAAATTCTTTTTTGAGGGATTGTGCTATCGTTTTTCACATGCTATTGCAGCTTTTTATTGATTACAGCGTGATCTAGGGTTAAAACCATATGACCCTTTGAAGTTGAGTAAAATGTCACTACAAATTCTAGCTATATTTATTTTCTATTCAAGACCATCAAATTTTAAATGAAGCAAATTACTCTTTGTTCGTTTATTTAAAAATGTGAAATAAAAAATATATAAATTTGAGCAGTGATTAATGATACCAAATATGTTAACAATTAGCTAAAAAGTTAGAATAATGTTTTCTTCTGCGATACCGAAAGCGGTCCAGTTTGATTTTGTGCTTTATTTATTTTGAAGGATGGTGTCTACATGAAATGGAAATTGATCTGAAACGAAGAAAAACTTTTTTGTATATGTCATGTTCAATGAGAAAATTTATTGTGTCAGACAATGATTATTATGTTTTAATAAATTTTTATTAATTTTTCTTCCAGGATCTTTGACTTCCTATCAGAACTGAAAATACTGAAGTCTTCATTTATATATTAAAGGCATGGCAGAAATAGGTTTGTATTTTTTTTTCCAAAAGTAATTTTAAATTATTTAAAATCACTGCTTAAATTTACAATTCAGAAATAACTTAATAAATATCTATGTATATATAAGGAAAAAAAAGTAAAGGAAATTATCTGGCTGTTTCATTGGGTAACCTACAGCCTTAAAATTTGGTACAAAATTGCGAAACACCCAGAGGGTGGGATTGCTCACCTGCAAGCATTTAAAAAAAAATTGCCAGTTACTTTTTTTTGTTTTAATTTTTTTGAGTTAAAATTTTACATAAGTTGCCTGGTAAAAAGCTAAAAAATCCCTGCACTTCTTAACCATTCTATAATCAAAAGAACTTTTTATCTGCCTTAGACGAAATGCCTTTCATTTTTTACAATCAAAAACAGGAGATATAAGCATTTCTAATTTGCAGAAATCCTAGGCTAAACTCAATTTTAGCCCAAAGCAAATTTTTACGAGACACTGAATGTAAAAATGAATTTTCAAACGATGCATTATTTTTGCTACGGGCGAAAAACTACCTTCATATCCAGGGCTGCCAAAAGCTTTTCCAGACTCCGAGCAAAATACTAACCTGCTGGCCTCAGTTCAAGTCCAGGAGCGCCCCGATGGGAGGTCACTGTGACCTCCCAATAATTTCTGCATTTGGCGCATTTTCCTGATGATTCGGCAATTTGAAGACAATAAATTGCAACATTGAGAGTATTTGTTCTTTTTAGTTTTTAGAATTGTTTTTTAAAAGATGCCTAATGTTTTTTATCTTTTTGTTATGCATGTACTAAATGTGTGCATGAGCGTGCTTGTATTTTATCATTCGGTAAAATTGAAACTTCTTTCGGCAAATTGGCAAATTGATAATTCCCCCCCCTCCCAAAAATTGTAGTTCGGGGCACCCTTGTTCCATTGTTGACTGATGTCTTCACTTATGTTCCAGTTGTTTCAGTGCCGTATTTACGTATGGGCTTAATGAGCTATAGCCCAATGCGGCACAATTGGGGGGGCGGCACTTTTTCCATGCAAAGTGAAGACTTTTTTTAGACAGCGGGGCGGATCGGCCGCGAGAATGACCTTTTTTTTTTCTTTTTCATTAGTCGCCAGGGCGACAGCGGCTACATTTTTTTTTTCTTGTATTGGCAGGGCGCAGCGGTGCACATGGAGAAAGTTCATGGAGTTAAAAAAGTTTTTTTT
This sequence comes from Uloborus plumipes, assembly GCA_038373865.1. Classification (NCBI taxonomy): domain Eukaryota; kingdom Metazoa; phylum Arthropoda; class Arachnida; order Araneae; family Uloboridae; genus Uloborus; species Uloborus plumipes. Next base: position 367,474 of record JAXGGA010000062.1, on the reverse strand, counting down.
TTTTACAACTCTGAAATTCAACACCTCAAAGAGGTGGGGGGCGGCCAGTTTCAAAAGCCCAGGGCGGCCTCACGTCCAAATACGCCTCCGAGTTGTTTTATTTATTTGTTTTTCTTCACATTGAAGTTCCTTTTTGTACTTTGTCACAGACTAATGTAACTTGTGGGGAGAGACGGGGGTTCGCCTCCAGCTTTTCATCAGAAAATAAGTCTAATTTAATTTGAGTGATGTTAAAAAAAAGGAAGAAAACCTTTTCTATATTAAGCTTTAGGAGCCGGGTGGTACGCATGCTGTACCGTAACTCTTTTTTTTTCTAGGACGGGGTTGAGATTTTCACTCGAACCCTTTGGAGCCGGGGATTTTTTCAAGGTTTCATACGTCTGGTACGATAGTTTATACCTTCTCTTTTCAATGGAAAAGAGATCTGTGGTTCAACTGTCGTACTACCTGGGTCAAAAGAAAAATTTCTAAAAAACAGCCCGGATCCAAAAGGTTAATAGTTTAAGAGAAAAACAAAGAAAGGAAACAAAGCATTTTATTTAAAATTCCCTTTGCTTCAAAAGTTTTTTATTGTAAAATTTTAAAAGAAAATGTGAATATCATTGAAATATTGTTGAAAAATACATAATAAGCTGTGTTATTAAGATTACCTTACTATGGGCCCAGATATGCCCTGAACTTAATTCATGTAAAAGTGTTAGCTACAAACCTTCAATGTTAGCTACATAGCTAACATTGAAGATTCTACATTGGTGATAAAGTGGCTTTATCTAAAGGGTCTCAAGAAAAGGCAGGCAGTGCTGAAAAAAGATCCCTGTAAGAGCTTTATTGATTTAATATCCAAAAAGATCTCCAGGACTTCTAACTATCGGAAAAAAAAGACCTACTGTCTGAAAATTGCTTTTTTTTTGTGTGTGTGTGTCAAAAAATACTTATTTTTCTTCTGTTTTTTTATTGCACATTACTTCAGTGAATAGCGTTTGTAAACTAAGATGCAGTGTTGCAGTTGGATAGAGGGTTGCGCTAGAAAGGCGAAGATCGTAGACTCGATCCTGCCATGGGTTTTGCCGTTCATGCACATTCTTACCTTTGGTATGGTAGAAATGACATAGGCCATAGCTAACTTTTCTCTTAGTTAAGATTTTTTTAATAATTATATTTTAAATAACTTACACATAGAATACTGTTGTATTTTATGAATGAGGCAATTGTAAATGATTGCGTTATATATATATCCAGTAGCGTACATAGACTTCGGCGCGCCCGCCGCATGATTGATTAGTGCGCCCCCCCCCCCACCGTAAGATTTATAAGTATGATCTTAGATTTATAGCAAAAAATTAAAAGCTATAATAAGACTTTGTTGAAGAGTATTCTGATATTTAAAATCAAGTTTATTGCAAAATATAAAGTAATGAAAATTGTAATTGCAATGAAAAAGCAGAATTCAGGAACGGTAATAAACACTATACGGGTGATTTTCTCAACACGTTAACTTTTGCCAATGCCAAGTAGGAAAAATTCAACTTGTAATTAATTAATTATTGTTAATATTTGTTTAAAGACAACTCATTTAAGATCACAAATCAGTGCTCAGCAACGAAAAAAACTTAAAAATAAAATTTTAATGAGAGTTTTAAGTTTAAGTTTAATGTAAAAAGTGTAATTACCATCTCCCGGCTTAAACACTTCCCTAACTCAAGAAATATTTTTAAAACTTTATTCATTTGATAAATAATGACATAGAAAGCAAAATACACCATTTAGAATATTGCTTCATATATTTTTTTTACATTATTTACAAACAAAACAGATTAAATCTAATTTTTTAAAGAAATAGTAGTATTTTTCGTTGGAATTTTAAACTTTTACAATACCAACTTTTTTTTACTGCAAAGGGTTACAAGTTTCTTTATTTTTTCATTTGTCTGTTTTACATTTATTTTTATTTAGTCTATAAAATATTAACTGTAGGCGGACTCGAAGCATAATGAGTACAAGAAAGATCGGTTTCGCAAGAAAGGCAAGTTAGCATGCGTAAACCTAACACTGATTTGTTAAGAAAAGAAGAAAATAAATACCTTTGTGCGATAGATGTAAAGTTTAAATCCAACGTTAAAAATGTACAGTATACCTGTATATTTGTGCATTTTTAACGTTGGATTTAAACTTTACTGATTTGTTATTTTCATTCCAAACCATCTGATGAAGCTTCATGATATTTGGAACTGACTTCAGATTTTTTGGTAGCAGGGTTTCAACTCGCTTTATATCAGTCTCTGTGACGGTGAAGAGCCTTACTTTTAATGCTTAACGCAATTTAACATAAAAGTAAACATAATTACAAAATAGAACGAATAATTATTATTATATAAGTATTTTAAGTCATAAGTTAGCTAAAATAATAATGAATTTGTTCTAAATTATTCTAAGAATAAAAAAAAAAACAGAATTATATAACTAACAAGGAGAAATTTAATTCAGATTTTAAAAATTTACTTTTGAAAAATATATTCCTTTAATGTTGATCTGTTTCGTAGATAAAAACTATTTTGGAGTTCAAAATATTCTAAACTACTTTTTTCATCTCCATTATATCATTTGAACTTTACCTAAAGAGTATAATAATTTAACAACTAACAGTTTGAAAAAATAAATAAACAAAATCCAAATATAAAAAATAAAATTTCGAATTTATACTTGAATTGTTAACCATAACTAAACAATAATGTAAATGTTACAGACTGTTCTTAGAATAGAAGAGACAAACAAAATTGTGTAGAAAACTTACCATGAAAAATTTCGTGGAAATAAAATACAATTAACGTTTGGATTTATTTTTAAATGCTTAATTTTGTTCTACTCAGTGAGAGAAAAACACTTTGAAACACAAAATATTCTAAACTACTTTTAAAATATTGATTAGAATAGTTAAATTTATAAAATTTTATTCTTATTAAGTTTTAAAATTTAGATGTAACTAATTAAACAACTAACAACTTCCATACAACTAAATATCATTCTTTCTAAATTATAATGAATTTTAAAGATTGAACAATGTGCCTAACTTATTGCCATTTGAATTTGCTAAAAGTATTAAAAAATAACACAACAATATAAATAACGTGCATTAAAATTTTTGAAATCCATTAAAATGTCACTCTCCCGAAACCACTTCGTAAGTGGGGACGGAAATGACAGGGACGGAAATGACAAAACAGTGGGTTTTCGAAAACAGTGTGAAAAGTGTTTCATATCTTTAATTTAACTGTTGATACCTTAAAAGTGTTCGCAAGAACAAATTCGGCAGTGGAATTTTTTTTAATTTTATTTAAATTTTCTGGAAGATAACCAGGGGGACGGAAATGACATTGAATAAAGTCACGCATAGAATTTTTAAGATAAAACAAGCCTCACACACCCTAAAAGTTGTGTAAACTTTGTTTAAAGCGTATTTTTCTGCTGAGAAGAATGTTCTTAAACATTTTGAGCTATTTTATTATGAACTAGCACCATTTATAGGATTTTATTGAAGGTTTTTCTACTTGGGAGAATTTTTTTTCAAAACCTGGGGACACGTATAAGTTGAGCTCTCTATCAAAATATGTAAATATGATAAGGAATGCTTATATGGAACATTGAAGTACACACTTGTACTGTATCATAATGCATATGTATTAATTTTTAAAAATGTTTCTTCATATAGTAATTTTTTTTTAAAGTTGACAAATGTGTGTGGGGACAGGGGACGGAAATGACATTTTGCATATATATTATTTTTTTAAATATATAATTTAAGTGCAAAATAGTGCCAATGCACGTTGTCATTACTCTTTATGAGCATCTTGAATAGAACATAGCATTAGATAATGAAAATAGGTGTTTAATTGGAAGATATGGATGAAGGACACAAAAGTTAACGAATTGAGAAAATAACCCATACACTTGACACTTGCCACATTGAAATCTTACTAGAAAATACCAGGATATCTTACAATGATTATACTTCAAGTTTCAATAAAAGTTACTGTTAATTATAAAGCACATTCTAAAAAAAAATATTTGCAGTCAAATTATATACAGTTAAGTTTCAATAAGGTACTTCCTTGCAGGAGGATAAAATTAATTCTTCTACTATAAACTCATACTTCATCCCCTGCGTTGTTTAGTACTCAAAAATGTTTGAGTAAGTTCGTCGAGATTTAACTCATGAGCCCTGGAGCTTTCTATGCTTAATACAGCAAGGTCACTCAATCGTTCGTCTGTCATTGTACTTCTTAGATAAGTCTTAATTAGTTTTAATTTAGAAAAGTATCTCTGCTGATGCGGATGTTACTGGCAACGTGAGAACTAATTGAGCTCCTATGATCAAGGGCCTTGATTATAGGAGCTCAATTAGAGATGGACAGGGGGCATATGTTATACAGGAGAATCAGGAAGGGTGGTAAAATCATTACGATATGCATCATATGTGACGTATCGATGCAGATTTCATTTGGAATACCTGGAAGTGACATTACGGGGAAAAAAAAAGTTTTTTGTGTTACTTTTTCAGAGTGCGCCCCCATACCTCCGGCGCCCCCCCCCCGCTCCGCGGGGGCTGCGGGGGCGCTATGTACGCCACTGCATATATCTATTTTATATTTGCACTTTTTCTATAAATTAAAAATTCAGTACTTACGTATTAACTCCACCAGAGCTACAGATTTGGCAGTTAAAAAAGATTTGGCGGTTTATTTCGCGTTTTCTGGGGTTTTTAAGTAACTATGCCCATAGAAACAGCAACTTCAAAAAAAAAAGAAAAAACGCCAAATCTGTAGCTGTGGTAGGGTAAATACATAAGTACTAAAAATTCTCTTATCTTGAATAATATTCAATTTTTACAACTGCTTGGTATTAGTCGAGTACATGATCAAAATTTGGCCAAGTAACAAGTACTCGATACAACACTAATTTATGTAATAATTGACTCTTGATTATTTAAAAATTTTATTCACTTATTTTATTTACAATTTATTTATTTACTTACTAGGTGAAGATGAAGGTTCTCTTATCACAGTGGTAGTTGATCTTAATCCTTCACCTTATCTTATTAAAGATGGCGAGGTAATGCATTATATATTCAAATAAAAACCATTATTTCAAATATATTGCATAACATCTAAATGTGATCTGACTTTGTCGAGTCCTTTGTCATCAGGACAAGCTTAGTTAAAACGAAATTTGTTTGAGCGAGCTGCAATTATTTAAATATATTCGTTAATGTTCCTGTATTCCTTGAATATATTAAGTGTTACAATTTAAAACAAAAGGTTTAATTATATCACATTAGGGCCCCGTTTATGCAGCAGGATTCAACCCGGAGTTAACCCGGCTTCGCGGAATGAGGCAGTTTTCTGCATCTAACCCGGCTTCAATGGGGTAGGAACTTTTCTCTTCCAACATAGAGGAATTATTGCCGGATTTTGCCCCGCAATACATTGCGTGGTCACATGTCCCCCTTGTGTGTTTACTTAACACTTGTTGATCGGCAATTGGCGTGCGATTAATTCTTTCGTGTTTGTTGGGATTGTTTTCATATTTTTATTTAAAAACTTACCGTACCATTACTTTTTTAAAGAACTTACCGTATAGAATGATGGTAACGTTAGCGCATTGAATGATGGGAGTGTAAAGGAGAATCTGCGATTTTCCAAAAACGGATCTTTTTTCAACCTGTCTCAAATCCCTCATTTATCCGCCTCCCTCTCCAACCCAGGGTAAAGCTGGAAGATGCATAAACGGGGCCTTGGTTAACAGTACGATATATACTCAGGTGTAACAAGAGCAATTTTGTACAAAATACGAGGTTAAAAGAGTAGGGGGTTGACTTATCTGCGGGGCAGAATTTCTAAAATATTCGCTGAATCATTCGTTGTAAAAAAACTCAAAAGTGTAATCATTTTCCTGATTATAGGCCAAACCTTTTAAACAAATGCTAAAGAGGCATACTGCTATAATTTTATGTGGTTTAAGTGTGAAACAAAAAAATAATTGCAGCAAAAGCATGCAAAAAATGCTTGATATTAATTCGAAATAAAGCAATCAACTTAAATCGTAACTGCAAAAATAAACCATTTCAAAAATCACAATTGCAGAAATGAACCTTTTTTTTATAATCAGGCCTGTCATTTAGGGGGTTCTGTTACACCCCCCCCCTCCGCCCCTAAAAATTTTGAAATGATGTGCCTGAGCATGAGTATAAAAATCTTGCATTTACGATCGTAAGAATGAATATTTTCCTTTTTAAAATGCTTGTTTCCAAAAATTGCGCCAAATTGTTCTCAATTTTTCCCAACAGTAGGTGCTCAACTTATATACGCTTTGATTTTTTCGGGATTTTACACCTAAAAGTAGAGGATCAACTTATACACAAGATTGACTTCTCGCAAGTGTATAAAGTAAATAATTCTGTTCATTGATCAAGTTCAAATAATGAAACAAAATAAGAAAATTTATCGTTTGAAAAATATTAACTTCTAACTTTTCTCCTAAGTTAATGCTTTTGTACATCAAACTGTACATAAATAATGGTTATAATCACCAACCAGTGTGAACTTCTGTCGTATATTCGTCCAACTGATTAAAGCTTCCTGGTTCGTTCAAGAAGGCTTCAAATAGTGTTTTAGGTGACTGACTGACAAGAGCATTGTGGGGCCAGAAGGTGTGGTTGTCCCTCACTTATTTTTCTACTATGTAGAATGCTATTCTGGAACATTACTTCAAGTAATATTCATTTCTGATTTATTTAAAAATCCCAATTTTTCTCCAAAGCAGAGTAATTTGAAATCTTGCTCAATAAAGGGTTCAAAGATTATTTCTATTAATTAAGTTCCACTTTTCTCTTGTGCAATAACCAATTTTACCTCTAAACATTCTTATTATTTTCAAGAGAATGTTCATAAAAGTGCTGTTTTTTGTTTAAGAAAGTTATATAAATAAAGGTGTTAATACAAAATAGTAGTTACTTTTGTAAGCTTTGTTTACATTTGATTTTTTTTTTTTTTCGAGTTGGTAAATATATTTTTTTTTCTCCCTTAGTGTATAATGCCCAGGTGTTTGGATTCTGTGGCAGCATTCTGTAATGCTCACATGATGCTCAGCCCTCTCAATAAAATTGCTGTTATAGGATGTCATACTAAGCAGAGGTAAGATCATGAATGTATACGGTTTAAACTTTTTGTCTGTTTTCAAATTTCACTTAACTTCTATTCCCATAAATTTTTGTGAAAAGCAGCTTATTATGACTCGTGTTTGCAACGAACCTTGCTGGCATTTGCCTCAAAATTTAAGAAAACTGTTCAATAAAAACCTTGCCTGGGTTAATTGTAACTACTGTGAAAAAAATAAATGCCTGAAAAAAATACTTTGAAATCCTGTTAGAACAAGCTTCAAGGGTCCCCAAATTTTATTTGTTGTTATCTGAATTTGTTGTAATGGAACTCAAGCAATATAAGGGAAATTTAATCGAAACTGAAAATTTTGTTCATTGCATTGGTTTTTTTGTTGTAACGGGATTTCACTGTAGTGCTTTACGTACCAACTTTTCCTTACATGCTTATTTTTTCAATTTGAAGATAAAATACGACATACTGGTGTAGCTTTAAGTTTTCCTAAACAAACTGCAGATTCAGGAGCACCAGAAACTTAAATTTTTAGTGATTACCAAAGAAGCTACGTTCACATAGATTCAAATTACACAGGCCAACAAAAAAAACCTTTTTGAAAACTTTTTTAATTTTAATAGCTGATCTTGATAGATTTTTATGTGCTGAATCCAAATCTGCTTGTAGTTTTTATGTATCACCCTTAGTTTCCAAGCAAAATGTATTTTATTATATAGTCTAATACCCATTTACAGTATATAGGGAAATCAATGAAACACTGTAGAATCGTAAAATTGTTTGTATTTACAGTAAAATACTTGGAATAGTAATTTTATGTGATGATACAAGGTTCACTTGTCAACTGGAATTGCTTTATATTTCCTTTCCCTTTTTTCCTTGAAGCTTCTTGTGTAGCTTTTCCTGCGATGAATAGCTTGCTGAACTTCCCGGTGAAGTGACCAACAGTAATCCCCCATCATGTTGTAGCATGTGTTTCAGCAGTGCTGCCAACATCATCTTTGTTCATTAGACCTATTTTTTCATGTTATCTTAACTATGAAAAAGCTGTTAAATTCTAAAAATGTTTCTTTATTTCATGAATGTAACTATAAAATGTGAATAAATGGTGGGTGATACAACTTTTTAAGCATCATATTTGGATTCAGCAACCTAAACAACATAAGAATAAGGTATTTTCATTAAAAAAGTTTTTTCATCGTTGGCCTGTGTTATCATAAAAATCTAAAGGTTTGTCTTGTTCCTAAGCTTGAAGCTAATAAATGAAAAGCTGTATAATAAATGAAGCTTTTAACTGAAATTAAGCTGTATAATAAATGAAAAAACATGTTATTATGGCACAAACAAAAAATGTAGTAGAACCTCGTTAATTCGAACATGCTTAAGAATTACTCTGGAAGGAACTACATTTCTGATCCTTGTCCTATGGCTTGCTGTTTGTTATTGTGTGAATATGATGAACTATGGGTAAGACAAACTGATTTTAAAGTTCCCTAAGAATTTTTTTTTTATGAGGTTCGACTGTATTACATGCTTTTTGATTCAGGATCATGAGTAACAAAGTGATTTTTTTCTTTTTTAATGCTAAGTAACAATCAGATTGAAACATTTTATATGATTGAAGCATAAGCTCAAAATGTTTTTATCATTGAAAAGGGGATTTCAAAATATGTGTATGTGATATATTTTTTCAATTAGCTGTAGGAAGGGGTTTTTTTTTTTTCATTCATGATCTCCTCTTGAAAGTAAGCATTCTAATTCTTTTTTTTTTTGTGATTAATGGAAAACAAACTTTTCTGATCTAATGCTTCTGAATAAAGATTAATCTCCAGCTTTTCAACCAATCTAACTCTCTTTTGGGGAAATACTTAGCTCAGCTTTTGGTTAGCTGTGTCTTAGGAGCTTCAAAAATTGAGACATACACTGGCGGGAAAAAAATCCCAACACCAAGAAAAAAATTACTGTAGATTAATGAAATTTGGGTAATACAATTGTCTAGTTAACATGTTTAATTGATTAAATGTACAAGATCACTGGCTAATTTTAGCTCAAGAAAATGCTGTGCAAATGTGAAATTATGTTACTATAATAGCCGGTGTAACCTCCAAAATTTTGAAGGCAAACCTGCAAGCGTGCATGCATTGTGTCTTACATGTGCCGAATGTCACTTTGTGGTATGGAGTGCCATGCTTGTTGCACTTGTTGCGTCGATACTATGACAGTCTTTACTGACAGGATGATGATGGAGTTGCCGTCCAATAATATCCCATGCGTGATCAATTGGAGACAGATCTGGTGATCTTGTAGGTCATGGTAACATGTCAGCACTCTGTAGAGCAAATTGCACTACAACAGCGGTGTGAGGGTGAGCGTTATCCTGTTGGAAAACTGCCCCTTGAATGCTACTCATTAAGGGCTGTACTATAGGTTGAATTACCAGACTGACGACAAATTTGCAGTCAGTGTGTTTGGGATAACCACAAGAGTGCTACTGTCATAGGAAATTGCTCCCGAGACCATGACTCCAGGTGTAGATCCCGTGTGTCTAAGCCGCAGACAGCTTGGATGCAGGCTGTCCCCTGGTCTCCTTGTGACCAACATACAGCCATCACTGGCACTAAGGCAAAATCTGTTTTCATTAGAAATTACAACAGATCTCCACTCCGACCTCCAGTGAGCTCTGTCTTGACACCACTGCCGTCGCAAACGTCAATGGTGCGCAGTCAATGGAATACCGGGTACAGGCTACCTGCCTCGAAGCTGTCCTTGAAGTAAACGATTTCTTACCGTTCTTTGGGTCATGACAGTACCAACTGTAGCTCGAATGTCAGCCGCAGATGCAGTACAATGCGCCACAGCCGTACGCAGGATTTGGCGATCTTCCTTTTCAGTCGTGCCACGTGGCCGCTCGGAACTCGATCTTCTTGAGGTAGCACCATCCCTTGATCATAGCTTCAAATAGTCATGCACGGTGGAAACATTCCCACCAAGTCTTTCTGCAATATCGCGAAATGAAAATCCACCTTCTCGTAGCCAAATTGTACGACCTCGTTCAAACTCGGTGAGCTGTTGATAATGGCTTCTTCGTCTTCTTAAAGGCATTCTTGTCTAATATGAATGCAAAGCGTCAAATTTCACGGAAAAATAATACTCACGAGCTTTGCAACACGCTTTTAAAACAAGCCTTATTGGCACGTTCTGAGTGACGCCAGTCACGCCACACTTATGCGTGGAGCACGAAATTTCAATCGATGTCATCTTTCAGTTGTATAAACATGCCTACCAAATTTCGTTTACCTAATGCAAGTCTTTCTTGGTGTTGGGATTTTTTTTTCCGCCAGTGTAAGTCGTTCATCCCTATCGTAGCAACTCAAGTCTGATCATCTGTTCGTGATTAGTGTTAGAATTCTCAGTTTATTTAGTAAGAATAAACAAAATTTGTATCAGATGCATGGGTAAATGTTTTCTGACCGTAGACCCGTGCCAGATCTGCTATTTTTCCAATGCAGGCTAATCTTGAAGTCCCTAACCTTCAAGTCCTTCAAATTTTTATGTTAAATTTCAGTGGCAAGCACATAAATTTGCAGTCCCTAGGAGCTGCAGCTCAGGGAAAGGGCCTTTACTCTTTGACCAGTGGTGTAGTCCTGGGAAAAGAGGTGAGGGGACACTTGCAGGTACAAGCATAACTTAATGAATGCATGAGGGGGGATATGTTTCTGTTAATACAAATGCCACGACCAGCAACAGACTCTGGACCGTACTGGGCTGGTCCTAGTCAAATTATAGACCTCAGTGAAGATCAACGGCCCTCTTAAAGAGCTATCTATTCCATTGCTCCTTACCTTTGGAATAGTGGGATAACGCCAGTGTAAAAACAAGGCAGGGGCGTCTCCCACCTGTGTTCAATCAGTGCCACCAAGTGCCTCTGACGTGCAGCTTTATTATTTTATGGTTTTGTAAGGAATTTGGCTATGAATTATACTACTTTCTGATATTTTAAACTAATATTTTGTTTGTTAAATTGAAAATGTTAAGAATCATTGTGTATTGTTCAAAAATAATGTACTTATATTTCATTTTTGTCGTTTATTTTTCAGCTGTTTTTTGTACCCTACTCCTGTTTCTTCAGAAGCAGAAGACTTCAGGCCATCAGATGGGCAATATGAACTCTTTGCTGACATCAAGAATTCTATTTTGAAAAATACAAAAAAACTTGTACTTCAAAGTTAGTCAATTTCACTTGCTTTAAATAACACTGGGTTTGAGCACTGACAAACTCATTACTAAGCATTGTTTGTTGGCTGTGAGGTGTAAAGGCTTGTGTTGGCCTCTTAGTGTGTGGGTTCAAACCTTGCTCCAATCAATGGATTTTCAAGGTGCAGATAATTGTCAGCGTCTATGTTGCATGATTATGTGGCATGTTAATTAAAGTTCCTTTAGTGTCAATTTGGTTTAGGCACTCTCAGCTAAATGAGATCTTAATCTAAATTCATAGTATAAGAACTCAGGTGCTGTCATCTGATGGAAAACTAAGCGTAAAAATTCTCGGCGTAATAGTGATCTGCCAATAGTAGAACCAAATGAAAGGAAGCTGCCAATCCTAGGGAAATTCACAAGGTCTGCAAATGGCAAAGAATCAATCACACATGTGATTCTTCCGCCATTTGGTGGAAATCAGCCTATTTGATCAGTAAAACATAGTTCCGTCCTTCTACCGATCTGCCTTAAAAAATTTCCCATCCGTGCTAAAATTTTCATTCTGTTTTAAATTTCACAATCTCTAGACGACGATAATGGGAGGCGACGGCGATCTACCCGGCTTTCAAAGGGAGCATTCTTTGCTTGCTTGGTTTTGGTTAGAAATTTCAAATTGAAAAATAAATAAAATAAAATAAAAGAGTTAGGGAAACCAAAATGATAAAAGTTGAGAACAAAAAATTATAATAAAATTTTTTACTAGATGCATTTAATTGCACTTTTGTCCGTCGAACCCACCAGTCACGACATGTCAAATATTTTCAGCCAAATTGTTTTGAAAGTAATCACATGTATGATCAATATGCAGCCTCACCAAAAAAACTATAGTGTGTATAAGTGTGTGTTTTAACTACTTTTTACTGTTTAAATATACTTGAAAAGAAGGGTCCCACAAATTTCTTCATTCTAAAATAGATTCAAAATTTATGTACAATATAAATGAAACTTAAATTGCATAAAACTGCAGTAAGCAACTGCTTGCATAAAGCAGTGAGTAGCCGCCCCTAATCAAGGGTTAAGGCAGGAACATGCAATACACCCCCAACTCGGTTATTTCGATCCATGCACTGCAGTTTTGTGCTTATTATGCACTCATCAGCATGGAATACGAAAGTAACCGAGTTGGAGGCAAAAATCCTCTTATAGAGCAAAGAGAGCCAAAAAAAAAACTGGTAGCTAATGTGAAATTAGAATACCAGCGAGCGACCGCACTTGGTACGGTACAACTCGTAAATTTTAGGGCAGAGCTTGTGTATAAAGCCGTGAGTAACCGCCCCTAAGCAAGGGGGGAAGCAGGAACATGCAATACACCGCCACCTCGGTTATTTCGATCCATGGACTGCAGTTTCGTGCTTATTTTGCACTCATCAGCATGGAATATGAAAGTAACTGAGTTGGAGGCAAATATCCTCTTATAGAGCAAAGAGAGCCAAAAAAAAACTGGTAGCTAATGTGAAATTAGAATACCAGCGAGCGGCCACAAGAGCCCCTAAGCAAGCGCTAAGGCAAGTACATGCAATACACCGCCAACTCGGTTATTTCGATCCATGGACTGCAGTTTCGTGCTTTGTACATAAAATCTGAAAATGTGCTTTCTTTCAAGAAAGTTACAGGCTGTCAAAAGAAGTGCAGTCAGACCTCTATGTAAGGTCATCTGCATATATGATCACTCTGCATCTAAGATCAGTTTGCAAAATCCCAGCTCACTGAATAGAAATTTATGTCAGTGATTATCAGATATATTGGCAGATCTTACAGGCAGTTATCACTTATAAGGCTGTTATCAATCATCCGACTGTTAAAAATAAGTTGTGAAAATTTAAAATTTAATGCAATTTTTGATAATTTATTTTTTGCTCCTTTAGTTTATTTGATTTTATTGAAAAAATTAAGAGTACTGACTGAAATATATTTTTCTCCATTTAGGCTCAGATACTGAAGTTTATACTGAATCTTTGGTTGCAGGTGCCATGACTATGGCATTGTGTTGTATCCTTTTGAATGTAATTGTACATACTGCTGACTGTTGATCTCTCGAAGAAACCAAAAAATGCATTAATTTTTTTAATCGTTTTTTTCCTGAACAATGAAAAATTTGTTTACTTGCTGTCATCATGGATATTCAACAATATAAATAGAAGAGATAAATATAAATTCCTTTCTTCATTTCTTACTGTTCTAGCAATAACTTTGTACTCGCTTGTTTTTTTTCCAATCTACTATACAGTGGGCGCCAGTTAATTGAATCAGCTACTTTAATGAATCAGATCATCAAAAACAGAACAATATCCCTCTTTATTGAATCAGCTGCTTTATTGAATCAAAACTGTTTAGAACAAACGTGATTCATGTAAGCGACAGCCATTGTATTAGCATTATCTGTAAAATCATACATTTTAATGTAAGGGTTGTAATACCATAAAAACCTGCATATGGGCTGTGGTTCTATGCGTGAAAAAAGGCTATTTATTTTTACTGAGGCTCATACAACAGTACGGCCCTTACAATAATTATTTTTTCAAACCCAAGACCAGAAGTAAATGGCAAATTCTGAGCATAAATAAAACTCCCGGAAATCCCCCATAACTTTTAGGTTGTATGCAAAGATCAGAAGAATCTCTTTTCCAGCTTTTTATATAAGAACTATTGATGTGTGTGTGGGAGGTGGGGAAGGGGGGGGGCTGGACAAAAGCAAATACTATACTTCCAGTCACAAAATCATTTTGTTATTTCTGCTGACATCCCTGCTTGATGCCTTGATGTGTAGCTTTCAGCTATCTCTGCTGACACTGTACAAGAAGGAGGGGTAACACCAGTTCGGACATCTCAACAGTAAAGAAATAAATGGAGACAGTTCCTTGAATTGAGAAATTTAGCTAACCGCTACTTCTGACTTGAACTAAACTCCAGTTAAATGAATCGAGGGCTCTTAAAAGCCATGTGGTAACTTTAATGTTTATTTTATGGGAGGGACAAAAGTAATGCATTGCAAAAAAAGAACTTGAATGGCTTGATGGCCAAGGGAAAGGCAGTGAGGACGGGGCTTAATGCCTTCTTATTAGTGCAAATTGAACTTAATATTAAAGAATTATCTTCCATGCTCACATTTCAAAAATTTATCTTTCATGTGAACAGTGAAACATTTCTGTTTTGCCTTTTGATCTTGACCTTATTTAGATATTCACCGCATACAGAAACAACAGATTGTGGAGACGAAGATTCCATCCAGGATTTTGGTAATTCTTTTTTATATCTTAACCATAGATATATGAGCACTAGATCCTTTGTTTTGTCAATCCTAATCTTAAGCTGTGACTTGACCACAGTCATAACTAAAGCTTTGATCTCTATTGTATTATCACTGTTGCATTATAAGTAATTCAGTTTACTCTACTTAGTTTTTGGTTTTAAGCATGAATATATAATGAAACATCTACTTATATTAAAAACTGAGTATCTTTCTAACTTTCTTTCTAACTATCTTTCTTTCTAACTATCTTTCTGTGTCACGCTTCTTTCTCCTGAACGCCAATGAACTGAAAGTCGAACCAGGTACCGATAGATAGGTAATTTTTCGGGCTTTATTAGTTTCAATTTATGTAATTATACGATTTTAATTAGCGAAGATATCAATTAATAAGTAGTCAAATTTAAAGCGATTAAGCCTAATAAATGATTAAATATGAAATCCATTTTTGCAAAACGTCGTTGCTATGAAACAGTAATAACAATGATAAGAATTCTGAATGAAGGCTTAACTAAATCAAACACGAAACTCATAAAGCGGGCCACTTATGTAATATTTTTATCGCTAGCTACTTGTAATATTTTGAAACATTCATTTGTTGAAAAGCCATCTACTTAATTAAAAACTGAGTATCTATGTCTGCTTTTTTTCTTTTAAGCGAGCTGAACTTACTGAAACTTTCCTCACCATCTTGAAAGCGCGAAGCATCTCAATAATTCGAATGATTTTTTTTATATAAGAAAAAAGTAAAGGCGTGAAGCGCCTGTTAGCGAGCCGCCTTGGCGGGGAGTAGTTTCTTGGAATTTTCCTCACTACTTTCAAGGCACGAAGTGCCCGTGCAACGCCGGGCCACGTGCGTGGTATGTCTTGAAATCGAATGAACATTAAATTATATCAAATAATATAACTTCAGAATGAGGTAAAAGTTAGAGAAGGGGGACGTTATGCATCAACATGCCGCAGGAAGCTAATCTAGCTGCCCTGGCAGCTAGTAATAACTATTTACTGCAGCAGTAATTTATTTTTTCATTCAATGGCTTTCGAATTTAACAACGTTGAGAAAAGTAAATTATTTACAATGTTCCAGAAATTTACTGATTAAAACTGCACAAATAATTTGATTCTTAAAATAGAATTTTTTGCGTCCTGAGATCTTGAAGGGATATTGTTTACCCATCAAAAAATCAAATTCAGGAAAATCTATTTTGGTCAAATAAGGTTTCAGCTGAAAGTGTTTCGGGGAATTGAGGTTCTTAAATAATGTGAAATACCTTAGTTATTCATTCCCTTGACCCATAAACCAGTGAAAGATAAAATCAATGCTGTCAAATTGAATTTACAAAAGCATTGCATATACCTGTTTACACCTTTTGCAATGCAAAATAAATTTTGACCTGCAAACACTAAGCAGCAGACTTAAAAGCTCTGTGATTGTTGAGTTTGCTTTTTAAATGTTTGATTTGAATGAAAAATGTCAGATTTTAGCACATTTCTATTAATTTTTATGTTAAAAAAAGTATTTTATATATTTCAGGTCATTACAGCTTCTGGTGACAGTGCATCTCAATATATGAATTTCATGAATGTTTTCTTCACATCTCAGAAAGAGGTAATATTGCATGCAGTATCATCTGATGCTCTGATGCTACTTTGTTTTTATTTGGAAGTGCATAATATTTTTTAAATTTCAGCATATAGACTGAATGAAGAAATGTTTTTTTTTTCTTTCAAATGGGGCTGCAGTAGAGGCACAACCTTTTGCAGACCTAGTGCGATCTCCCAATTAAGCATCCATTCTTTCATGTAGCACCAGAATCGGCGGAATGCCATTACCACGAGAATTTTGACGCCCAGTTGCCGCCAGATAGAGGCACCTGCGCTCTTTTTGATGCGAAAGAGCACTAGGATTTTATTTTGCCTAGGGATATTCAAAGCTAAACGAATACCCCAAGGGATCTTTTACGTGCCGCATAATTATACGACATGGACGCCGAGGATTTTCCGCATCTCGAAAATCCGCCGACTGGCCAACTTCAGGGAATGAAGAAATGTCAGTGCATTAATTTTAATGAGAATTTTTGCATTGAGTATTTTCCCAATGCAAATAATTTAATTTAACTAAAGAATTGCCCACAAATGATGTCCTGGATCTTTGATCGTCTGGGATCGAACCCGGGTCCCTTCGAACACGAGTCCGACGCCTTACCGATCTGGCTACCACGGCCCGGGATAGTTTGACTGGGGGGGGGGGGGTAAGCAAGAAGTGTGCAATTACATGTTTTTTAGGACAGCGATGCTGATGAAAAACTACGTGACATTTGACAAGGAAGGTAGCCCCGTCATTTGTGCAATCAGGGGAAGAGGTCAATTGACCTCCCACTGGATTTGAAAAACACTATGCAATTGTGCATTTTTGCATGAATTTTGATGTTTTTTTCTATAAAATGTGCTGATCATCCCCCTCCCCCCCCCACTCCTGGAATATTTGAAAATGACAGGCTTGGAGGAAGGGGGCAAAGTGAAGTGTGATACTTTGTGACAAAGGAAGAACTGGTCAAATTTGGTGAATAAAAGTGACACCATTTATGGGCACATGTTTCAGTTTCATAAATGATATGACATCATTTCACCCCCTAAGGTGTGAAATACACTGAGAAATTTTCATTAGCTTTTTTCCGTTTCTTCACTGCTATTAGAAATCAGGTTTATTCAGTTGGGTAAATGCTGAGTATTTCAGCTAGCTTTAGATAAAGAAGTGTGTGTGAAAACTTTGATGTCATTCATTAAATTGGTTGCAAAGCAACCTTTAACAATTTTTGTTTTTTATTGAAATGTAGACGAACTTATCATGTTCAGACTTGCTTCTTTTATCTTCCATCTGTAAAAACTAACTAGGCAGCTGGTTTTTGGATTTAATAAATATAATTTAATTATGTTGCACAAGTTAGATTTTCTGTGTAGATTTGTTTTATAACTGGGATATTTTGGCAACATTAATCTTGTAAAATTATTTTTTCTAAGCACTATAATGACAACCAGGTAAATGATGAGAATTTAATTTTTTTTTACTCTCAGCATTGCTATAGTTAAGATTATTGCTCTCATTACTGTTCCATTCAAACATGCTTTAAATTCAATTCTAGAATTTTTGCATAAGCAGCAGTTGCTCTTATTATTAATCATCTATCCAATAATTACAACTGAACTAGCAATTATATTTTAGCATGTAGTTATACTTAAATGTTGTTTTAAATTCAAGATTATAAAAAAATGTTTTAAAACATCTTCATGTATCAAAATTTTGCATCTTTTTCTAGGGCGTTTTAATTGATGCTTGCGTTGTGGAGAAGGATTCGGGCTTGTTGCAGCAGGTATGAAATATTGTTTTTTGCAAAACATTTAATTTTTGACCGTTATATTGAACATGTAAGAAGTGATAAAATATGACATCAATGTTAGTGTTTTCAGCATCATTGTATTGAAGTAGATGTTTGCTGAACAGTGTAACCATAAGATTTTTGGTACCATTTTTTTTTCTTTTCCCCCTAAAGTGGGACATAAATAATTTTAGGCAACTGCGTGTTTATTTTTAAAAAAATCTTGTATTTTTTACTGTTTGTTTGCATATTACAGAAAAAAGCAGTAGTGAAAAAAAGAATTGTTACAGTGCAATATTTTTAATGCTCAAATTTGCTTAAGTATATTTAATGCTGATTTTAAATCAGAATGAACTTCTTGGTAGGATTTCATGCAATTGAATTTTACAATCTACATTTCTTTATAAACTGTGACTTGTGACTGCTTTTTTACTAGATTGCAAATATTTCACAAAGAAAAATACCTTTCTATCACTATCTGTACATTAAGGCTAGGCAAACATAAAATATATTCAATAATAATGCAAAAACTTACGTGATTCAAATTGTTAGTATGAAAATGCTTAAATAATTCCACTCAACCCCTTTGTGTTAAAACATTCCCAGTGTTCTATTCTATCATTTCAGAAAATGGAAGATTTCAGTGCCTCACTGCTTAATGAAGAGATAAGCTTTCAGACTAACATGTAAATTAGAGAAAATGACTACTTTAGTTGGGTCGTTTGCACTTGGAACAGTTTACCGGAAAAGTCTGTAGTGAACAGGAGAGTAGATAGCTTCAAGAGGGCCATTGATCTTCATTGGGGACTATAAATTGACTAGAACCAGCACCCAGAGGGTGTTGCTTTTCGTCTCGTTTGTATTTGTATTGCAAGGGGATAGGCTACATAAAAATCTGATTGTCCCGGCAGAATGGGACGTATGGTTGCTTTAGATATATGCAAACTGGGACCATAGGTTATCCTGAGAATTAAAAATTCAGTATTATGGGTAACCAGCGGTGACCGAGCTCCGCTCGAAGAAAACGGGTATCGAAGCTAACTCGAAGATTTAAATTTTCAATTGTAATTTATCAAAACAATACATGCCATAAGAAAATTTGTGAAACCATTGGTGAAAAGATAACCGGTTAAAGTGCACCATTGTAAACTATTCTAAACAAAGTTAAAGTTTCGAAAGGGAACTATTCCATACAAAGATTAAGTTTGAAAAGTCATAGGAAATAAAATGTAATTGATAATAAAAAAAACTACACAATTAAGGAAATGGTACAAAGTGAGCAGTGTAAAGATTGAAGTGTGTTGAAGTTCAATATTGACAAATTTATTTAGAAAAACCAAACCTCGTGATTCCTCGTGGCCAAAAACCCCAGACCCCCAAGTTTACCGGAGGTAATAAATTCTAGGGCGATTTTCGACTTGGCAACCATTCCTCGTATTACCCCTAATGTGTACCAGGGGACCGAGCCCGCTCGGTTAAAAAAAAGAGGTTTGTAAACTCGTGTTTTTTTTTAAAGTGCGAAGTACTTATTTAGATAAACTTGAAAAGCATTTTTGAGCCTTTGGTTGCAATCACGCATTCAAAACAGCCGTAATTTATTTTAAAAAGCACAACCTTATTTAATCCATGCTCACCGTAAAATCACACCTAATTTCATTTCATTTGGCGCCGAAGGTGCTGGAGGGGTTGATGAGAATGGAAGCAGAGTCCCTGTTCTCCAGTACGCATTTGGTTCCAGTTGGTTTTGACTTTCACTTCACTTCACACTCCAGGTCCCCCCCCCCACCCGTTCGTACCACAACTCGCTTTTCAACCGGGATGGGGCCCTGAAGAACGCTGTGCTCATTTTTAAACCAGGCCCAAGGGCCGAGCAAACCCTTGCCGCAGCACCCCCAGAGGTTTCGTTTTACTTGGAGGATTTTGTGACCACGAACATTTTTAACATCCCCCAGCCACCCTTAATGAAGACGGTGGATCTTTGATCGGCGGCTAAATGATCGACCCGAGACCCTCCGGTTACGAGTCCGACGACTAACCGATTGGACAACCGCGGCCTCAGGCCCCTATATAGACGAGCTGACGCATCAAGATTACCACTTTGGATCCAGCTCGTGTGTGAGGATTGTCTTTTCTGGCCAGTTATCGCTTTTTGGTAACTTTTTACGTAAATTAACAAAGCTTGGCAATGTCCCGAAACTTTGCTCTGGTAACCCTAATTCCTCAACAATGAAAAATGAAAGTGAAAGTTAATGAGTTGGATCCAAAGTGGTGAAACTTAAGCTTGATGCGGCGGCCTGTCTATATAGCGGCTCTACCGCGGCCCATACCCAATTTTAACTTTATTTTGATCGATCTCTTTTAAATTTTAAAAACAATAACAATTCTAACAAGTTGCCACAAATTATTTGCCAAATACCATAAAAATATAAATTTACGCTGATGTGATTAAATATGAAATCCATTGTTAAAACGTGGTTGCTAAGAAACGGTAACAATAAGAGTAATCATAAAGAAAATGGCGTAGTAAGAAATCTTCTCAAACTTTTAATGAATCCTATCTATAACTCCGAACTTCTCGACCGTAGCGATTCAAAACCGGCGCCAATCGATTCCCCGTGGCCAAAAACCCCAGACCCCCAAGTTTACCGGAGTTTATTAATTCTGGGGCGATTTTCGACTTGGCAAACATCTCTCGTATTATAGTATAGGATAAGCAAAACAAAGCCTTAGTTTTAAGTGAAGTTACCTCTCATTACCACAAAAAAACAATTTTTTGTGACAAAATTACATTTAATTGTTTACATGACATTAAAAAATATAATTTTCCCCCAAGATTTCGTCATGAAGAATGATCCCGTGTCTTCTGTTTCAAACACTTGTGACGTTTGAATGAAGGTACAAACACGCAAATGCTTTGTCATTGTCGTCCAAGTATGCCATGATATTTGTTAAACTTAGTGATTAAAATTTGCTGACTCAGAAAATGTCCTTCAAATGGTCAAGATTTTGCATTCAATTTTGCTATCAGTGCAAGCCTAGAGTTACATAGGCATTTTGTGGGGGGAAATTTAATGTATCCCTTTTTCCTGCTCAAGAAATTCTCTTAAACTCTTACCGGTCAAGAAAATTGAAAAAAAATTTAAAGTGTCTCATAAGAATAGTTGCCGTGAGTTTTACTTCTCTTTAAGTGTACCTTTTTTTTATTTGCCATTTATCTAGATTTTTGCATTAGTTAAATTTTTTATTTTTTAATAATGTATAAAATGAATGTAAACGTTTAGACAAAGGGGAAAAAAAGATTTTGATTGAAAAAAAGAAAAGGAAAAGAAAACATAGGTGACTTACGAAAAAAAAAGTTTAGTTGAATCAAGTTATTAGACCGGCATTGTTAAAACCAAAGAATCACACTTTAGAGTAAGTAATGCCTTTGAGTGCCATTTTATCTTTTAGACGGCTAAAAAATAATGGAACTAGTGTGGCTGGACCCAGAGCCTATTGTTAGTTGTCACTTGTGTATTTGACTTCCAAAGACACTTCAGCTTTGTCTAGGTTTATTTTTGATCTATACATTTAATATACATTTCACATAAATTTTGCATATCATTGTATTTTTTCCATTGCAGGGCTGCGACATTACTGGTGGAATGTATTTGAAGGTGCAAAATATTTCTGCTCTTCTACAATATTTGTTAGTAAGTATCTTCTATAAAAGTATTTTGCTCCGCTTAGTTGTAGTTTTTTTTTTTTTTGCCTAAATTTCGAAAAATAATTTTTTTAATGAGAGAGCTTATATTTTTGACACCGGTATTTTGTAGCTTACAACATAATTTCAATCAGGCTTTGTGTTAATCTGTAAGAGTGAGCACAGCTCATTTAAACTGGAAGCTCGAACCTGAGTGAAGGAATATTGACTAATTTGTATTTTGTGCAACATGGAGCAGTCAAAGTTAAAACAATAAACTGTTTATTGCAATATTATTTACAATGTAATTACATAATTAAAAAGCCGAAACTATTGGCAAAGAGAAAAGCTGACAGGCTCAACGGAGCCGCCGAAAAACAACCAAGTCTATCTCTGCCAAAAGTAGTGAAAGAGCGAGAATATAGCAAAGAGAGTGCCGGAGTTTATATGCAGCCGGCTAATACAGTACAGAACCTTTTATCTGGGAACCAAAATACCGGGAAACCAGAAAACCGGCAACATTTTGTCGATTTTTCCGCCACTTTTTAAAATACGCATTTTCGGCAATTTCTAAAAAATGAAGAGCTTTTTTTTGTTTTTCTTTTGAAATACCTAAATGAATATGAACGGTTTCTTCATAAATACCATATAAGTGGCATATAGCTCAGAAATTTTTAATATTGTAATATCTATAAGCACTTCTGGATCGTTTTCTCTTCAGGATGCATTTATTTGTTATAGTAACTTTGGTTTTAAAAACAATTGGCAAATATCACTTCGTAGCGATCCAGAAAACCGGGAAATTCAGCTATCCGGGATAGATGTGGTCCCAAACATCCCGGATAATTTGTTCTCTACTGTAGTTGTGACGTATATCGCTTGGCGTGATCTTGCTGCAAGAACTTAAGAACGAATGAGATTAACTACATGCCACAAATACTTTTTGAAAAAATAAGTAAACTCAATTCATAACACTTTGAAATAGTTTTCCAAATGCAGCTGTTACTTGCAATGAGGTGAATAGTTTTAAGAGGGATCTTGAATTTCATTTCATTGAGAAATGCTAAATTGACTAGAATCAACCTAGTTGAGTTCGGAGCATATTGATGGTCTGCATCTCTGTATTGGGATACTTGTGGTTTGCTGTGGTAGTGAAACTTTTCCTCTGCAAGTTGTATTGTTGATAGCTACATGCAATGGTGAAAGGAAACAGAATAAAAGCAGTAAGCCATCCAGAAATCACATTGCTGCTAATCTGGTGCTCTGACGACTTTGCCAAAAGATGTTCTAAAAGCTAGGGGCAAAAGTTAGAACCTTATTTATTTTAGTTGTTAAGTCTGATTTTGCAGAATGTATCAAAATTTTGATCTGTGTAGGAATATATTGAGGTAGAAAGCACATGTGTAACACTTGCTTTTTAAACATGCTTTTTAAAATTTTAAAATATTTTCTGTTCTAGTGGATCTTTTTGCCTGGCACAGAAATCCGCAAGCAGATGATTCTTCCTCCTCGAGTTCATGTGGATTATCGAGCCGCATGCTTCTGCCATAGAAATCTCATTGAAATTGGTTATGTTTGTTCTGTTTGTCTTTCCAGTGAGTATTGAAATGTAGTTTTCAATCTTAAAGAGCTAAAACGAAAAATTAATTATTACATTTGAGTCGCAAAAGTTAGTTGCTTATAGTAGTGATTCCATTAGAGGGCAATGGTGGCCCGCTCTGTAAGATGTCAGACTCATAACTAGCCGAGTTTGATGCCAGCCAGTCAAAGATCCAGTGTTCACTAATTATAGCTGGGGTACATTTAATATGTTCATGATCACAAAGTCCTCCAAATTCGCATTCCAAATCTGTACCTCTTGGAGTGCTGAACCAGAAGTTGCTCAGGTCCTGTTCTGTATCAAAAATAGGAGCATTCTTCAAGGCCCCGACTTAATAGTTAAACCACATGTAGGGGTAGGTATAAGGGACCCTGGAGTGAATTAATGAGTAGTGATTCCCAAAACTATGCACTACTACTTCCTAAGTAGTGTAAAGGCTTCACAGGGGTGCTGCGAAATTTTGCAACAATTTACAGACCCGTGTAAAAAATTCTTTTAATTTAAAATCGTTCTCAATTCAATCAGAGACGAATTCTTTGACTTGATGAAAGTGATATGTTGTTGAGGGTTACTTCTTTGAGTAACAGATAAAATTGCTACCTGACATTCTATTTCTCTCTCTTTCCCTATATATGTACCTGCAGTCAAACCTCAATTTTACGTCATCTTTGGGTCTGTCTTTAAAATGTCACCATAGCGGTAGCGAAGTCTTTACCGGAATAGTTTAAAAATACATAATTCAATAATATTTTGCAGTAAAATAAGATCAAGTAAATTATTCACTAGTTAGATAGGACTACTTAAATACACCTAGCATAGCTTTGAATTATTGACCGACAAGGCTAAAATCAGAAAAAAAAAAACTTTACATCCTATATTTTTTCTCACTAAAATACTTTCCCATAAATATTTGCAAACTTTTTGAATAATTCAAATAATCATACTTATATTTTATTTTTGTAGTTAATTTTTAAGTGAGAAAAAAGGGAGTTCTTGTAGTTATCAGCAAGAAATGAACCAAATGAATAACTCTCTTATTCAGTCCGCAATCGGATAAGATTTTAACAGCTAATCCCAATCTTTTAAATATGGAAGGACTATTTCTAAATATTTTCTGTCCAAATTTGAATTCCTTGTCTATCTAGTAAGGGCTTAATATTATCTCTTTCTCTCATGGGAGAAATTTTGCAATGGCCAACTGCAGCTAAAGGTAGTTTGTCTACCTTTTATATTAGTATGATCTTTTTGCTGCTATTATAATCCATCTGCTTTGCATTCTTTTCTGGTGTCCCTCATATCAAAAGCTAAAGTATGTCGCTTTCAGTCCTTACGTAAATGCTCCACCATTCTTGAGGTGGCATACATGGCATGAGCTATAATGACATCACTCTGTCCAGAATTTCCTTCAATAAACTTTTCCAGAGGTTTCCATTATTTTACAAAAAATATTTCAAATGAAAAGAAAATTTGATTCTGTTTGAGCAGCCCACAATCTTGGTAACCAGAGTTTCAGATTGAAACTCTGTCATAAAATCCAGAGCCACTTAACATTAAGATTGTATCCATAAGTTGGAGCTTTAAGAAAGGACATCCAGAGTGTCATGAAATCTGGGTGTTACGATGAGGAAGTTTGACTATTTATTAATTTATTGCTAAAAGTGTCAGATTCAATTTTTTGAGTTTAAAGCAAAAATAAACTTTTTTGTATAAATTAGTTCATTTGAATGAGCTCTGTTAAATGTATAATCAAATTGCCAGTTGACGAGAGCATACCGTGGATGATAACCCAAAATTAACACTGAATGGAAAAGGACTTTGGATGTGTATTATCTCAGAGCATTTTCTATTTGTGCAGTTCATTACTATACTCTCAGTTTGATCATAATGTTTTTATCTGCTTAAAAAACAATTGCCTTCTAATTTTTTTAAAATGTCTATTGCATTATAAATAGATGTTATTAAATATTTTAACTTTAACTGTTTCATGGTAAGCTTATGCTTAACATGTAATAATGTTTCTGTTTGATTATGATCTTTATTATAATGCGAATTAGGATGAAAATTTTAATCTTTTCTTTTTTTTTTTTTGTAGTTTTTTGTACATTCAGTCCAATATGCTCCACTTGCCAGTAAGTAATTTTTTTATTATCACAGTTAAATTTATTTATTTAATCTATATTTTTTAATTTTAAATTGTGTAGAATATGGAGTAACCTATATGGTTCAACGAATAAACCATGATTTAAATTATTTAAAATGTTTCATTTTTCTCGCAAGTTTCTATTGTTTACGACTTGGATATTTAGACTCATCATGCTTAGTGAATGTACAATATGAAGTATGAAGTACATGAAGATTTGATACTTTATTAAATGTTTCTTTTAGTATTATTATTAAAGATATCCAATTTCATTTCATGCATGGAACTAATTGCTGACTGTTTAACTAATATTAGTTACATTTTTTTATTTTAAACATGAAATCATGTCTTTGCTACAGAGCACTTTATGTAGCAAAAACTTCTAAGTATAAAGCTCAATTTTTAGTAATTTTCAGAAACAAAACAGTTTTTTATAAGTAAATAAAATCCTTTTTTTTTGTGTTTGTGTCTTTGTTAAACAATAGTTTACTATTTAAAGGACTAACGTAAAACTGAAAAAAACTAACGACAAAAAATAACTGTTTCAAATAGTTCAACCTTTTTTTAGAGTCAATCTTTCCTCTTTATGTTTGTATACTCCTAGTATACACATTATCCATAGTTTACTTAAGTTCTTATGAAATGTTAAACTACATAGCTACATTATTAAATGTTTGAAACAGTGAAAGCCGTTAAGATTTGATATAGAAACGCTGAAATTTGCAAATATGAAAGAGCTGTTATTAAGTCAATGTGTTTTTAGAATGAAGAAAACATACTTTGTGAAATGTTTGTCTTATATTACAAATAATTGCATAATAATTCAAACATTTAAAAAAATTAACCTTCTTTTATAAAAGTCGTTAATAAGATTTTTACTATCTCAATTTAGAACTGCCTTTAAACTTGGACCACTGCCCAACATCATTGGGAAGAAAAAAAGAAAACAAGTTCATTTAAGAAATTGATTGTATTATGGTTGTATATTGTACATGTATAAATTTGTCTTTCATAAAAGAGATTTTCTTATGAATATTACATTTCAATAAAGTATTGTATTGAAATGAAATGTAAATCTTTTAAAGATTTCTTGAAATTAAAACTAAGCTGGATAAAAATCTCGTGCTCTTTCTTTCATGTTCCACATTTTTCACAAATTTTAAACATTTTTTAAACTTTGATTTTAAAATCGAGGCTCAGTAAAAGGCTTAGGGTTTTATTGTAATATATCCTATATTTTTAAAAGAACTTGGATTTGATAAAATTATAAATCATTATAAATCTGTATTTAAACCCTCTTTATTAAAAAAAATCTTAAGTCAACAATTGCATCATTAATTTCAAAAACCAGTTCAATAGCAAAATTTCTAATGGTAAGCAAACATGCATATTATCAGATTGAACAATTGAATCACAATTGAGAAACATTTTACTGAAATAAACACAGTGAAACCATGATTAAGTTGTCCATTTTATACATTATCCTGCTTCCGAAGTCACTTTCTGACTGGTAACCAAAAAAGAGTATACCGATAATGTTAAGATTCCAGATTTTAAGTTTTTCTACTAACAAGTCAAAATTATTTTTCATCAACAAGACTCGAACTTTTTTTTCCAAAACAGATTAGTTTCACAACTCTTTGAAACGGCTCTGGTTTCATTCTGTTCAATCTTGTGGTCCTAAGTAAGAGTGGCTTCCTCTGATCTTCCTTCACAACAAGCGAGGACCAAAACTGCTAACACTCTTATAATTCTCTCAGAAGTTGATCAAGAATTCTCTACATATCAGCTTTAATAACCATTTCCGAGGACAGAAATGAAACAGTGAAGACAAAGAAGAAATAATGGAGCGCTCCTGATCAAGCAATTGAAAGCATAAAAACTCAAAAGCAATTTGAATGTTTTGAGAGTATTTTCAGTGTGCTGAAAACAAATTTCAAGCCAGAAAATTCTTATCACATACTACTTATTTTTTAAGGGATAGTAAGTTTAATCCAAAACAAAAAAAAAAAAAAGATTTCTGATTTTTTTTTTTAACAAATAGTCTTGAAAAAAATTAAAACCCCCAAAAATATAAAGTTTTCCCCGATTTTAGTCAAACTATTTTAAACAGACACTAAAGAAGTAAAAACTCACATTCTGCTGTAGTTTTGCATGGTACAGTAACCCACCGACAGCGTGAAAAGTTCGGGAACTGACACATTTGCGAATTTTCCTATAGGTGGTTGTGAATCAATGTTTACTTTACAAAAACAGAATGCAATACAGTTGCATGACACAGTTTGATTCATATTAATGCAAAATAAAAGCAACCCGCAAAATCGAATCCTTTTGGTGAAAAAGAATAAAAATCCAGTTGTTTTTAAGAAAAGAATACTCACTGCATTTCATTTTCCTTCTTTTTAAAATGTTTTAAGAATCGTAGCTTAAAGGCGGGTTTTTATGATTTTTTTCCCGATTTGCTTTCCAAAAGTAGGGCGGTCGACTTATACGTGAATATATATGGTAAAGGAATAAAAATTCTTTAAAATATTTATTTTTCAAAGTGAAAAAGATACACTTTATGGTAAAACAATCACCTTCATTTTTATTTGTAGCCAAAACTCAAAAAATTAAATAAACTTTAGAAATAAAATTTCAAAAAATATATGATATTGATAAAAATACACCTAAATCAACTATTTCAAAGTTTAAAAAAAATGCTGTTCTGAATTTCCTATTATTTTCCCACTTAAAAAAAAATTCTCTCTAGGCATTCACGTCAGGGTTGGAAAATACCTTGATAATTTTCGAAAATATCCTTTTAATATATATCAGGTATTTTGATATAGATCCAATATTTTCAATTAGGGCACACTGAAGTCATTAAGTAGTAAATCAATACATCCAAAAATCACTTGATTTTTTTTTCTTATATTATTACAAGAATGTAAAGACTTAAAAATTATTTTTTCTTTCATTCTTTATACCTAAATATGAATTTCATATTAAAATCTAGAAACTTTAAATGATATTTATGTATGAATGATATTTAAAAAAGGTGGTATTTTAATGTTATAAAAACAAAATGCAATATAACTTATGTTTGTCGACTATTATATCAGATGTTGACTATGACATTCATATGCTCTGTACAACTGATTTCATAGATACATGTGCCAATTAAAAATCCCATGAAAAACGTCACACTATCGTATACACACAATATCAATATAAAATATCACGTAAATTTAAAACGTGAAAAAATTATTTTAAACCATTTGCTATATTAGTTTAATTTTATGATTGTTTCAATATGTAATGTTTATATTAATTTTAGAATTAACATTTTACTTTATTTTTTTAAAGATTTTAATTCAATTAATTTAGCATTAGTTACTTCTATTCATTTTTGTTTTATTAGCTACTTTTACACAATTATATTATTCAGTGCACAATCATAAGACATTTTTCTACTTTCTGATCGATGTTTCATATTTCACTGGGCACTTTTAACACATACTAAGGTTGTTACATTAAAATTAGTGATGCAACGAATATTCGGCCCGTCCGCCGAATATTCGGCTTCGGCCGAATACCTATTTTACTATTCGGCCTTGGTCGAATACTGTGCAAAAAATGTATTTAATTTTCGCACTTTAAAAGTTTTATACATTTTTAATTATTTTTATCATCTTTAATGGGTATTTTTAATGAAATCTTTTCATACTATAATACTTTATGATTTTTGAGGGTATTCACTAATTTTATTGTCAACTTAAACTGCGTGTACTACAAACCTTGACCATCTCTCAACATATAAAATAAATTTATATAAAATCATAGGATAAAGCAGGAAAACAAAATAATTTTTCTTGCATATTACAAAGGTTGGTATATTTATTTTATGAAACTACTAGCGGTACCCGCACGGCTTTGCCCGTGGTATAAAATTAAAAGTTCATTTGTAAAATAATTGATATAGCAGAAAAAATGCTCTACTTTAGGTTTATTCAACTATAATTCCTTCAAAGTGATATAAAGATCTGATATGGACCCCACACTACTTAATTTTACGTGTAAATTTCTTAGTAGATGCCTTAAGTGCTAAAATAGTGCTTGGAGTGAGCAAGATAACAATTCAAACATTTGTATCCCTAGTTTGCTACGAAACAATGCAAAAAAATGTTTTACAATGATTAATCTCCTAAATATCTTCGATTTTAACATCATTCAGTGGATTTTTCGCAAAATATCGCCAACAGCGCCAAATTGAACCTAAATCAAAAAAAAATTTTTTTTCGCCAATTTGGCGTCAAATACTTGGCGATCAAAAGCTTGGCAATATATCGCCAAGTGGTCGCGCCAATTCATATCACTTTTGTTAACCAATTCATATCACCTTGCATTGAAAACACTGATTTACCCGATAAATGGGGTAAAACACCCCCTTGGAATATTCGAATGCAACCCCAAGGGAGATGGACAAAAATAAGCCAAAAGAGAAAATAAGAACAATTTTGTTGATAACAGGAACCAACAGAAATCTTACCAAAGTTTAAAAGAAGAAGAAAGTTTTCTTTCCTAGCTTAAAAAACAAAACAATACATTTTCCGAAATGAAACACTTTAAAAAAACGATGCAATATCGCAATTGATACGATATTTCGTTAATCTGTGCTTTAGGTAACCTTTTCTCGCTAAATGAACGATAGGCGCGTCAAGCGTGGTAACCCTAGCTATTTTGCGTAGTTGACTTTTTGAAAACGCGCCAAGCAGGGTCCCAAAGCATCTTCACCGGGAAAAAGACAGGGTTGCCAGAGAATTGGAACAAAAAAATACTACGCCTCCTCTAAAAAAAATATTACAAAATACTACTGTTTCCAAACGTTGTCAAAATCAATGTTGCTGAAATGCGAAATCTATGAAAATGAAAAAAAAAAAAAAAAATCTGCCAAATCTTTTAATTAAGTCATTAGTATATTGGAAACAGGGTTGCCAGAAAAATACTACGCTCCTTATTTGGGCCGAAAAAATACTACCGTAGAATCAAAAATACTACGTCTGGCCGTAGCCTACGAAGATTGACGCTGGCAACCCTGGAAAAAGAACGAAACAAAAATAAGTAGGAACACGGGTAACCATAGTAACAACATGAAAAGTTGATTTCCGTTGATAAAATAATTCATTTTATCTCTCTTTTCAAACAAATTTTATTCTAGAGCTCAACCATTTTAGAATCGTTTGGCTTGCTTTACTGAAGGTAAGCCTTGAATTTCGGGATTCTAAAAACAATTGTTACAGCTCTCCTGATGATCGTAGAAACTTCGAAAAAACTTCATTTTGTGCAGAAAATTTCAAGCTTTCGAATGACATAAGACTTGAAAATGTGTGTGAAATATTTCTTCCCTATTTTATCGAATTTCCGCTAAGAATTCGAATAGAAAAAGAACGAAATGGAATTTTCGAAAAATCGCTTCGAGGTGCAAAACTACATGCTACAAACTAATTTTGTGCCAAGTGGCATGAAAATTGACCGAGTGGTTTTGGCGCTACGCGCGTGACAGACAGAAGGAAGGAAGGAAAGAAGGACAGACAGATCCACCTTCAGCTTTATTATTAGTAGAGAATTCTTATACATAAAAGATTTCAATTGATAAAATATAAGCATAAATCATGCATGAAACAATGGTCAGTTCTTTCTTTATCAAAATAAAATACGTGTAAAAATGGAATAGTATGATAGAAATATGCTTCTTTCCCGATCTTTTATTTTTAAAAAATTGAATATGAGAATTTAAAATATAAAAATAGCATTGTTATCTTCCCTACGTAACATTTCAAAAATATTATTTGTAATCTTTGCAATTGTGAAAATCATAACCCTAAGTTTTTTCTTACAAACAGATTATGAAATAGAAAACATTTTTAGGAGATAGGTCTCTTTCTTTTTTTTTTCCCCTGAAATTTTACCAGATTTGGAAAATAAGTGTTTATCACATTTGGTACGTGTAGTGAACAACTAGTCCTGAAAGGAACTTTCTGGCCTGTTAGGATAGGTTAGGAAATTTAATTCTCACTACTTAAAAGACAATTTTGTTTTTTCTAAAGAGGGTTCTAAGAAAGATAACAATTTTTCTTTTGGTGCGTACCCTGATAAAAGCCTGGATTTAGCTAAATATAGTTATATTTTTTGTGTTGGAATACCTTCAGGTACTAACATTTCTCATAGAGAAATATGGTTTGTTGCACTTAATTTTGGTATATGTAAACACTAAATAAAATACAATACAAAATTATGTGATACAATTCCATGCTGAATAATTTTAGTTTACTTATTTTTTCCCCTTATTTATTTGTAAGAGCTTTATGAAATACTTTTTTAGAAGCTTAAATATAGAGCTCTGATCTTTAAAAACAATTGGTAAGGAAATACATTATTCTCTGGTCTTCTTTATAGTAGTTTTTTGGCCGAATATTTTTGAAGTTGGAACTAATGTTGCCATTTTCAAAAAAAAATTACTCCAAATATTTTTTTAAATCTTTAACAATGTATATTGAACTCATAACCATCAAAAGTATGCTTTAAATTCCACCTGTGCTTTGTTTGTTAACAAAAACAAGTTAACTATTCGGCGGCCGAATAGCCGAATATTCGGCCTTGAGTATGGCCGAATATTCGGTATTCAACCAAATCACTATTCGTTGCATCCCTAATTAAAATTAATTTAATGAATATAAAATATAAAAAAGGAACATTGCGTTATTTCATTATGTTAATGATGCATTAGTACACATTATATAAATGTAGTAACTTTTTGGTTCTTTTCAATAATAAATGAACACAATTAATATGATTAATATAATTTTTATATTGCAAATATTGTAACTCAAAAAACAACACATGCAAAATATCACAATATTTTCGAAATAAATATGGGATATATATTGGTGAAGCCTGATTAGCACTGGAAAAAAAAATTTAATTGCTCATTTTGAAAATGTTCTTCGTCAAGAGCTTTTTCAATAAAGCCATTGAGAAGTAAATCATAAGCTTGGGATCTACATTTGCCTTAAATTTCCTTGTATGCATTAATATGAAACATTTTTTTTTTGCTCTTATTTGTTAGCTCGGAGCAAGGGAAAAATCGCCAAAATTTCATACAACCATATGTTTACCTGTGAGCGTACTTTTGTTCAATTGACAGATTTGTCATTCACTTTGCTTGGCGACATTGGCGATTTTTGGCTTGCTCCCGTCTAACGGATAAGTACCGATTTTTTATTGTTCATTTTAAACATGTTTAACAAGAGTGTTTTCCAACAAAGTTTATAAGACGCAAATATACACCTTTAAGTTCAGTGTGTATAATTGCCTCAAATTTCCCTGCAAGCATTAACGTTAAAAAATTTTCAACTTTATTTTGGAAGCTTGTTTTTTAAAAAGTTCTTTACCAAAAGCTTTTTTAAACAAACTTTATTGCAAGCAAATTTGCCTTAAAGTTCAGGATCTTCATTTACCTTAAATTTCCTTGTAGGTGTTAATTAAATTTTTTATACCGTCCCTTTTAAACATACTTTACTTCAAGAGCATTCTCCAACATAGTTTGTTGGAAGCAAATCCTGCAGTAAGTTCAGGATCTACATTAGCCTTAAATTTTCCTGTGGGCGTTAATGTTAAAAACATTTTAAACTGTTCACTTTAAACATTTGTTTTTAAACATGTTTTAGGCAAGAGCATTTTCCAATTCAGTTTGTTGCAAACAAATTTGGGATCTGCAATTGTCTTGAATTTCCCTGTAAGCCGTAAAGTGAAGTTTCTTTTAACCGTTCAAAATTAAACCAAAAATTGTTCAAATTGAAATATAGGGATGAAGTGTTCTCAACAAGATCTTTTGAAAAAAAAAAGTTGTTTGAATCTGATTATTCCCTCAAAAGATAAAGACGGACCACATACTGTCGGAACACACATATTTTACCCATCTCAAAAGCCTAGATTTTTAATGTTTTGATATTTCTGGAGAAACCAATAACTATCGATTAATAAATGAAAACTTCCATGAGTGGGAAAAACATGATGTATAACATGTCTAACAAAATTCGATTTATTTAACATTTTGATTTCATAAACTTCAAGAATATAATTTGTATGTATTAATTAATATATTTTATTAAATATAACAATACTATGACTATGGCAATAGATAATTAATCACATTTTTGTTCTTTTTCATGAAATGTGTTCACGTGAGCTTCTTCATTAACACTAGGGAAATTACTAGGGTCTTCAGGAAATTTAAAATTGGAATTAGTTTCATCTTCATCAATTGCACTTGTTTGTTGGATATTTTTGATGGTTTCTGACTCTGTAACCTGTTCTTGAACATTGTTATCACTATCCTTGTTCTCCACGTTATTTTCATTTTCACTTTCCTCAGTGTTTGATATCACGCTATCTATACCTTTCTGAGTCGCATCTTCCTTCGTTTTAGAATTAAAAGTCATTGTCAGACCTATATCTACATCATCATCCTCACACGGAGGTAATACTGCATTAAGAGTTTTCAACAAGTCATCAGTATCTAGCTTGCATAGATATTCAATTCTTTTGAATTCCAAAGATGTTATTCCCAAAACACGAGAAACATCATCTGAAGGGAAAAGCACATTCAAGCACTTGTTAAAATGAGGCAGCAAGTCTGAAGATACTAGAAAACAAAACTGTTTAAAATTCTTTATTTCAATTTCACTCATTTTGTGATATTTTTGGTTGTAAATGTCAACTAAAGTTTTGATCACTTTGGATATTGATTTTGAGAGGCAGTTTGTAACATCTGAAGCTATTGCAAAGGAAGGACACAATTTCAGCTCATTGAAAGCACTCAGTACATCATTGCAGTATTGCGCTAATGGATAAAAGTCTAAAAGACTGTTTGGTGGTTGTAATGAATTTTCTGGTATTGTATTGGGCATCAATACAGTGGTATTTGTATAACTAGAGAAAAAATACATATGCATGTTTTTGATAAATCCAAAAGTGGCTGAATCGACTTCTGTCCGAAATTTTGAAAGCATAACGTTTTGAAATATTGGCAGCAGAAGAGATCTAAAATCTATATTCACACGACTAAAGGATAATCCGAAATACATACATTGTGCCAACACTGAATCAATCCTTCCTCCTAGATTTGAAGATATATCATTTTTTAAGATGCCCAGAAACCAGGATATTTTCCACACCACCCAACTATGAAAAATGGATGCATTACACTTTGAGTTATCTCTCACTAGAGACAGAGGATCATCATCAGAAAATATTGCTCGATACTGGGTGATGATGTCAAATAGGTGAATTCGACTGTTTTCGATGACTTTCATTATGTGCGTGTATAGATCTCCTTTGTCTATATCACCAATAACTTTCTGAAACCAAGCATCTCTTGCCTGCAAGAATTTTATCCTTAACTCGGTCTCATCAAAGACGTCCATGCGTCTGAGGTACCCAACTACCTTCAGACACTCAGGCAGTTGGATATTTGATCGCAACTTTGCAAGCAACTGTGTGAGCATAACATTCAAAGCAATCCGAACGTCCACCACAATGGTCTGGACAAGAGATATATCTGAATGCTTTCTTTCGAGCCTTTTCACATATGCAGACAATTCCAAGGCTTCGTCATAACATCCTGTCCTAACATAATTATCCATTAACTGCGGCATCTCGAGAAATTCCAATAGCTGCGGATGCTTGGATAGTGTAGAGGAAGCTTGATGCCATCTTGCGTTGATCTGTTGAGCTTTCTTGCTAAAGTCAGAACATTTCCCTTTGAATGGAGGCAATTTGTTCAGCAGAGAATCCAACCTCGTTTCGATGATGTTGAAATCTTGGAATATTTTCTGAGAACATTCGGCAGCTTGGATGAAAGTTTTGTAGTTATGAAAAGCTAAATCTTGCGTTTGTTCTAAAAGTGCCGATTTTTCTTCATTTAAGCGTTCCGGTTCCTGACTTAATCGCTGCAGTCCCAAAGAACCCAATTCTGACAAGTATACCAAAACATCAGGATTATCTTTACCGTAGTCTTGAAAGGATTCCGGTAAAACGGCAAGCACTTCTTCATAGTCTGCAATATTGTGTTCCGTCGACATTATAAGAATAAACTATTAAATACTTGAAATATTTCATAACAAACCAAACACAGAAATTCAACACACGTCAAATGCAAACATTGATTTCCCAATGTTAGACTGCCACAGAAAAAAAAACCTCAAATATTTTGGTTCAACAAACAATCACTTTTTTAAATATTTGTGATGAAAAGAAGAAAATAGTTCATCATTTGCACTGGAGGATGTTCATGTTTTGTCCATAAATAAGTATTTTTTTTAGAGAAATAGCTGAACCCACTGGGGCGTGTTCGGAATTTTCCATGCTTTTTACTAAGCTGTGTTACGAGTTTTTCCCTTTTGCAGGATGTAAACAAAACTTTCTGCTCAGACGTGAATCTTCATTTCACACGTGAATATTTTTGTAACTATTATTAACATCTTTTAAAATGGGACGAATGAGAAAAAGATTTAATCAGAAAGCACGCATGTCATCCGAATGTGGATCGGAAGTAAAAAATGAAATTGAAGTAATAACAATTGTTATTTTACTATGTTTTAGATTTCGTATTTGACTTGTGCATGAGAATTTTCTATTTTTCTTCTTCAGTCGTTGCGTTTTGTTCATTTTTCTCCACTGTTAAAAATTGTTCAATGTCTTTGTTTCTTCTGCTTAGAAAATTTGAATTGTACGATCTGTTGTTTTTAGTGTTTAAATTCTTCAGTAATAATTTTGTGCTTCTTGTTAATCAGACTTCTAGGCATAATTTCTTCGCCGTCACCTTCTACGAATTTTGAGCACGAAAAAGATACAATAATGTTCTTCTCTTTTTGTTATTTATTTGACAGTAGTTTATGTTAATTTTTTTTCTTTAGGAAAATGTTCAAGTCGAATTCCAAGTAAAAGAAGATCAGTACGATCAGAGCAATCCTCTTATACTAGGTAAAAAGAAAAAAGTAGCCAAGCTGAATAAGAATGCACCTGCTCCGGTCAAGAAGCTTACCAAGAAACAACGAAAAAAGCTGCAGAATGTTATTGAGAGGAAAAAGAAGAAAGCAAATGTAAAGTTTCAAATAATTTTTCAATATAATACTGATTGAAGAAATTTAAAAGATTAATCATTTGTCTTTTGACTTTCAGAGAGCAGAACTGTTGGAAAAGCTGCAAAAAGTTCAAGCAATGCCTGAAGATTTACAGCACTTGACATCTACGGCTGACATGCAAACATATGGACTGAAAAGGTACCAATTAATTTAAAATATGCACTATAGTGGCTTTTCCCCTCCTAGTACATGCATTGATTATTTAAACTTACTCACAAACACAGTATGTTCATTTCTGTGAACAATCTATATATTATTGCAGTAGTTATTTAACCTTTTGGATCCGGGCTGTTTTTTGGAAATTTTTCTTTCGACCCAGGTTGTACGACAGTTGAATCAGATTTCTTTTCCATTGAAAAGAGAAGGTATAAACTGTCGTACCAGACGTATGAGACCTTGAAAAAATCCCCGGCTCCAAAGGGTTCGAGGGAAAATTTCAACGCCGTCCTCTAAAGAAGAAAGGCTTATGGTACAACATGTGTACCGCCCGGTTCCTAAAGGTTACATTGTAATATCACATTGCTTCTGTTAATGAATTTGTGTAGTTTGAACAGCATGATAAGTAGTTAGATAAAAAAATCTATCATTGTATTTTACTAATGCTGATGTAAAAGAGGCAATTTCCCCTCCTTTGTGCTGAAATAACTAATTTTTGCTACTGAAAGATGAGAAAACATAAAGCCAGGAATTTACCGAAAATTAAAAAGTGTAATAATAGTATTAATAAAAACTATTCCTAAAACAAGTATAAATGAACATTCCAGAAGTTCCAGAAAGTGTAGACATGTGATATCACGATGACCGTCAGATTTTTGAAAGTGGAAACTTTCTTGATTGGGAGAAAATATGAACAGTTTTGGTCTAATACAATGGGTTGGTGTGTAGTGTAACACAATTTTGGGAACCCTTGCTCGGTGATAGAAAGCTCTAAGGATAGAGGATAAAATTTTTTAAAACCTTTTGCATAACTTTAGTTCCATAGTGCCATTATTCCATTAATTTTATTTAACATATTAAAAAACAAGATTACCTTAAAGCAATTAGAGAGAGGAATAACGAACTACATTGACTGTACATCAATATTTTACCAGTTTACGCAGTATGTGTCGTTCCCCAGGATTAATTTTACTGAATGAATTTGTTTTATGAAATATGATCAGGTGGCAGACTCTTTGTTAATCCATACTTCAAGAAAACTTCACAGAAAAGCCTCTATTCAAAAGCTGCGTTTTTGCAATGAAGTAATAAGGGATAAAATATGAGTTCACTAAATATATGTGTCTATTATAGATATAAGATTGAAATGGGTGTATTTGATAAGGTATGCTAAGGATTAAAATGATGTTCAGGTAAAATTTTGTAAACAATTAATCAATATTTGAAAAATTAGAAAAAAGAAAAAAAAAGTAGTTTCCAACAAAGTCACTTTTCACTTCTTCAATGTGAATAATCATTAATTAATTTTTTTTAGTTCATTTTCTTTCATTTTTCTAATATTATTTTCTTTTTTCTCCCCTCAGGGTCACTGAAGATTCTACAAATGTGTCTTCCCGTTGTATTAAAATAAGTAATATCAAACGTAGTAAGAAGGATCGTGATCTGCCTCCATCAAAAAAAGTAAAATTAGCCTCAAATGTTGTTGATTTTGAGCTCAGTTCCTCAGACAGTGATGAAAGCGATGACTTTGAATCAGATAATGAAGAATCAACTGAACAAATTCCTGACGTTCCGCTAAGAGACAAAAGCCTTGAATCAGAGAAAACTGAAAAAACTGAACTGCCCTCACAAGTGGAGAAGGCAAATCCTTCCTGCAAGAAGGACATATTGTTGGAAAGCGCAAAAAATGTTGGAGTGTCTTCTTCAGTAGTTGAGAAAAAACTCTCAGATACTAACGTTAAAAAGTACTCTGCACCAGCAGTTTTTTTACCTGTTCACAGATTACCCGAAATACAGGTAATACTTAATGCTTAATTTGTAATGGTTAATGAATAAAGTGACAAATTTTGGCGGAACAGTCCCCCTTTTGTCTCACAGTCCTGCTGGTTGAATGTCCTGTTAAAATTTTCGCTTTTTCCTTTAAGTACTACTAAAGTCCAACTTTTCAATTAAAGTTCCACCAAATGTGGGAAAATATAAATAAACTAGATTCTTCAACTTTTTTCTGAGCATTCATTGTTAACTTTAACCCCCTGACGGTTTTGGACGTCTTATCACGTCCATTTAACACGTAATTCTGGAACTGCCACCAGGGGGTTAAAGTGCCTTCTTGTAACCAAGATAAACTTTTCTCAATCATTTGAAGAATTCATAGATTTTTGAGAGGTGATGAAAATTTGCTTTGGAAATTACTTCCAGCAATAAATATGATTGACATCTTTGTAAGTATAAATGTGCTGTAAACTAGTACTACATTGAGTTACTTTTCAACTTAAGATATTTATACTGGGAGTTATCTATATACCTGTAGCTGCACTCTATTTCAAAATTTAAAAGCAATTGCTATGATTTCATAAAATATGCACAATGCAAGGGGTTAATTCCAAATTATTTTGCCTGTGAAATCCGGAAATCTTTAATTGGGTGACTTATTGAGCCTTAAAAAAAAAAAAAAAGACATTGCCCCCTCCCCCCTGTCAGTGAAATGTCCCTGTTTTTAAGTTTAGAAATTCTGGTCACACTATTCATGAAATGAAATTCCAATCATTCTGATGAGCTCTCTCAATTAATATAAACATGAGAGTAAAGATACAAGGCCTTATAGTATTTTCTATATAATAAATAGTACTTGTGATTACTCTTTATACTACACTATTCAAAATAAAATATTTAAAAAAATTTTGCTTCACCTAGGCAACATCAGATTATAAAGCGTTTTTTTCTTCTCTTTAATGTAACTTACTACAGAGAAATCAAAGTTTGGCTTGGTTAGCATAGCAATATATTTGTAATCTCTTTTTTTAACATAATTCGGCACTCTGCAGGAAAAATAAAATGAGTTTCTGCATTTGGAAGAATATCATTTTTTGGCCGAAAAAATAAATGTTTATTGAAATGGAGGTGTGAGTTTTTACTTATGACTGACACTGGTCTGATCAATTATTTTTTCTTGCAGTCTGCTAGAGAAAAGTTACCCATCTTTTATGAGGAGCAATCTATCATTGAAGCTATTAAAGAGCATCCTGTGGTTGTTATTCATGGTGAAACTGGAAGTGGCAAGACAACTCAAGTGCCACAGTTCTTGTATGAGGCTGGATTCACGCAGTAAGTAACATAAATATTCCCTTCAGTATATGCTGAAACAAGGAGTATGTTTCTATTGACCTTTTTAATTTGAAGGGGAGAGCAATTGTCATAAAAAGTTCAAATAGATCGCAACCGAAAGGGCATATTGAGTCATTTTTTGGTGCAAAAATTACTTGGCCTTGTGTCCCTGTTATTGAGACACAGGCCCGTCATTTCAAACTTTTCTTTGGTAAAGGGTGTGGACCCAATGTAAATTATCCCAAAAAATTGCAGAAACCACACCTACTTTTGTGTAAATACATTGATTTCCTAAGGTCGGGAGGAAGGGGGGAGCTATTGACCCCCCCCCCCCTCAAGTGATGGGCCTGTTGAGACACAAACTTTTCAAGTTTACCAAAAGTTAAAGAAAAGTACTAAATTTAAAGACTTAGTGAGAAATTGAAGATACTACTTAATTTCTGTCTGCATGGGGCAAGTCATCTCTCTACAAAGCATTTGAAAGATATCTTCCATTATTCAGCAAAATTTTCTAAATTCAACGACTTTTCTCAATACTTTTGCATATTTTCAGAGCTTGTACTTCAGTAGTGGAGACCTGAAATAATTTATGCATCCAGATATATGAAATGAATTATAACAGTAGAAATTAAAACTTTGTGATTCTTTATTTATTTATTTACTATTACTATTATTATTATTACTTTTTTTGAAGTATGTATGTCACTGAAACATTTTTGTTTTAACTATTGTGTATGAAAAAATAAGACCTAAAAAAATGTATTAGAAAATAAATACAATGCTGCCATTAGAAACAAAGATTTGGAATATTTATATCTTTCCTTTTTCAATCTGCAGAAATAAGAAAATGATTGGCATTACCGAGCCGAGGAGGATTGCCGCAATGACCATGGCTTCCAGGGTGGGGGAGGAGCTGAACGCACCCGAACTCGTGTCCTACCACATCAGATATAAGAAGACGGTGGGCGAGAAAACTGAAATCAAGTTCATGACGGATGGGGTGCTGTTGAAGGAAATGAGACATGTAATTATGCAAACTTTGTCACCAGTCTGATATGTTTTGTGATAAACATTCCATTACAAAAAATTTTTTGGCTTTGATATTGTTTAAGATATTCAAGTTTAAATTACTGAACTGTAATAGTCAATAATTACAATGTCCTGGTATGAAGGAGTCTTTCCCTTAAATTATTTTTTTTAAATGTTTTGTTAAAAGTTCCTTTTTTTTTATATGAAAAAAATAAGATAAATAATGTGAAGAGTTTTTAAACAGGAAGTTGTCATTCTTAAGCCAGGGTCAACATGCAATATACTGACAGCCAAGTCTATCATTTCGAACTTTTCCAGAGGGGGGCAAAGGGTGTGTACTCAATGTAATTGACACCAAAAGACAACAAAAGCCATGCCCACTTGCGTGTAAATACATTGATTTCCCAAAGTCCAAGAGGGCAATTGACCCCCTGAAATGACAGGCCTGCCGACAGTCCAGTTATGCCAACCGGGGACTGCAGTTTCATCCTAATTTGGACTTAGATAAAACTAGTCATAACTGGCCTTTCGGTATATTGCATGTAATTTGAAGAGAGTTACTTTAATTTAATTACTAATATTTAAAATTGTACCGACGCCTTGTTATTTTTGTGTTTCAGCATCTTAATTTTATTTTTCTTTCTTATTTCAGGATTTTCTATTATCCAAGTATTCAGTTATAATCATTGATGAAGCACATGAGAGATCAGTGTTTTCTGATGTCTTGATCGGTCTTCTTTCTCGTATTGTTCCTCTGAGACAAAAAGTAGGCTTTATCATTGTCATTCAAAATATTAAGTGTTGTACAAAATGTATATCTAATGTATAAATACCCTTTCCCCTTTGGTATGCTTGATAGTCTCCTTTAAACTTTAGTACATTGCTGTATACTTTCTCATGGTCCTTGGATCGTGTCTTATCTGTAGATTTTAAATTGTATATTTGAATTTGTTCATAAACATGTATACAAGCATACAGTATAAACCAAAAGCATTTGGACACTTTCAAAAACTCATTTTAAATAATTTCTCGCGAAACAAGTTCTGTAAATTTGTCACATAAAAGGTGTGCTTCAACTGACATTTTCCAATGGGAATTAAATCACTCATGCATTTACGGAACAAATAACAAATTGAAGAAACTCGAAGAGTTTTTTGATTGATCTTTCATTGTAAATAGCTGAGAATGAGCTTCAAATTTCAGAAATTCATTTTCTTATGATATTCAGCTGTTTTATAGATTTTCGTGAAAATATCACTTATATTCATAGTCATATAAGCATTTCTTTGAAAAAATACGAATTTTGTCGACATGTTTTTGGTTCTTAGCACACAGAATTTCCCTTCAAACCTTGCCAGTCTTTCAGAAAACTTGGCCGCAAACAAGAGAAACATATCTTAAAATTTTAAGTAAAAATACTGGAAATTTGGCAAAACATGAACACTTAAAGCAATTAATTTCTCTATGCTCATGCACAAAAGATAGCAGTTTTTAGCTTTTAAAATTTTGTAGCCAAGTAGATGTGGCAATTTATAAAAAAAATCCTGTTGAATATCATAAAAATTTATACATAATGGCGAGCAAACGAGCCGAGTTGCAATTATTCTCGTATAGGCGACTAATCTTAAGGGAGTGTTGGCAACTTAGCTATAAGTTTTCAGTGTAATTTATGATTATGGGAGTGGCTCAAGGATGTAGAAATATTTAAAATAGTTTTCATGCTCCTTTTTGAATCCTTTTCAGGGTCCCTATACCATGGTGACCCTTCACAATTGCCACATGGTAAATTCGCCACTGTATGTTAAGATATCATGGCATAAATGGGTTGTCTGAAGATTATCAGTTTATTTATTTATGATGATTACAGTTACAAAAATTTAGATTTTTATAAATGATATCAAAAATGTATTTTCAGAGAGGAGATCCCTTGAAATTGGTGATCATGTCAGCAACCATGCGTGTAGAAGATTTCATGGAAAATAGAAGACTCTTTAAGCGAGAACCATTTCTAATCAGAGTAAGTACTTAGATTTTGAAGAATGATAAAACATTTCAAGTTTTTCATTCCTTATAAATTGTGCTGTATCCAAACATTTTTGAAAAAATAATTGTAAATATGCAAAAATACTTAAATTTTCCCAAAACAACTCAAATATAAAGTAGTGAGTAACCACCCCTAAGCAAGGGCTAAGACATGCAAAGGCTAAGGAACATGCAATACACCGCCAACTTGTTCATTTTTATCCATGGACTTCAGTTTCGGGCTTATTATGCCCTCATCAGCATGGAATACAAAAGTGAACGAGTTGAAGGCAAAAATCGTCTAATAGAGCAAAGAGAGACGAAAAAAACTGGTAGCTGATGTGAAATTAGAATACCAGTGAGCGACCGCACATGGGAACAGTACAACTCATAAATTTTAGGCAGAGTTTTCGACTCTCTTTGCTCTATAAGAGGATTTTTGCCTCCAACTCGTTCACTTTCGTATTCCATGCTGATGAGGGCATAATAAGCTCAAAACTGCAGTCCATGGATCGAAATGAACGAGTTGGCGGTGTATTGCAACTCAAATGTATTTTCAATGTCTTTTTACTTCCTTGTATGAAGTAAAAAAAGTATTGCACTCCTAAAACATTTTTAGCCTAAATTTCCATTTGCATGAATTTTCTCACATTTTTTTCATGATATTTGTATATTTGATTGTGTGGATGCATGAGGCAGTAAGTTACTTCCCTGAAGCTAGGGCTATGGTAGAAGAATAATATGTAATTATGCTGACAGTCTGAGTGGGGCATCTAGAGACTGCAGTTTTGTCCTTGTTGTTGTTGTATGAAGGAATATCCTTATGGTGATGTATAATTGATTTTATTCAAAACATACGAGGGCTGTTTTTTTTTTCAAGGTCCGATAGGCTATAAAATAAAAATGGATGAATATACGAAAAATACTTACTGCAGGTAATACTATGTTACTACTTAATACTATGTTATGAAAAGTAATGTACAATGTAGATTTCTTCGCTACATAATCACCTTGACAATTGAAGCATTTGTTATATATGTGAACAAGCTTTATAATACCCTCCTCGTAAAATGTTTCCGCCAATGATTGGAACTGAGTTGTGATGGTGTCTTTGAGTTTCACGTCACTTTGGAAGCACAATGCCATTCTGGACCCCAAGCCCCTGCTTCAGTTCAGGGAACAAATCAAAGTCATTTGGCGCTTGGTCGGCACTAAATGGTGGGTGTTCAAAATGTCCCATTGAAATTGCTGAAGGAGCCGTTGGGTTGTACACGCTTT
Source organism: Uloborus plumipes (assembly GCA_038373865.1). Taxonomy (NCBI): domain Eukaryota; kingdom Metazoa; phylum Arthropoda; class Arachnida; order Araneae; family Uloboridae; genus Uloborus; species Uloborus plumipes. The sequence continues at coordinate 323,232 of JAXGGA010000062.1, read as the reverse complement.
ATGAGGACGAGTATTGCTATAGATCGGAACAATTCCAGAAGTTAGCATACCTCTTTGTTTGTTTTGGGGTCTGGAAAGACTTCTAAAGTGCAAAATTGGGCTTCTAAAGTGATGTGGAACTCAAAGACACTCACAACTCACGTCCAATCATTGGCGGAAACATTTTACGAGGAGGGTATTATAAAGCTGGCTCACTGATATTACAAATGCTTTAATCGTCAAGGTGATTAAATAGAGAAGAAACCTACATTGTAAATTACTTTTAATAATAAAGTATTTTACAGCTGAAATTGAAATATAAATTAGTTTAAAACAATCAATGACGCAGACGTTAAATATTAATTGCTACCATGACATCTTTAAAATATAAATAATGTTTACTACAATATTTAATAAATTAAAAAATATGAGAAAGTAAACTAAAATTTGTGTTACATTACATGAAACAAAATATTTCAAATATTTCATTACTTTCAGTTAGATTCTCGGCAGTACAAAGTAGTAGCTCATTTTAAGAAACACACTCCTGAAGATTATGTTGAAGCTGCATATCAGAAGGTAAGCACCAATTGTTCCATTTATGTACTTGTAGTTAAAAATTTCATTGCTGGTTAAGAGCTCGATGCACTAAAATAATTTTCAAAACATTTTTTTTTTAAACCACGAAAAAATGTTATTTGCATAAAACTCTTTGCATTTGTATGCATACGTATTTTCACTATTGAAATGCAGTTGTATTTGAAAATTTTTAATGTTGTGTATAAAATGCTTCTATGATGCTCAATTTTACGAATAATGGTTATGATTTTACGAACAGCTTACCAGATCCGAAAAATCTTTTGAAACAGTACTATTCGATATTATGAGATCTCAATTTTATAAATCTCTCATTCTCTTGGTCCTTAAGAGTTCTTAAAATCAAATATCACCTGTACTGTAATTTGTAATTTCAACATGCTTTGTTAAATCATTTCCACTGCTATTTTATGTATTTTTGTCGCTGTTTACACCAATAACATGGCTGAATAATTGCAGCCATGTTATTTATATTTTAACCTTAAAACTTTCAGATAAATATCTCTTTTTCCTTGTTAAGGAATTGAAAATCTGTTGTAACCACCGAGTGAGGAAATCTAAAATGTAAATTTTTGCTTAATGTAAATTGTCTACCTATTAAAATAGAAAAACCCAGTGAGAAAGTATTACATTTCTTAAACTTTCTTTATAAATCATGTGTACTTTCAGGTATGTGAAATTCACAGCAAAGAGCCTGCTGGTGCGATTCTAGTGTTTCTCACTGGAGAAAAAGAAGTCACTCGACTTTGCAAGATGTTGCGAGAAGCTTTTCCTTTCTCAAATCAGGATCAATATGAAGAAAAAGAAAAGCCACCCACTGCTCCACGACTGAATCCAAAACCGAAGAAGAAAAAGAAACATGTCGACGACTCGTTTTGCTCACTCCCTGAAAAAATTAATTTGGATGAGTAAGTCTCTCAGAACTTTTTAAGACAAATATACAATCCATCTTCTAGGATGCTCTTATATTTTTTATGTAAATGGCTCTCTAAAGGTAAACATGAGTGTTTTTAGCTAAAGCTTTGAAAAGGTTCATTCTTCAAGTTATAATTGATCTTATGGGACATTCTAGTTCTTAGATGTGAACTGACCTTTTCAAAATCTTTCCTGCCTTGTAGCCCTTTCATCTTTGAGTCAATATTACTTCATACTGAATTAGTATTGGCCTAAAGATGAATGAAATCAGCTTCAGGAATTCTTTAAAACTTGAGGGAGAGAGCAGTTACTCCCTTTTGACCCTGCTGAAAATTGGGCTTGGTTGACTCTTAATCAATTTACCTCATCTGCAACACCCACTATTTTTTCTGAAAACTGATATGTTTCTCTTTCTCTGTTTTCAGCTTTTCTGCAGAGCCATTGGACGCTGAAAACATGCAGCATCAGTATTCTGATGATGAAGAGGCTACGCATGGTGAAAGTACTCAACGACCTCTGGACAAGAGTGTCTCAAGTGCTGGTCCTTTGTATGCTCTACGGTTGTTTTCTGTCCTTCCTTTCGAGGAACAGGAAAAGGTACATTCTATAAATATTCAATTCTGGGCTTTACTTGGACATTTTATGAGTCAATAAGCTTGATAATCCTTTTTGCTACATTAACATTTTCTTTACGTCTTGTAGGTCTTCAAGCCACCGCCTGCTGGTTCTAGGTTGTGTGTTGTATCCACCAATGTGGCTGAAACATCTATCACTATTCCGGGACTGAAATATGTTGTAGATTCGGGAAAAGTAAGCTATAAAATTTTTGGTGATAAATGTAGGAAATGTATGCTGCCTTTGCAAGACAGGCTTTGATAAAAATGATTTAAATTTGCCACACACATGCTATTTACACCTTTTTGCAATTGAGAATAAATAATGCCAAATATTAACATTTTATCTGATATACCTACCTGTTCATCAAACATCAGAAGCATTTCTTGTATTGAAATGTCTTTATGTTTTTTTCTTCTTTTTTTATTATGTCAGTTACTAACATGTCTTTTTTGGCTCTTTTCAGGTGAAAACTAAAGTCTATGATAAACTAGTTGGAGGGATATCTCGTTTTGCAATCACTTGGTGTTCAAAAGCATCAGCTAACCAAAGAGCAGGAAGAGCGGGACGAACGAAAGATGGGCATTGCTACAGGTAAACATTCTTTTCTGTTTGAGTTGCTTACAATTATTGTCTCATTCATTAGCTAAAGGAAAAGTAAAAATAGGTTTAAAATATCCATATAAAATTGCATCTACATATTGATCTATTATATCAGGGGTCAATCCAGGTTTTATTTTCTAGGTCTTCATTTTGTAAAAAATAAAATGCTTTTGTGAATTTGCTTCGTTTTTGCGAAAAAGAAGTTTTTACGAACTTTCCCTTTTTTCTGGAAAATGTAGTATCAAAGCATTTTTATGAAACAAAACACTTAAAATTCTTAGATTTAACCAAAGATCTTCAAAAAGGATACATTCAAACAAAATTGAATTAGCCTGATACATTTAGAGTTTTCAAAAGCATGATTCCCTTTCCATGATTTCCATTTTCAAACCTTTACGGGATTCAATTTTTTAAAGAAAAAAATCACACTTTCTACAAAAGCTATCTTAATTAATGTTTCGTAAGAAATTTTTTTTTTTATCAGAGCTATGCTTTGTCCATATAATTCTAAAAACTCAAATCAAAGCAAAATAACTTTCTGAGCAACTATTTATAACTAAAAGTAACTAATGCAACAAAGGGTAGTAACTCCAAATAGTTAGAGATTTTTAAGTTAATATTTACTTTTGCTTCCAAGGAATTTTTCTATGTTTATATGGAATTAGTGTTTGTTGAAATGTTAAGTATCACGTTTTTATGTGTAAATATAAATTTTGATTATTCTTTTTAACTATTGTCATTTAATGTTTCTTAGATTATATTCTTCGGCAGTATTCGAACATGATTTTCCAGATTTTTCTCCTCCCGAGATCCAAAGAATACCTGTTGATGATGTCTTGCTACAGATGAAAGTAATTTCTGATGTATTTTGTTGTTTTATTACACTACTTGCGGCACTTCTAAATGATTAAATCATTTCTCTTGCCTTTTTTAGGCCATGGGCATTGACAGAGTCGTAAATTTTCCGTTTCCTGCTCCCCCTGATACAGAAGGATTAAAAGTAAGTTCAAAGAAGATTTTCAACAGTTTTTTTTATTCAAAAATTATTTTATTTCTAAGAGGATTTTCTTTTTTTTATATATAGTTATCTGTTTAAATTTACTTATTATTTTGAAATCATTTATTTTTTCCCTCAGTTTTTGAAAAATAAATAATTAAAACACATTAAATCTAATACAGTCAAACCTGGTTATCTCAAACCTGCTTATGTCGAAAACCTCTATGTTTTAAATTTTTCAATTTTCCTGCTTTTACAGCATACATTTAACGTTTTTTCTCATGTTTATTTCGAATAATTTTCCCCGAAAACCTCTATATCTCGAATTTTGACGACTCTTGTTTTTGAATTTCTTCTCCAGCCACCTTTATCAATCGTATAACTTGGAGACAAAAATCGTCTCCTGCACAATCATTCAAAGACTATGTTTGGACTTAAAGGTATGCATTAACTTGCTACCAATATAGTCATCACAATTAGTAAAACATGGGCTCACAACATGTCACACAGAAAAATATTCAACAATATCAATGCAAAACATTACATTAAGTATTTGACTTTACTCCAATTGCTTATTTTGTAACTTTTATCACAACCTCTATATCTCGAAACCTCCATATCTCGAATTTTCCTTCTGTCCCGTGAAATTCGAGATAGTGACAAGTTATAAGCAACTGTATTAGTTGTAATCATGATTTGCTTTTTTTTTTTGAACAGCTGTGCTTAATGAGAGAAAATAACCAAAATTTTTTTGTTTGCTGCATTTATTTATTTATTTTTTAAACCAACCTGTCAATGTATTTGATGAAGTGTTTTGATGCCACTCATAAAATATTTCATTCACTTGTTACAGGCTGCAGAAAGGAGACTAGTGCTATTAGGGGCCTTGCAAGATTTGCAAAAAGGAGACAGATATAAAGAAGTTGCCAAATGTGAGTATTTTGTATTAAATTTTTGGTAAGGCTCTGTGCTGTTGGGTGGAATGTTTCTTGTAACTTTGTTTTCGTTTACTTGCAGGGGAATATTCTGCAAAAGTGACTCCCCTCGGCAGGGCAATGTCTCGTTTCCCGTTGAGCCCTAGATATGCAAAAATGCTGTTGCTCTCCTACAAGCATAACTGCATACCTTACGTCATTGCAATTGTCTCGGCACTCACTGTTCCGGAAGTATTTCTCAGCTTCCCGAATGAAGATGTCAACATGCAGAGTGAAGATGCCAATGTCGAAGAGGTAGAGGTAAGCTCAGACCTAGATACAATTTGAAACTGTTTGCAAATTCAAACAAATTCTTTACAATTTTCTGCATAAAAAAACTGCTGTACAGGGTAGGGTTCCCACGGTCCTTAAAAGTCCTTAGAAACTCCTTCTTTTTTATTTTGAAAAATAAGGGCCCTTAAAAGTACTTATTTTTGATTCAAGGTCCTTAAAATGACTTTTAAGTCCTTATTTTTTACTACTACTAGTAATTTAATGATTTGAAAAAGAGCAGAAATTTTTTTTCATGTATTTTTAATTTTTTAAGAACGAATAATAAAAATTTTTATGAGTTGGGGGCCCCCAAAGAAACAGGGCCCTGATCTGAAGCAAATTCAGCTACTTGTACATAAATCCAAATCCAGCCTTGTAGTGAAATCCGTTTTAGCATTTTTGTTTCCTTGAGAAAGATAGCAAATTGACCTTTTTTTCCCTCACACTAACTCAATGTGTTCATATAATACATATTTTATACTTCTATTTCTGCCAGACGCAGCCTAAAAAATTCTGATGCATCTTGCATTTAAAGCTAGTACTTTAATGTCCAGTGTTTGATGTAAAATTGCCGCTAGCCTTGGAATTGTTATGAAGAAGAAAAAAGTTCTTTATTTTAAAGATTTTTTTTTAGTCTGATCTTGAAATCTAATGATAAACGCTTTTTTAAAAAAATTCGGAAAAAACAATTCTTGAAAACCAAGGTGTGTTTGTGTAACCCATAAAATTCATGCATATTTGATGATTGATAAATATTTTTGCAGTCCTTAATTTTTGTTGAAAAAGGTCCTTAGAAAGTCCTTATTTTTTGTTATGAGAAAGAAGTGGGAACCCTGCTGTATTTCTTCGAGTATTTCTTAAATTAAAATTATATACTGCTGCAGTATCACTATGCAACTAGCATGTTTGTTCAATTATATTTACTCCTTTTTTCAGTATTATTGATTGGGAGCTCTTCAAAAAGAGTGACCAATATTTCTTGCTTGCCAAAAACAGGGATCCTTTCAAAAAATAGTTTAAAAATATCAAAATTGTCTGCAAACTTAAAAAAATTTTACAAATGGTGTTTGTGTGTTTGTCTATATTATCTATGTCTGGGTAATCGGACTATTATTTACGAAATGTACCTTTGACATTTTCTTTCTCTTGAAGCTGAATTAAATGACAACATAATTCCAAGTTTTTATTTTGAAACCAATTTTGTGGGTTGTGTGCCGCATAGTTGATTATAATATTTTATACTTTATCAGGTAAATATTTAAAGCTTTCATTTGTTGTAAGATTTTAAGCATTTCTCTAAGTTTTTTTTTCATTTTTAGAGGTTTAAACGGTGTAGGAATTTTCTCAGACGTAACCAATTGTTTGTTTTGTCATTTCTTGTTCAAAACTATTTTCAATAATGAGCAAAGCTTTTATGTGTGTTGAGTTGATACAAAATCATGTAAGTTAATAATTTTTAAAGAGGAACAAATTGGGACTTGGCACTAGTTTGTAATAGAGTCCCTGTATAGAAGCGCAGCTTCAGAGTCGCGCAATACGCGACCTCCGCTCGTTGGTCGAAGCGTTCAGTTTACCGCCGCAGGCAATAGAGATTTTCCTCCCGTAGACTTAACATGGAGCGTCCGTGAAGCTATCAAAAATACGACGCTTCCGATGAAATACAGCTATGCACCATTTTTTTGCTTACTTATATCATTGCTTGAAGGTTTACTCTATGTGTATGTGCAATTATTTCTGGAAAAATCCCCTTATTTATTTTTAAATCTTCATTTTTGTGTTACGGTAGGGAAGTTTACATGTAGTTTCACTTATTATTTGCTTAATATCTTAATATAACTTGTTTATTTCTGTGTTTTAGGATATTTATTTATTCATTTTGTTATTATCACTCAATTATGCCACGGTAAAATCAGTCTAATGCTTTTAATTTTGCTTTTATGCTCGTTTAAGCGGATCCTTAGCTTGGCAGGTTTTGGCAGCAGCAACGCTCGCCAATTTTTTATCGCGTGCGAGGATTTAAATTTACGTTCTCTTATTCCTTTCGCATCGGAACTTTTTTTTGTTATTCAGGTCTTATTTTTTTTTAAATAGCGCCCCCCCCCCCCTTTTAATTTAAAAAAAAGTGACTTCTTTATCGCTTATCGGTTTACAAAAGTCGTAAAATATACAATTTCAGACTTTATAACTTTGATTAAAGCACATTTTCTCTGAGGGATGGTGGAAATGAATTTATTTCTGACAAATTCAAGTTTCAAAGACCAGGTATTGAGACTTTCTTTTTCTTAAACGTTCTTTTTTCTTTATTTCCATATTTTATGCTTCATAGTTGATTCATTTGTTTCCCAAAGCTATAATTTTTATTTACACTAAATATCCTATAAAAAGAATTGGTAATAATGTAAAAGTTTCACCCTAATACATGACGGGATCATCTAAAATGTATTAACAATGCTGTAAGAAATGCGCTGTTTTAATTACAAAGAATGATGCTGTAAACAAAATAATTTTTATTTTGTGTCATTTTCGGCAGACAAACTGAAAATGAAGAACATTCTAACTAATTCCTTTAAATATCTTTGGTACAGAATATAGAATACATAAATACAGTGGGGGGGGGATCTTTACGCATCACGTGCGTAGGCTCCTAGGGCACCATAAAAGGGGGTAGCTTAGGGGGGGGGCTACAGCTGAGTTTAAAAAAGAAGAAATTTCCTGTTGAATTTTGACGACATTTATAACTGTCTCTTAAAAACAATAAACGCTGATGGATGGATGCAGTCGACTTTCTTCTTCCAATTCAAAGTTTAATTTTTATTTGTATGAAATAAAAGTATGTGAGAAAAATGGAAAACACACTGTACTTAAGTCAGCTCTTTCTATGCATGAAAAAGTCAACATTTTGTACGCTTAAAAAATGTGAGGAGAAAAGCCCTTTTACTTTTGAAATTGAGTGGCACCCCCCCCCCGCCTTTCACCCATCCGATCCCCCCGTATGAGCTGCATATGACCATATGTTGTTTTGTTAAGTAATCTAGAAACCTGGATGAATGAAGTTAAAAAAAAAAAAAAATCAAGATTATAAAGTACGAGTAAAATCAAGTATTAAAAAAAAAGATTAAAATAGAAACATTCTTAATGAATTCATTGAAATATCTCGGATATAAAAAAAAATCTCATAACTACAACAATGCAAAATATGAAAAATTTATGCTTTTAAATTTTCCCAATATTTTAAAAATGTTTGGAAAAGTGTCTTTACCTTTTTACGCATCGTATGTTGTTTTGCCAAGTAATCTAACAGGCTAAAGTAGCAGTTTTGCGAACTAGAAAATCGGACAGAATACAGAAAGCGATTACGCGCCAATTCTCGCTCGCTCTTTTCTGCAAGCAACCTCATTTGGTAAAGTCGCTCTCCGTATTGCACGACTCTGAAGCAAAGCTTCTATATAGGGACTCTAGTTTGTAACACTTTGCAGTACAGTTATTAATTTTAGAATTTTGAAGTGTTAACTCAAAGCTCCTCAAATTTTCTTGACATATCTTTTTTTTTTCTTCCATGCAAATAAGTGAGATTATGAAAATTCTTTTAATTTTCTATCTTTACTTAAATATAATTAGACAGTACTTAAAGCTCTTTTTTCACTGTTATTATTATTATTATATGAAAAATATAAAATATCACAATCAAACATTTTTTTTATGAATTTTACTTTGTTTTCAGCCATGTAGCCGAATAGTTTCTAATAGAATTTCCTTGTTAATGTCTTTTGATCTAGATGTTTTAACTGTCTTGTATTTTTCTCATTTAAGAGTTTTTTGAAAAACAAGTTTTTGTAAAACTACCAAAATTATCAAAAACTTTTTTTGTAAAACTTTACTTTCTTCCTTATGATTATTTGTTCCAAGCATTACTTAATATTTCTTTTAGACTGAAAGTACATCAGAAGAGACAAAATCACAGTGGACTGGCATAAAAAAGATTGGTGCTGGAAAGGTACATTAAAATTTGTCATTTTAATTCTGCTGTGAATGAAAATCAACGTTGAACTATTTTATTTATTTGTTTGTTGCTTTACAGGGAAAATCTCTTCTTTTGGGTGATGTAATGGTGCTTCTGAGAACTGTTGCCTTTTTTATTGATTCTAAGAATAAATATAGCTTCTGCCAAAGAAATGGAGTCAGGCACAAAGCAATGGTTGAGGTCTACAAAATGTGCTGTCAGTTGTGTCGAGAAAGTGAGTCACATCCCTCTGGTGTTATGTGTTGTAATTTTTCTTGTTTTCACTTTTTCTTTGAAAAATTTTTCATTTTATTTTGTGCATGATAATGAAAAATGTGATCTGTTAAACATGTTGTAAGTAATAAATAGAGGGGCACTCCAATGGGGGGTTATGGGAGGTCATTGTGAGTTCCCAAAAGTCCTTTTTGGTAAAAGCATGATAGAGAAAATACATGAAATGTTTTCTCTGACTTTAGTTCTAAATGATTTAAGTTTCAAACATGTAAGACTAAATTAAGAATTCATCTTTTCCTAGTAAACCGAGCTTTTCAGGACATTAGCCTGCCTAAAGATTTCAGACTTGACAAACCCACCGAAGAAGTCATTGAAAAGTTAAGAAAAATCGTAACTACAGGCTTCACTGATCATGTTGCTAGGTATTTGCCTTGTTATTATTTATTTTGTTGTTTGTTTTTGTAATGATTTTATGTTACATCAATTATTCCTGAAAAATGTACGCTTATTAGTATCAGAAAAGTATGATGAAAGTGTGTTAGTCATTCCTTGGAAAATATCATTTTAGATAAAAGTTTACTACAAGGATGGGAAAAACTGTAACCTTCAATTTATATCATGTAAAAAATGACTCAGAGATGCATGGTTCTTCCTTTTTTTGTTTGAACATTATATAATGAAAATTAACCTTTATTTATTAATTTTCCAGCACTTAGAAGATTCAGCAGTATAATAATAGGAATAATAATAAAACTGCTTCATGTGCCTTCATTGGGAAGTATTTAATGAAATAAAATTATTTAAGTAAAGTTAGTTGATAGTTTAAGGTGAAACAAAATCAAGCTGCTGTCACTCAATGTGCACTTAACAGGTGAAAAATACCATATAACTGTTCAATATTTGAGATCTTGTGCTTCAAAGCGCTAAAGATGAAAATTTTTATTTTTGTTGTTGTCATGAAATCGGTATAATAGTAAATTTTTTACTGTACTTCATTGATAGAAAATATTAGTCATGCAATGATTGTGAGGCTATAAAACATTAGTATTCAAAAGTGTAAAGGGGAACATTTACTTTTAGCGAAACTTTCAGGTTAAAAAAATGTTTTTAAGCTTTAACTTAAAGTTACATATGATAAGTTTGACTTTCAATAAAATATGGACAATGAAATAATATTCTTGTAATGTTATGAAAAAAGAATAAATTAATAGCTAAAGAACTCAAAATGTTATTATATATTCGTTTTTAACTATTTCCAGAAGACTACCACTTGAAGAATCTAAAATTGACAAAAGCTTAAAGAATGCCTATCGTGTAAGAATTTGCCTTTATTGTCTTTTCTTTTTTTCAATGAACATATTATTTTTGCAAGTAGTTGTGCTATGAATAACTAAGGGGCATAATCAAGATATCTGTATTGTTAAATGGTTAGATATTGAGTGATTTTGCTAATCAAATGATCAGCAATTGAGTGAAACTCTCATAATCTATTAAATCAAGTCAACTACACATCAAATATTCTCTTGCAAATCTTTCTCTTTTGCTCATTGCTACTATATAAACTTTGCTGATGAGAGACCAAGTAACTGCCTCAGTGACCACAGTAAAATTGGGAAAAAAATGCATTTATTTAACTGATATGCAGTATGCAATATACCAACGCCTCTTTTATGGGGTTCATTTCATTTCACACTCCAGGGTCCCCCGTACCTACCACAGCTTCGTGGTTTAACCGGGATAGGGCCCTGAAGAGCACTCTGTTCTTAATTTTGAACCATAACCTAGGGTCGAGCAAACCCTAGGCCCAGCACCCCCAGAGGTATCGTTTCACTTGGAGGACTTTGTGACCACGACATTTTTAATGCCTCCCAGCCGCCATTAATAAAGACGGTGGATCTTTGATCGGCTGGGATCGAACCCGGGTCCCTCCGGACACGAGTCTGATGCCTTACCGATCGGGCCACCACGGCCCATTTTATCGGGTTCAGAGACTGCAGTTTCGTACTTTTTATGGCAAGAACTCATCAGCCTTGTAAAGTCATTAACTAAGCTGGATTTAGATGTCATCTCAATGATGTTGAGAGTGTCAACAAACTGGCAGTTAAAATAAATTTAGCACACCTGCGAGAGTCTGCAGCAATGGTATGGATCAACTCACCAATGGAAAGCAAAGCTTGGGAATGAAGCAGTAAGTTTCGCCCTTAAACTGCTAAATCAGAACTACATGTAATATACAATATACAGTCAGTCTCAATAAGTCGAAGTTCCTAGGGACCGATTAAAAGCTTCGAGTTATTTTTCATTCAAGTTATAGGTAGTTCTCACCTTCCTCTCAGGAGTTTGAGACCCAATAAAAACTTTGAGATAAAGGAAGGTTCGAGTTATTAAAACTCCACCATAACTGGGTTTTCCATGTATTGCATGTAGTTCTACCTTTTTTAGCCCTGGCTTAAGGGCAAAAGTTACTGCTTCATACTCAGGAGTTATATCTTAATATATTCCCCCCCCCCCATTTCTCAATTAAGCACACTGCAGCGAAATGGGCATAAAAAGAGCGGCGCAGCGTTGCCAAGTCTGTTTATGGGTCATTCCATAGAAATGTCAACCTCAGCCGAAGAAAAAGAAATACCAAAGTGAAGAAAATATCGAAAAATAAATAAATAAATAAAAATCATACAACATAAGAAGTTTAAAAAAACTGAAAAAGTATTGTAATTATCACTGAGATTAGCCATAATAAATAACTTGTAGTGTGTTTACTGCTTGTTATTCGATGGTTACGTTAGTCACGTTACGTTACTCACACTCCATCTTGAGTAAAAGTGACTTAAGACTAAACAAAAATTAAGATTTAATAAATGTGTTTGATGTTTTTAAAAGCCAACTTTACAAATTTTTAAATTTTTCATTCAATTTTTAACACTTGCTTAACTTTGAAAAAATTTTGCCTCACAACGTGAGCATTAATTTTCAGGGTTGGAAAAATGTTACGTTAGTCACCCTGCTATTTTGGTTGAAAAAATATCTACTGTCAGTAATTTTGCTTTAAATTCTTAGCAGAAATGATACATAGATACCATGTACATTGTAAATCCACCAGCATAACTAAAAAATATTTTTTATCCTTTAAGTTACAAGTAAAAACAGTTACAAAATCAGCTCTGAATGTTACATTAGTCACTATGGAATAACCCTTATATATGAACACATTGAGACGAAATGGTTAGCCAATCCCATTAAGAGCCATGCTTAAAGCAATTGCCTGAGGAGGTAGTAGCTTAACTTTAACAGAAGTGTAAAGTGTAAAGGTAATATTTGTAAAATTCTTGTATAAATGAAAAAATAATTCTTGAGAGGTCTTACTAGTCCAATTGAATTTTATTATTATGTTTAAGTTATAATAAAATTATCTCAAACAGTTTCCTTCATGATATATTTTTTGGTGATACAGATCTATGTTTTTGTTATTTTTAAGCATGAGGAGCTTGTAATTTAATTTAGCAACATTCTGCTTATGCTGTATATAAGTGCCTTTGGTCAAACTTAATGCATCTTATAAAGTGCTAAAATGTCTTTAAAAACAGTAAGAAAAGTAGTAATAGTATTCAAAATGGATTCTAATTAATTGAAAATATCATTTCAAAAATGTCTACCTTATGCATGAATATTTGATTAAATCTGAAATAATTCATGAGAAACACATCTTGAAGCAAAAATATTTATAAATTTTTATTTGTTTATTTTCATTTACTGCATTTTGTTTTCAGGAAAAATACAAGTTTTACAAACCATTTTATGAAACATCATTTATCATTTTGATATTTTGATAAACTTAAAACGTTTTAGAGAAACAAATTATAATATTTTGATAGAAAAGCATTAGTTTTCTTTAGGGGAGAAATTCACTGTACGAACAAAATTGCATTATTAGCAGCATTAAAGTTAATTTTTATTGCACTTTTGTAAATTTGATCCCGTGTATCCAAAATAGTGAGTTTTTATTCATATATGTAGATGTAATTTTCCAAACTACCTTTCAATTTTAGTGTTTGGATTTGGAGGAGGCTGTCTTCATCCATCCAACCTCCATTCTTTTCTCAGAGCTTCCAGAATACGTTGTCTATCAAGAAATCTCTCACACTTCAAAATATTATATGAAAGGTAAAATGCTATTTCAGAAGTATTCTTTCATTTCTGGACTGTGTGATCTAAAACTAGCTAAACTTTTAGTATTAGCATAAAATAAGCATTTTAATATGTTTTAAAGTTAAATAGGATCCATTTGACTCAATACAAGGTTTTGAATGGTCAACCAGTTTTATCCATGGACTTTTTAATTTTAGTAACTTTTTTTTCTGTTTGAGATAGAACATGGATCCTCAACCAAAGGTCGAGATAAATCTGGGGTTAAAAATATCGCTCTATTCAATGGTGTAAAAAAGAAAACTGTGGAACAATTAGTTTAATTTTTATTGATGGTTTTAATGAGGAAAGTAGTGCCTGCAATGGAGCAAAGCCATGAAAACAGTAAGTTTCAACTTGTGTCGCAAATAATTCGCTTTGTATAAAAGAAAGAGAATTAGAACAAATTGCATCAAATGCAGAAAATTTGCTGTTTCCAACGACATTAGACATTAATATGTTCAAGTAATTTTTAATCTCAATATTCAACTAATTTTTATGAAAATTGCCTTGAATTGGAATGAAAAAAGAACTGCTGATCAGATTTTTTTTTTGAACTGCCAAAACCTTTCTTGTGCAAAAAGGAACAAACGCTGACATTTTTAGCAAAATCGGCCAGTTACTTCTCAAGTTTTGCATATTTAAACACCTTCCTTTTGAGATGATTAATCGAACAATATATGAACAATTATTTTCCTTTCAAGCAGTATTTATTTGATCCCCCTCCTCCTCCCCATACTAATGTATTTCTTTAGCTGATGTTTTATTCCTATCCAATTTCTTAGGTGTTGTGGCCATAGAACCAGAATGGCTTCCGTGTTTCGCTTCTGCCTCCTGTCATTTCTCCGTTCCAGAAAGCGAAGACTCCCCTCCTACCTACAATGCTGAAAAAGATGCCATCATTTGTGGTGTCAAGTCAACATTTGGTAAGGGAATGTTTTATGACTTCTGTTGCATCCTTTGTGAGATGTTCTTGCTCTTTTGTTGATGAAAAGAATAATACTGCAAGGGTTTCCCATAACAAAAAAAAGGATAAGAATTTTCGGGTAAAGAGTAGTCGCTACAGAAATCAGTTGTTGAGATATTTGAAGAAAGTGTATCGGACACCATAATAACAATAAGAAAGTGTTAGAATTTGGCTTTTCTTCTTTGAAATATTATGTTTAATATTGCAAGTACTAATTGAAGACATTGCACTGCTTGATATACCTGATTGATAGAAAGAGAATGAATTAGATAGTTGTAACAAATCAAATATTTAACATTTTTAACCGACTTCAACAAAGGAGGAGGTTATCAATTCATACTTGCCAACTTTTACGGATTGTCCGTAAAATTTACGGATGGCCTCAGAATTTTACTGATTACGGATTGATATCGTGTTTTTACGGATTCATAATCTTAAATGCGCAATCAAGGCTGGGGAAAAAAATTCCACCGCTGAACTCCCTACTGCGACGAACAGGCGCGTCATGTATCCCACGCTACATCCTGATGTCACGTGGTAGGCGTGGCTTCAGCGCGCAGCCACTTGTGATTGGTTTGGGTTGAAGCCGGTACAGCCGGTTCCCTATACAGAAGACGGAAGAAATGTTTTCTCCAATCGGGGGGAAAAAAAACTTCTACTTTCTATCTATGTTTCTTTTTGTGACTTGCTGAGCGCTTGCCGCGTGCTCAGCTCTACGTTTGTTGCTTACTTTTTTGACCCCTAGCTGCAAAACGGAAAATTGTTAATTTATTTTGCTATTAAAGGAGATGAGTGCAAAAAAAAGTTATCATCAGACTTTTAAGGAGGAATACTCGAAAGAATTTCTATCGATTAAAAAGTCGGCAAAAGGTGAAAAATTTGCTTTTTGCGATGTGTGCAGAAGTGATTTTAGTGTATCTCATGGCGGCAGGAATGATGTTTTTAGACATGTGGACGGGCCCAAGCACAAAGAAAATGTAAAGTGCGCTGAAAATACGCACAAACTAACTTCATTTTTAAAAAAATCGAATGATATACAACCGGAAGTAACACGCGCAGAATTGCTGTTCACATCATTTCTGATAGAACATAATGTTCCACTAAATGCTGCGAGCCATGCTGGTCCTCTTTTTCGTCAAATGTTTCCAAAAAGTGAAATTGCCAAGCGTTATGGCTGTGCGAAAACAAAAACAACTGCAATTGTGCACGAAATGGCACGGGATAGAATTTCTAACATCGTAGAAATTCTAAGGAACGAACCCTTTTCTGCTGCTACTGACGGCAGCCATGAATCGGACTACAAACTCTACCCTATTGTGGTAAGTTATTTTGATTCCACTTTGGGGAAAATTGAAACCACATTATTTTCATTGCCAGATTTAGTTGGCCACTCCACAGGGGAAAATATTAGCTCCCTAATTATGGCTGTATTTGAGAAGTTCGAAATTTCGCTTGAACATTGCGTTTCATTTGGTGCAGATAATGCCTTTGTAATGCAAGGAGGGAAGAAAGGTGTTATTTCTTTTTTGAAGGAAAAACACAAAAATATCATTTCTGCTAGATGTTGTTGTCATCTGATAAATCTTGCTTCAGAGAAAGGTGCAGAAACTCTACCTGTAAATATTGACGAAGTTCTAATTGACATATATTACTACATGAAGAGAAGTGCAAACCGCAAAGAAGGACTTCAGCACTTTCAAGAACTATTTAATAAGGATGCTCAAAAAATTCTAAAGCATGTGTGTACACGGTGGCTTTCACTTGGGCGAAGTTTAGCCCGTGTTGTGAACCAATGGGAACCACTGCCAAGTTTTTTTAAAGAGATAATAAATTTAAAATCTTGCAGTTTTTCTACATCGATGTCTTTTTACAAAATACCCAAACTTGCTGGAAAAAAAAAGAGCCTGAAAAAAAAATTTTGTTAAAGGAAGAAGAAAGAGTAATTAAGAAAAAACCAAGCAATTCTTTGATAAGTAAGGGACACCAAAAAAATTCTAACAAAAGAAAAAATGTATCTTCTGAAATGAAGCCAAGAAAGAAAAAGAAGCCTTCATTAAATACAACTTTGACGAGAGAAGAAAAAATTTTCATGTTTTTGTCATCGGATTTGAACAAGGCATATTGTTTGTTCCTTTTAACCATCATACCCATATTTGAGAAAACCAATGTTCTTTTACAGTCATCTTCACCCCAAATATATAGACTTAGACAGCTTTTGCTAGATTTGCTGAAAGAGCTCTTTTCAAAATTTTTAAGACCGTCAGAATTGAAAGGAAAGGCGTTAACTGAAATAAATTTTCACAGTCCATCCTGTCATAAAGATGATGAAAATTTAGTGATTGGCAGTGCAACGTCCAATATTGTTTCAAGTCTATCACAAGAAGAGCAAAAGTTATTTTATGCTGCTGCTGTGAAGTACCTAGTAACAGCCTGTGATTACATAGTGAAGAAATTTCCCATAAAAAGCAAGATTCTTGAGAATGCTGAAGTTGCAAATTTGAAAAATATTGAAAATGCAAGTTTTGCTTCAGTTAAATATTTTATAAATTTGTTTCCATTTTTTTTAAAAGTTGATGAAGATAAATCTCGACGAAAAGCTCGATGACTTGGAAGTTGAGTTTTCTCAACTTCAGCTTGAAGATACCTCATTCATTACTGAAACTCATGATAGAGTTGATGTACAGTGGGCTGAAGTAGGTAAAATCAGAAGGGGTTGATGGTCATCTAAAATTTGCACAGTTATCAAAAATAATGCTTCATATCCTACTCATTCCCCATTCAAATGCTGAATGTGAAAGAATCTTCAGCTTAGTCCGAAAAAACCGCACTGAATGCCGATCTCTTATGTCCAACCAGACATTGGAAAGCTTACTAATTTTAAAAACAAAAAGAGGAAAACCTTGTTTTGAGGAAAAATTTAGTGACGAAATGTTAAAGAAAGCTAAAAAAACTACAGCAACTTCCCTAACTTCTTCAGCTACTCCCTCCTGTTCTTTATAATTTTTTTTTTTCATATTTTTTTTGTTCATTCGTTTCTTTTTTCCTCATTTTCTATTTATCAAATTTTTATAAATAATTTTGGAGCATATATATTTGTTTAAAATGCATAAAAGTTAGATGTTGGATTAAACTAGTTTATTCTTGCCTTGTTAGGTTCAATTTGTAAACAATTTACTGTTTTCACTTGCATAATTGGTATATTTTTAACTCTCTCTTTGAAAGAACTTCACAAAAAAGGTTAATAAGGAAATACAAATTTCATAAGAATAACTGAAATTGAAAGAAGATATTTGAAACAGTAGAGAAGAAAGGCATATTAAATTTGTTTTTTTTTTTGCTTTCTGCATAAACTGCACTGAACATTCACAAAAAGTATATCAATTGAAAAAAGAGTCAGTTGACATCAGAAGAGAAATATTTTTTAAGGTGAGTGAAAACAACTATGTTTGTTATTCATTAATTAACACTTATTTAATATGTGTATAGTTTGATAATGAAACTTTCAGTGCTGCTTTTTCTTCCCCTTTCTTTGCATAATTTTCTTGTTTTGTTAAATGAGTTGGGATTGTATAGTTCATACTCTAGATTAAAAAGGAATATATTTTAAGAAAATCCTAGTATAAATATGTAATAATGTTTGAAATGTTCATTATCATGTGAAGAAAGGTGAATGTAATGTATTAAACACATAGAAATTGCTTAGTTACTGTTTTGAGAGGTATGTCGTTCATGGAAAAGTTTTACTGATGCCCATTTTCAAAAGTTGGCAAGTATGTCAATTCAAAGCGTATGTTTTTTTTTGTTTGTTCGCACATAACATCTAATCTACTGAACCGATTTGGACGATTCTATTTTTAATCGATAGGAGATGGTGTAACTTAGATACCATGTACTCATATGACGATATTTGTTCACTAGAAAAAAAGTTATTAAGGAAAACAGTAAATTTCATGTCATTTCCGCATTAAATGATTAAATTTTCAATCCATTGTTGCAAAAATTTTGTTGCCTCGCAACAGCAATATTAATAGTAATCATGATAAAAATTTTGAACCAAGGCTTCTCTGGAGTAAGTATGAAATATTAATAAGTAGTCGAATTTAAAGCGATTTGTCCTAAATGATTAAATATGAAATCCATTGTTACAAAAGTGGTTGATATGAAACTGTAATAATAATGATAATGAGAATTTTACAGGAAGGCTTAACTAAATCAAACATGAAACTCGTTAGCGGGAACGTACGTAGTATGTGTTAAAATCTTAAGAACAACGAGAAACTAGAATTGCTTTGAAATATAAATTAGTTGAAAAGCCGTTGATATTTAAATGGCTTTGAATAAGCTAGTACACAAATAAATACCAGAGAATAACAAAGATTATTTTTTAGTGTCAATAGTTTAAAATTTTAGACGCGTTGATAGTTTCTTCCTTTTTTTTTTCACAGTTTATTTTATGGAGCATTGACATAAGAAAATTAGGTGAAGTTTCGTAATGGAAACATTACCTTATTTCATAAGTACACTTACACTAAAAGGAATAAAATAAAATAATTTTGGAAAAAAATAGAACCGACTTCAGTTAGAAATTGCTCTAAAAAGTAAAAAATAATTTTTTTCTTTGAACACCATCGAAACTACTTTTAAACATAAGTTTTGAAGTCGGCGCAAAAACGATGGGTAAAATGATATTTAACCATATTTTGCCAACATTTTTCAGAGAAACCATTGAAAATTAAAAGAAGACTATTTGTACCATTACACAAATGTGTGGTAATGAATGAAATGTATGCGAATGCTCTTAAAGAACCTGGATCCATTAAAATTTATGTAGTTGAATTGTAGTTGCGTATGATTCGATACATTGTTTTTGCGCCAACTTCAAAACTTATGTTTAAAAGTAGTTTTGATGGTGTTCAAAGAAAAAAAATTATTTTTTACTTTTTAGAGCAATTTCTAACTGAAGTCGGTTCTATTTTTTTCCAAAATTATTTTATTCTGATGTCTATTCATCCATATTTTTTTTTTCATGTTTAAAAATTCCTGGTAATTCTGAAACATTTACCTACAATCCTAATTGCTATTTGCACAAAACAGCAATTAGGTCAAAAATCTTGAAGAAAAAAGTGACACCATTTATCGTCATCCCCAAATTGAATAAGTCCCCTTTTCAATTTGGAAACTGAAATGGGGATTAATTGCCCCATACTGGAACAAGACTTAAGTGAAACCTATTTGTTATAAGGAGCAACTTGCTTTGAGTTATTAATAGTCATACTACCCTATTTACAGCAAATATCACAATTGTGGCATTTTTTTTTTTTTTTTTTAATATTTTGATTACAACTGTAGTTATTCAATGGATTGCAATTGTTAATCTGCAGAAAACAGTATTTTTCATTACGGAGTTAGTATTTAGTAGCCTGCTTGCTGGTTGCTCTAGTTATGTCTACAAAATATTTATGTTAAAGGCTTTAAAAAGTGTTCAATAAATGATGCATTTCAGGTACCTGGCAGTGGGATCTTCCTATTGTCAAGATGGACATGCCACGGAGCCTGGCGAGGTACAGCTGGTTCTGCTTCTTCCTCCTAGATGGAGCAGTTTTCAAATTCTTCAAAACCTACAAATCTCAGTTAGTTTCTCAACCATCCTACATGCTCAAGTCCTGGGCCAAGTGAGTTCATTTTGTTTATTTATTTTTTCTGCTCTTCAATTATGATGTTAATAGTTTCACTCCATGAAAGGCATCCAGTCATACTTGATTTTTTTTTAAATTCATATTTGTTTGTTTACAGAGTTCCATCTGTTGAACTTCCATGTCCACTATATTACTTACTAAACAGCTCTACTTATTCCTTTTTCTAAAATTCCGCCGATAAGATTGATTCATATGTTATAAACTCTGCTGTAGTCATTGAAGTAACAGAAGGCGTACTGATTCTCTGTTAAACGACGTTCTATTTAAAGATTATTTTCCATGGTCCTTGACCTCCCTTTGTAGTGTTAGAAAAATCCTGCTTAAGGACACATTCCAGTTAAGGATGGTTTTTTGCTGTCTCTTAAAAGTCCTTAACTGGATAATAAACTGTAATACAATTAAAAGCCAAAGTTTAATATTCTAGGAATGAATAATAGTGGGCAAATAGTGTGTGTATTGAAATGTTGCCCTCATCCAAATAGATTGGGCTAAGAGGAAGCAGAGTGGTATCTACAGCTGTTTCTTTATTTTGTAATAATTTCTGCTGCATGTTGTCAAAGAAAAGTTGTCTGTTTCTTTATAGAGAATACATAGTTTGATTAGAAAAGTAGGAATACAATATCTGCCACAAAGCAGTTTAAGATAGGTAGACCAATTAATCTCTAATTTCCGCATAGTCATAAAATAATTTTAAATAGTGAATAAAAGGCTTTATGAATATTGTTGCAACTAATTCTTATTATTTTATGTGCTCTCAAGCTGACACATGATTTTTCTTAAACTTTTCAGACTTGTGCCTCGTGTTCGCTTTCTACTGCAGGCTGTAATCACCAAGGAAATTGATTCCAAAAGTGCACTTAAAGAAGTTTGGAAAAAAGACCAGAAATGTAAGTTGATTTGATGTTCCTTTTTCCTGCAACTTTCTGGCCATTTACGATCATATTTGAGCTTCTTTGTTTCATTATTCATGTACAAGCTGTCACAGAATAACTTACCCATTTGAAGGCTCAATAAAATTTCAGCAAGTTATATACATACTAAGATACTCTGGATGTCTCATCACCCTTTCGAAAATCTCAAAACTTATGGCATCTTCATGTTGAGTGGGTATGGGTTCCATGACTGCTTTATTGTGAAACTCCATTCACCTCTTTCTCTCTTTAAGCTACTTAGACAAGATATTTTTTTCTTCAACTTTTTTCTTTTTCACTTTTATAAAAGACTAGCGGTACACGCATGGCTTTGCCTGTGGTATAAAATTAAAAATTCATTTGTGAAAAATTGATATAGCAGAAAAAATACTCTATTTTAGTTATAATTCAACTATAATTCCTGCAAAGTATGATATAAAAATTTGGTATGGACCCCACACTACTGTTAGCCCCGCTTAAACGAATACTGTTGATTCTAAGAAATATTATTCGATTAAGCGGGGATCTTTAACATTACGTCTATGGCATCGGTTCTGAGATATTTTATTCGTATAAGCGGGGTATTTGTTTATCCGTTACCCGATTAAGCAGGGACGACAGTATTTCCTTGTACGTGTAAATTTCTTAATAGATGCCTTAAGGCCCTGCTTCACACAGAGTCTGAAAGTTTCAGATCCAATGTTAACCTACGGGAGAAAGTGACTAAAGGTTTTACAACTTCCTTTTAAGTTTTTGACTCCGATTTTTTTTCGAGTATTTTTCAAGCCTATTTCTGGGTCTTTTAGTTGCTACTTTTTTGAAATTTGCATTTCTCGATTTTTTAAAAATCGCGAAAAAATGAATTTCGTCAAAAACAAGGTACCTGTTGCACATTTCGCTCAATAAAAAGTTAGCAAATCATGCTATCGAAATTTTAGCAACAAGCAGACACGCAAAACATTTCCAGCTTTCTTCCGAGACTTCGTTTGTAAAAATGCGACCAATTTTTAAATCAAAACGGGACGCCAAATATTGAAAATATTTCCAAAAAATCTTGGATTTCTTCCTTCGCCCCGCCTCCCATCGGATTCTCTTCTAGTCGAGGGGAAACCTCTGAGGGGTGTGAAGATTTACAACCACCTCATTAGCCCCCCTCAAGAGCAGGGTTCTCGGGACGTTCCATTTCTCTCTTTTCCTAAGGCTTTATTTAAGAATGAATGCTATTAGCAAACATCTGCACTGCTCAGTTCGTGTTCAGAAGCGAAATATTATTTATAGTATCCAGAGAATATTTCCAAGTCAAAATATTTATTCACAATTCGATGAACGTTGTTACAATATTGTCGAATGCAAAATATTGACATTTTTTCCCTTCCAGTATGTAGAAAAAAGTTTTTTTTTTTTCATATTTTACAAATACGCAAATTAAATTACACGTGTTTCAATGTTACAAAGAACTCACTCTGTACTCTACAATTATATAAACCATTCTCTGAAAACTTTTACGTAAAAACAGTAGAGAAAAATCTAACTAAAATATATTTTGAATTTAAACGATCGTGTAATGTGTGTGACGACGTCTGTATGAACATAAGATTATTTAATTTCAATGTTTATTTTCCCTTCTGAATATCAATTATGTATGAAATGGTTCTTGTTCCTACAATCAAAAAACTGAAGGAAATAGAGAAAAAGCGACTTCAAAAATATTTTGCGTTTATTGTTACAATTGGTAGGCGGTAGGCCGATTTCAATAATTTGCATTAATGAAACTCGAATGAGTCTTGTAAGTTACTAATTAGATTAGGAGTTCACTGGCCCAAAGCTCATAAATTCGTGCGTTGGTAAAGCTGTTTTATTTAATTTTGAAACGCGAGTATTAGTTTCTTCAAGGTCGAGTTATCGGAAAAAGGGGCGAGCGTGGCAATCGCCCCGGGTGCCGAGGCATAATAAGACGCCAGAAACTGAGATTCTGCTAAATTTAAAATTTAGAATTTTTTTAGATCATTGCACTTTTTGTCAAAATATTTTTTCAAAGTGATGATATACAGTAAACTCCCTATTATCGGCGGAATTTAAAAAAAAAATGAAAATGCGCTATTAGTCGTTTTTAGCTATTCAAAATACTTTTTAGATTCAATGTTGTCATTTTTATCTACGATTTAAATGAATGCCTTGCGTTATTCACTTTTTTTTAGCTTTTACATAAATTAATATCGTTTTTTACCTATTGTTCGATTATCCACGGTTACCGTGCCACCATTATATTTTCAATAATATCGATGCTCATGTTCACACACTTGCTCCAACTTATGGTTTTTTTTTTCGAGGAAGACAGGGGGGATTAGAGTCTATTTACGCCCTAAGCCAAACTTAGAAACTACGCCCCACCTCAAACATCCGAACCCTATCAAAATCGAATCTCCCCCCCTCCCCATTTGATGAACTGATTTATGATTTTGTTTTTTTCTTTCTTCCCTCCCTTTTTTTTCGTATTCCTCTGTCAATGCTCGAAAAAGAAAGGTCCAAAGGTGGTTCCTCGGGAATTTGTCGAAATTGGAGCTTTCAAAATGCAATTTTATGCCATTTATCGGAAAGTAATGAGACAACTTGCAGCAGGTCAATTCAACGCGCAATTTTAAAGAGTATTGATTTTTTAAATTTATTGATATGATTTAAAGACATCAATAGAAAAATTATTTCATAACTAAGTTTTATAATAGACCATTTTCTATACCATGGCTGTTACTAATTTTCCAGTGTGCTATATTTTCAAGAAATCAAATGATTGCTCAAATCGAAGGTATAGAAAAGTATTTGCTTTGACCAGAATTATTTTAACGGATGAAAATATAAGAAATAAAAAAATATTGGCTGATTCAGAATTGTTTACAGATGTCACTCATTACCCCATATGATTTTACCTTGCTATATTTAGAGAGTTGCAGTCTTAGTCTCTTATTACCCAAATTGGGGTTATTAGAGACAAGAATTTATTGAAATTATAAAAAAAAATTACCAAAATATTTAAGTTCAATAATTACCTAAAAAATCAAAAAGAGTCCGTTTAATTCAGTTGATATGAGGTATTTACTTAAGTTATTTAGAATATTGACCTTCATTTCATTATTTTTTTTATTTTGTCTCTTATTACCCCAGCCTCCTTTATTATATTTATTTCCTGTTTTCTTTATACCCATGGATTTCATATTACGTATTTAACTATGTAATAATTAGAATATAAAAATGGTCGGTACTTATACATTATAAGCCCATCACAGTTGCTAACATGACTTCAGAGTCAAAAAGACAGATATCTATTTTACGTGTGCACTGAAGTGTTTATAACTAACTTTATTTGTGTGTGTGTGGTTGGGGGAGCTAGAAAGTATTCTCCCGGGGGGGGGGCACCATCGTCTGCCAAGTCGCCCTGATTTTTTCAAACTTGCGCTTTTAACTGCTACTTCGCTTATCATTTTTTCTGCAAAAAGAGCATTTATTATTATTATTATTATTATTATTATCATTATTATTATTATTACTACTTTAAATCTCTGAAGGCAATGAATATTAATTGTAATGAAAAATTAAAAGTCATAGGGGAGAAAAGAATTGAAGAAAAAAAATCATTTCGAAAAGTGATTCTATGTCTCATAAGATTTTACATTTGAATATAAAGCAATTGTAGTTCCTATTTGTAATTTTAAGTAAAATATTTGTAAAAATTTATCTGTTGCTCGTGTTATTAGCGTATTTTGAAACACACTCAAACATCATAACTACATGCTCAAAAACTGCTGTCGACCAGTTTGCTGGAAATACACTTTAAGTAGTGTTAAAGTTAAACTTGCCCATCTTTCAGACGAAAAAGATATTAGTTATGTTTTTAATTATTTTCATACACAAAAGGTTTTTTGAACATTTGTGACTTATGACTTTAAAATTGAGCTTGCGTGTAAAGGATGGCAAAGTGATTCTTGCCCTCCCCCGCCTCCTAATGTAGCGTCAATATTGGGTTCTACTCTCAGCTCTCCCTATTTTTACAAAGTTCCTACGCCATTCAACGGATCGGTACTTTTTTCCGCTCAAAAACCATCCTATAATCCTACCCGGGTGCCCAAGTATCTATCTGCCAAATTGCGTCCAGATCCGACGTAAACTGTGGATTTGAATAAGGTACCACACGCACATATATATGTATTCTCTGTTTTATTTATACGGATTCACCAGAAAAGAAAGAGCGCATGTTTTTCTTGAATTCGAGGCTTGTGCCCCCCCCCCCCCCCCCCACCCTTCTAAAAAACTTGTCACACTACGCCTATGTCAACGGCTAGACCACTGTTTTACACGTAGCTTTTATATCTCTTATGTTTTCTTTTTTCATCAGCCGATCGCAAAGAATTGTATTCTTCAAGTTATCTTCAAAGGGGAAAAAAAACTATGAGCATAATTTTTGCAAGATAATTGCGGAAATTTCATTCATCGATATTTTATTTAAAAACAACCTGGGAAGGTATGTCCGAAAAAAAAGTATTACTTCCAAAAATTTACAAGTATTAGATGTGAAATTTACAAGCATTAGGAGCGAATAAAAGTATAGCATATCACGGGAATGCACAAACGTTGTAAGCTACCTGACTTTTTCCTCTCATTTCGGTTCAAACAGAGGGAATTTTCCAAACGAGCTCGGAAAAGTTGCTACTTCTCTTTCGCCCTGAGCTACAATTTCTCTGATTGCTTTCTACGACAGGGGGTCCGAGGGGGTCCTTCCTTCCCAAAAGTGACAGCTCGCGCTGATCCTCACTTCGTCCACGCGATTGGTAGTTGAAGTGTCAATCTCTTGTTGACGCGCACTCCCCTCGTTTAAAGAAGGAAGTCATTTTAAGCCTAACTACGATAGTTCTTTTTAGTGAAGCAGACCCTTAACCACCTTGCAGTTTTTGACGAGATATCTCGTCCATTTAACATGTATTCCTGGGACTGCCCAACCGCAGGGAGGTTAAGTGCTAAAATAGTGCTTGGAGTGAGCAAGATAACAATTCAAACATTTACATCCCTAGTTTGCTACAAAACAATGCAAAAAAATGTTTTACAATGATTAATCTGCTAAATATCGCCGATTTTAATATCATTCAGTGGATTTTTCACAAAATATCGCCAACCCCACCCAAATATAAAATTTTTTTAAATTTTGCCAAATTTGTCGCCAACTTGGCGATGTGTCGCCAAATTCGCGTCAAACACTTGGCGACTAAAAGCTTGGCGATATATCGCCAAGTGGTCGCGTCAATTCCTATCACTTTGTCTACATTGAAATTAACACTGATTTACCCCATAAAAGGGGTAAAACACCCCCTTGGAGACATTCGAATGCAACCCCAATCAATCCCAAGGGGAGGTGCACAAAAATAAGCCAAAAGAGAAAATAAGAACAATTTTGTTGCTCACAGAAACCAACAGAAACCTTACCAAAGTTTAAAAGAAGAAGAAAGTTTTCTTTCCTGACTTCAAAAGCAAAATAATACATTTTCCGAAATGACACACTTTAGAAAGAACGTTGCAATATCGCAATACGGTACAAGTAAATATACTGAAATAGAATTAAATGCCAAATTGTAAAAAAGTCGCCAAAAAATTAACTTTTAATATTGTCTTTTATTATTTATTAAATGCAATTAGTGCTGCAAATTACAGTCCAACAATAAATAATCTCATTGCAAAAATATATTTGGTGTACTTTTTTCTTTTAAACTCAACTGATCCTAAAAATTTTAAGTATAGTCATAGAAATTTCGTGCATTATTCTTCGTAATGATAATAAAAACAATAAACATTGACAAACATCAACCAGCAAACGATAAATTAAAAGCTAAATTCGTTCACTCAAGCCATTTACTGCAATTTATATTGAAATAAATTAATAATGAATTAAAATATGTTTTGCAGACGATAAATTTAGAATGGTTTACTATCAAGTTGTCTCTTTTTTGACCTCATTTGGTTGAAGAATTATTCCCTCTTCAATACAACTTGTCAGATCGCCAAAATGTGTCTAAACTCACAGAAATGGTACGCGTCAGTTTCTTCCTTCTCTACCTATTTTAAGGAGAGGACTATATTTCTCATTTGATTGACAGGTGCCATCTTATCACGGTTTTATTATATTTTATTTGACTAATTTTAATAAGGCTTGGAGTTTGGATTGCTACAAAAACAAATACATTTTTTAAATTATTAAGGGGAAAAGAACAAAACAAATAAACGAAATAAAAACGTAACCATGGTAACAACATGAAAAGTTGATTTCCGTTGATAAAATATTTCATTTCATCTTTATTTTCAAACAAATTTTATTCTTGAGCCTTACCATTAAAGAATCGTTTGGCTTGCTCCGCTGAAGGTAAGCCTTGAATTTCCGGGATTCTAAGAACAATTTTTACAGCTCTTCCAATGCTCGTAGAAACTTCAAACTGACATCATTTTTAGCAGAAAATTTCAAGCTTTCGAATGACATAAGACTTGAAAATGTGTATGAAATATTTCTTCCCTATTTTATCGAATTTTCGCTAAGAATTAGAATAGAAAAAGAACGAAATAGAATTTTCGAAAAATTGCTTCATAGTGCATAACCTCGTGCTACAAACTAATTTTGTGCCAAATTTCATGGAAATCAACCGAACGGTTTTGGCGCTACGCGCGTGACAGACAGAAGGAAAGAAAGGCAGACAGACCCACCTTCAGCTTTATTATTAGGAGAGAAAATGATGACCTATGAGAGGTTTATTGTAGGAGTTTTTGAAAATCCTTTAGACTTTGGTTATTGTAACCATGCATGCCTCTTCAAGCATAACACAATGCCTACATAAGTTCTGTAAGTTACAGGTTTTAGACTTTGAAATGAGACACAATAGCAAGAAATGCAAAGCATATTAATTTTAAAACTGCACTGCAGAAATAGTTGGTGCAGAGAAAGATTGTTACTCAGTTGTAGTTAAATGATCATTGTAAGCTTCTCTCATGTATGATAGATTATTAAGATCCTTTGATTTATTGATACAACGTAAAGTATAGAAAAGAATGAGAAACCATTCTTTATGTTCAAAAAGCTGGAATTAACTGTCAGGATTTGGTCAAATTGGGCAAAAGTGGGGAATTCTTGAATTGTTTCCTTTCTCGCAATGTTATATGCCACAACCTTATGGCTGACCCCTTGGAGAAATTTTTTACCTGTCTAGTTATTACGATTTTGAATTTAAGTTATTCGAGAACTTGTTATACTCATATTTCTTAAAATTCACTGTCTTTTTTTCAATTTCAGATCTTTTACGTGAATTTCTTGAATGGTTACCCGAGGAAAAACATTTAGAAGTGGAGTGCAAGTGGCCACCAAGCTCATAATCAAATTTGTAAAAAAAAAAAATGCAATGTAAATAAAATTTTATATCTTAAAACATTTTTATTGTTGTTTTTACTCGACAAAATTATTTCTTGGGTATACAAAAAGAAGATTATTTCCATTCTCCGACCCCCCCCCCCCCCCCGCCTTTTTTTTCAATTTGCTTTCAGTTGCTCAGAAATGAAATTGAATGATAAACATATTTTCAACAACTGATAGTCATTAGCAAATTATTCTCAGCTTAACTTGTGTCATTTATAACTTTTTGAAAAAATAGGCTGGGAAAAATTTTAAAAAAGGAAGTCCTGAAATAAAGCCACCATGCCTCAAAGGATAGAAAAGCTTCTACCCCTAACCCCTATTAGACTTTAAAGTGGATTGGCTAACATTTTGAAATAGTTGTAGATAGTACAATAGACCAAAAGTGCAGTGAGGGAAGAGGGATCTCAGCACCCTGGGTAAACATATATTGCCATCCTACTATCCTACCATGGTAGTTATACATGTAAAGATTGTTATTGTAATCCCTCCCCCTTCCCCCGTATATTAGGGTTGTAACATTAATGTTTATGTTTTAGAAACATCGATGTTTCTTGCACACTGATGTTAAAAAGTAGATGTTCTGTGTGTTTGATGCTTTTTGACGTTGATTTGTTATAATTAAACTAAAAAATAACCCAAAAAAATCTATATATATAAAACTGGAAGTATGTTTGTTTGTTTGTATGTTTGTTCCTTATACAAATCCACAATTTTCGTCGGATTTTCATCAAATTTGGCGCAGAAGTTCCTTGATGCACTAGAATTCATATAGGCGGGGTTTTAAAATTTTAAAAAAATCTAAAAAGCTCAAAATATCAGTATTTTCCAACAGAGATTACAATTAACAATGAATTATCAAGTTAAGACTCACCAATTTCATTTTAGCATGAAATAATTTAAAAACAATTATAATAGAGCTATAATTAGCACCCGGGCAACACCGGGTAATAAGCAAGTATACAATAAAAATTTAATATTTTACTATAAGATATATAAATCTTGATATTTAAAAAAAATCAATGTTTTTTATTCGATAGATCGATACATATTCGATGTTTTTTATCAGATGTTGCACTCTCGCACCTTTGGTGTGCACTTTTTTACTCGTAAAACTCATCCATATAATTTTAAAGATGACTTGAAAATTAATTTTCTTATATTGCCTGAAAGTTTACTCCCCCCTCCCCCCACCCACAATAATTGTTTTTATGATTTTCTATGAGATAAGTTGTTTTTTTACAAAATTTCAAGTATTTTTATTAACATTGTATTATACAAAATTTTAAATATTTTTTAGTACTTGTATCAAAGTTACTACGATTGTTTTTGCTTTAACCAATATTATACTTTCAAAATAGAAAGTAGATTCTCATCTTCTTAAAACATTTTGAAACAATATGAAAAGTAAATTCTCACATATTATTAACTAGCAAAAATACCCGGCGTTGCCTGGGTCAGTAATAATATTGAGAAACAATTTATACTCACCTTTGGTTTTTTTTTTCTTGAACTGAAAGAACTCACAACACAACCACTTTGACGATTTTTAAAATGTCGCCAAATTTACGTAACTGTTTTGTTATACCTAGGATAATTTTGCTCCCCTCTCTTCTTTATGAAAATACATTAAGTATTATTATGTCACTAATTTTTGTCACAGAGAAATAGTCATCAAATGCTGAGATACGATTGCCGACCATAAAATGACGAAAAAAGTTGTCCTAAATGATTTCGAAATTAATAGGAACACTTGACAATTATTTGTAAAAAAACGCAAATTAATGGTAATTTTAGTCTTGTTTAAGGGTTTTATTAATTTAGTATGCTGATTACCTTGCGTTTTGACATAATTTTAAAAAGGTTTTTATTGGATACATACGGAATCGGCCAACAAGTGAAAAAAAAAAAAAAAAACCCTGAACTTTTCAAATGTGTGAGTATTATTTCGATGATTAAGGTTTTTCCGCAGTCGATAAAGAAAAGACAATAATCGTTTTATTTTGGTTACGTAGTGTAAGAAGTAAAGTATTATTGCGTAGTCTTTGGCACAAAAACAGGCGTCAGTTGAAAAAAATCGCCGAGCCTCTCAGTTATTAAAGTCTTGCTACAAATTTGGCAAAATTCCTGTTCAATTGGATACTTAGT
Source organism: Uloborus plumipes (assembly GCA_038373865.1). NCBI lineage: Eukaryota > Metazoa > Arthropoda > Arachnida > Araneae > Uloboridae > Uloborus > Uloborus plumipes. The sequence goes on along the minus strand of JAXGGA010000062.1, from coordinate 292,706 downwards.
AACTGCTCAATTGTAAATACCCCCAGAAAGTGCCAAATCAACGCAAACAAATTTAAGAAGTGCCGAAAAGTTGTATTTAAAGCTCCATCAAATTGGAAAATAATGAACCTAATTCATTTATTAGTTGTCAATCTCATCTAGCGATTCGGTACCGATACTCTAAAACATATTTACAAAACTCGCGAAAATAATTGATGCAGTGAACAATCTACTAATAAAAGAAGACAATTTATACTACAAAATAATATTTGCACGTTTCAAAGCACAATAAAAAACACATTGCTTAAGGATACACTTTTTACTTACAACTAAGACTACAAAATGCCACGAAATAAATAAAATTTTGAAGCTTGAGGCTCCCGGGGCTCAGCCCCTCATCCTCCAGTGTGCTATTATTGATGGTTTCCCGACTACAAAATGTTTTAAATACAAATCATGGTAAAAACTCGTTAGCGAGTGGGCGCGCGAGCGTTTTCAGTGTCTATGTAAAAGCCTGGATATTAACCATGAAGCTGAAAAAAAAACTTTCTTTTTGATTTGACTTGAAAATAGCCTTGAAAATGTAATTCGAAAAGCGGAAATGATACACGCAATTCTAACTATCGACAGGGAGTTGAGATGATGCACTAAATATTGAATTAGTTTGTTGGAAGCCTTCGAGGAATTATGCGAAAAATGTACTTTAAATTGGAATGAAAAAAGCGCTACCAATCGAGCTTTTTCGAATATCGTTATAAATTATAGCCTATGTGTTATTCTGATGTATAAGCTACATTATGGTAAAAGTTTCATTAAAGTCCATTCAGTAGTTTTTGCGTGAAAGAGGAACAAACATCCATCCATCCATACAAACTTTCGCATATATAATAGTAGTAAGATGTAGATCTTTATACATTTTGAAACAATACCAATGATGAATAAGGCAATTTTGTCTGAATAAATGAATTCAGAATTAAATAATTGATTCATGGTGAAATATTTGTTTAACAATAGTTTTAGAAACTGTTTTCCCATTCATGGATGGTAGAAGAAAAGATGTCAGTGCCAGCAGACGACTAGAAACGATACTATTAGTCCGGGCGCCAAATGGCTAATTATAGGGTAACCTTGTTTTGACTTATGAATAAAATTTTTTCGCTGTTTTTGATAGCTTATGTTATGTACATTTCAGATCCGATTGATGCCACTCTGTCATTGTTGAGCATTTTGAGAAATTCAAGATGGCGTACAAGATAGCGCTCAAAAAGTTAAATATAGTTTTGAGGCGATATTGTTATATGGCATATCCTTCTATATATTTTTTGGGTCAAGGAGTTATAATATAAAGTCATTTTTTGTTAAAAAACTAATGCGTGCGTGATTTTTTAACATTTAATTGTACTAAATGGACAAAATTATATTGTAATGCTTAAAATAATAAATTAAGGAATTGCGTTTTAAATATTAACGTTAAGGATACAAAAGTTGACATAAAAATATACATATATAGTTATCTGAGCTCAAGGTAACATAATTATGAGGTACAAATCAAGCTAAAATTCTTCTTCAGAGTAACTTTCTACTATTGATTGAGCTATACTGGTGTTTGGATTACAGCACATCTCCCCTTCAAGTAATCATTGACACAGCAAGCTATACGAAATATTACTTGCTCTGCAACTACATCTCATAGTAATACAAGATTGTTGAGAACGGCATGAGCACTTTGTCTTTGCTATAATATAATCTGGTGCAATCGGGGTATTTTTTGGAATGGCAATGGGAAAAAGCTCCTTATTTACTTCATTTTTTTGCCAACCAAATGATGTTTGATCTAGGTAAAGAAATTGTGAACTGCTTGCAAATAACCACAAAATAGTTTGCAAGTGAGCTCGCTTGACATTTTCGGCAAAGTATTCCCTAGTAGGTGGAAATGAAGAAAATGAAGGTGCTCGTAGTTGCGGTTGACCTATCTTTTTTGCCCAAAGGGAAATTATCACTTCTGTCATATCTGTAGCACCCTCAATACCATAGCAAGAAGCAATAAAATGTGTGCATTCCTGAATTACTTCTGTCATACAGCTCTCTCTATGGCCCAATAATCTTAACCGTTTACCTTTTTGGAGACACTTTTGGAGAGCTATTTTCTTTCCAATCCCATAGAGAGGAGCAACAGAATCACAACCAGTCAGGGAATGAGCCGCCGGCAAACTGGAATTATGTTCGCGTGTTTCAAAACTGTTTCTTTGATATCTACTGTTGCCCGTCCTGGTTTCAACGATACCATGAAAACTTCAGTTTTCAAATCTAGTTGTTGGTAATAAAACAACAGCAAAACGAAGACGTCAGTGTCGTCGCATATGACGTGAACAGTTTCATTTTCTTTTCCTTTCATTTCAGCTATTAGCTGCTGGACCATTATAATATCTGCTTCTTCATGTATTGTTTGTAAATCAGGTCTCTTTGTTAGGGTGCCCCTACATCATATTTCAAACGGTGTAGCATTAGCATTTTGCCCCGTAATAACCAAATGGTGCTCAAGTGGGACATTACTAACATTTGTAAAAATATACTGGCATAAGAGCTGGATCAATTGGCATTTGTTATCATTACTTGACAACGTTATATTTTGTGGCTGATGTGGCGTTGTTTTAGTAATTTGAAACTTCCTTGCTACTTTTTTTTCCCGACTAGCTCTCGTTGCACTTTTAATGCTATAGTCGTAGTATCTGTCGAACACCAGATTAACATTAGCATCTTTTAACATGTCAGTGATTTTTTTCAGGAATTTTTTTAAAGAAATCACTCACAATCCCTCCTACAGGCCAACGCATAGCCCACAGTAACGCACAGCCGTCTATGATTATTAGTGTAGATGGCTTACTTCTTCTGACAGACTGCACCACACTCATGGCATTCATTAATGCAGACTTACCCACAGCTTCCCTCATGTAACCATTGTCTTTAAACATGGAAGGGGGGACAGAAGAAAGTTCCTATTTTAGGATATCGCCCATTTTTATATCTCTGTTTGCTTGGAGAGCAATGATTTTAGAGTATAAAAGTGAAGCGTCCATCTACATTGCTTTTGGAATTTTACCACCCTCTTTATCTTCATCCATGTTTATGATGAATTTTTTTAAGCTAACATGAAATTCACTTGGGAGGCTTTCTTGAAAATTATGAGCAACTATTTTAGCCATTTCATAAGCTTTGTCCACATTAACAGACTTAGCTGCTACATTTTTTCCAGATACGATGTTTACCAATCCTTCAGGATGCTCCGATAGATTTGAAGGCTGTATGCACAATTCCAGTTTTTTCCTTAGCTTCTCCATGTCCACAGTATCACGACTGATTCTTCCGTTGCTTTCTTCTTTGTGCACATGTATTTTGTCAGAAGACTTGTGCTCCAGCATTTTTGAAAATTCAACAATAAAAAGCAGCTAGTCCAGTTGGCACTTTGTTAGGAATTCTTGATTTGGAAAAAGTGAACCATCTGTTTTTGTTGACTTACTGCTGGGTCGGCACAGTACAACCCGAAGAGATGAGCGAGTGGGGGCGAGGGCCCTGGGCGCTAAAATATGATCGGGTTCCAAAAACTAAATAAACTCAATTTAAGCTGCACTGTAATTTATTTTCTGACATGTCATTATTATTCCTTTTTAACCAAATTAGTCTAAAAAATCTAAAACATTAGATTTATTTTGTTAAGCTACACACACAATTCAGATGACATGTTCAACTATGTATAAAAATTTAAGTTATGAAAACGTTCAGTACTTTTCTGATAAACGTGTATATGCCCCTAATTGTTTCTTACAGCGGCATTTAAGGTTGTAAAGAAAAGTCTCTTGATGCTAATTTTACTCCATACCTAAGAATTTATTTAAGAGCATTGGGGGGGGGGGGCGATAGAAAATATTAGCTCGGGCTCCATCATAACGTAGGACGGCCTCGGTACTCAGGCAGTTCACTGTAGTGGGGTTCGAATATGTATAATTATATATTACGAGTCAATATCGCTTCAAAACAGGATTTTCAATGTTTTGGGCGCCATCTTGGATGCCATCTTGAATTACTCAAAATGCTCAACTATGACAGAGTGGCATCAATCGGATCTGAAATGTACATAACATAAGCTATCAAAAACAGCGAAAAAAATTTATTCATAAGTCAAAACACGCTTTTCGAAATGGCGCCCGGACTATATCGGGAGGGTCGCGTGCGAGGGGTCACGTCGGGAAGTCCGTCCACCTCACGCCGGAAATGGCGTTTTGCCGTCAGATAAGGGGAGCGTCGATTTTTATCTGATAATCTGACAATTTGTCTTTTGGAACTTATCTTGAACTGGTTGTATCGGAGATATCTAGAGCCGACGTTTTTCCGCCCCAGGCGATGCCGAAAAATGCCACCGCCCTCTTAATAATATTAACATTAAAAAAAAAAAAAACATTGAGCCTTCTCTCCCTTTGTGCTGGAAAACAGCTGAAAAACTGAGAAAAGCCGACTTTTTTTTCTTTTTTTTAAGGAAAAAAATTTAAAGATTTTTGTAAAAATGATTTTATTTTTGCATTAATAGCAATAAAAATTGATGAAACTGAATAAACAAAATGTTTCAGTGTTTGAAAACACTAAAACAGTTTAAACGGAAAAGATCGTCAAAAACGCTTAAATGAAATAGGTGACCTGTGCTTCCTTAGTTATCCACTTCGTTTGCACTTGCTCTCAAAATCGGTGAAGGCTCTGAGAAAATAAAACATAAAATTGAAAAAAAGAAAAAAAGGAACTTGCACCATACACTTCTGTAGGCGAGTCTAATCTAAATCTCCTTATCACTGACCTACGCATTTTTGTTAACTTCATATAAGTTCAACGTTACCCAACATCCTATCTTAATGATTTCTGCATCTTGATACTTTTGCATCAACCTGTCTCGGTCATTTTTCAAACCCATCAATCAGATATATTTCCTTTTACTTTTCTTCGAAGTTTTCGTCGTGAAGGTGTCTGAAAGTAGCTGACGAGGTTTTCCTTTTTCTCCGTGAAAAAAAGATTTATTTAGAATTCTACGACATTTTAATGTCTTTGAAACTTGGTTGAAATTCAAGAAGTCGAGTGAGACGAATGGTTATGAGTTTTGACAAACTCATGTTCACGACAACTTGGCGTAAGATTTAAGTCAAGTTACGTGGTTTTATGATGTTCGCCTTTTCCGGGGGAGGGGGAGAGAAATATACGTGATTTAAATTTGTTCATTTCTGTGAGGCTTTTTTGTTTTTCCAACTGCTTTTTTTTTTCTTTTCTTTGTTTTTTGAAGCTTATTTTGTTGTGTTTTTTGTAATTTCATAATTTGTTCGAAATGTAACTTTATAAAAAGATGTTGGCGTGAGGTAAAAAAACTTACTGAAAAGAAATGTCGAGAAACAAGGTGTAAAAATAATCAAATTATAGTTTAAAAAACTAAAAAATACGCTTTTAGCAAACGACTAATTAAGCAAACGACTAGTGGTCCCCACCCGACCATCTCCGATTTCGATTAAATTTTACAGAGGCGTAGACATACCTATGAAACTAACCTGTGCAAATTTTTAGCTTCCAAGATCCAAATCTGGAAGAGTTAGGATCCCACAAAAAATGTGGTCCAAAATGGAGTATCAGCTTCGTGAAACGAGTTGCAATGTTTAGGTTAAGGTTGCAGAAAATTTTATCACACTGGGGGCCTAATATTTTTGGAACTAAAGTACTTTTAGCTGTCAATACTCTGCAGTATTTTTTGTGAGATTGAGCTTAGTAAATTTTGTGTAGCACGCATGTTAACTTGCGAAAAAACGCGGTTGGCAATCTTTTTCCTGGATTCATAAATTTTTAACCAAACAAATTCAAAGGTTCATATTTCGTAGTTCTGTTGTCCATATACTTGGTTTTAATGTTTTGCAGCTGCAGAGCTTAAATATTGATTTTGTAAGAGATATTGTCGTCCAAAGTGTCTATCAAAATCATTTTAGTGAAATATCGCCTGTTTTCAACTCACTGTATCTCAGGTTTATCCCCATACATCGTTTTTTCGTTGGCACCATTAGAAAGAACAGATTTTTTCCTATCGAAATAAGTTTTTTTTTTTTTTTGATGGTGTTCTTTCGAATAAGGATGAAAAAATTAGATTGAAATACTGTCTGTTATGAAGAATTGGCATAATTAGGCTAAGACTGCAGAAAATTTTATCACACCGGGGGCCAAATAATTTTTGGAGTTTAAAGTACTTTTGGTTGTCAATACTCTCCAGTATTTTTTGTGAGATTGAGCTTAGTAAATTTTGTGTAACACGCATGTTAACTTGCGAAAAAACGCGGTGGGCAATCTTTTCCCTGGATTCATAAATTTTTAACCAAACAAATTCAAAGGTTCATATTTCGTAGTTCTGTTGTCCATATACTTGGTTTTAATATTTTACAGCTGCAGAGCTTAAATATTGATTTTGTAAGAGATGTTGTCGTCCAAAGAGTCTATCAAAATCATTTTAGTGAAATATCGCCTGTTTTCAAGTCACTGTATCTCAGGTTTGTCACCATCCATCGTTTTTTCGTTGGCTCCATTAGAAAGAACAGATTTTTTCCTATCGAAATAAGTTTTTTTTCCATGGTTTTCTTTCGAATAAGGATGGAAAAATTAGCTTGAAATACTGACAGTTATGCAGAATTGGCATAATTAGGCTAAGACTGCAGAAAATTTTATTACACTGGAAGCCTAATATTTTTGAGAATCGAAAGTACATTTAGTTGTTTATATAAATATTCTGAAAAAATCTGTTATTTATAGTGGTACTAACGAAAAGATGATGGAAGGTGATAACCTGAGTTACAGTTCATTGAAATCAAGCTATTTTTCAAACAGGAATTGCCAATACTTTCATGTATGATACACAAAAGCTAAGGAGCTTGAACTCACATAATTATTAGAATCTATTAACAACTAAATGTACTTTGAGCTGCTAAAAATTCAGACTTCTATTATAATAAGATTTTCTGCAGTCTTAGCCTAATTATGCCAATTCTTCATAACTGTCAGTATTTCAAGCTATTTTTTTTCTTCCTTATTCGAAAGAACACCATCAAAAAAAAAAACTCATTTTGATAGGAAAAAATCTGTTCTTTCTAATGGTGCCAACGAAAAAACGATGGATGGGGACAAACCTGAGATACAGTGAGTTGAAAACAGGCGATATTTCACTAAAATGATTTTGATAGACACTTTGGACGACATTATCTTTTACAAAATCAATATTTAAGCTCTGCAGCTGTAAAACATTAAAACCAAGTATTTGGACAATAGAACTACGAAATATGAACCTTTAAATTTGTTTGGTTAAAAATTTATGAATCCAGGAAAAAGAATGCCCACCGCGTTTTTTCGTAAGTTAACATGCGTGCAACACAAAATTTAATAAGCTCAATCTCACAAAAAATACTGGAGAGTATTGACATCTAAAAGTACTTTAAACTCCAAAAATATTGGGCCCCCAGTGTGATAAAATTTTCTGCAATCTTAGCCTAATTATGCCAATTCTTCATAACAGACATTATTTCAAGCTAATTTTTTCATCTTTATTCGAAAGAACACCATCGAAAAAAAAACCTCATTTCGATAGGAAAAAATCTGTTCATTCTAATGGTGCCAACGAAAAAATGGTCGAAGGTGACAAACCTGAGATATAGTGAGTTGAAAACAGGCGATTTTTCATTAAAATGATTTTTATAGACACTTTGGATGACAATATCTTTCATAAAATCAATATTTAAGCTTTGCAGCTGCAACCCGTTAAAAACAGGCACTTTGACTATGGAACTGCAAAGTAAGAAGGTTTAAATCGTTTTTGTTAAAAATTTATGGCAACCTGTAATAAAGGAAAAAATTGCCTATCGCGTTTTTTCGCAAGTTTAGATGCGTGCTACACAAAGTCTAATAAGTGCAACCTCACAAAAAATACTGGAGAGTATTGACCACTAAAAGTACTTTAAGCTCCAAAAATATTAGACCCTCAGTGTGATAAAATTTTCTGCAACCTTAACCTAAACATTGCAACTCGTTTTACGAAGCTGATCCGTCATTTTGGACCACATTTTTTGCGGGATCCTAGCTCCTCTAGGTTTATATCTTGGAAGCTAAAAATTTGCACAGGTTAGTTTCATAGGTATGTCTACATCTATGTAAAATCAAATCCAAATCGGAGATGGTCGAGTGGGGACGATTTGAAAAATTGGTCCAGTTGACGTGGAATGACTCATATTATATATAATACATCAACATGTAATATAGTTTAGCCTTCAGCACTAATTATAGTATTAAATATAGTACCAGGGGACCGAGCCCGCTCGGTTAAAAAAAAAAAAGAGGTTTGTAAACTCGTGTTTTTTTCTAAAATGCAAAGTACTTATTTAGGATAAACTTGAAAAGCATTTTTAAGCCTTTGGTTGCAATTATGCTTTTAAAACAGCCGTAATTTGTTTTAAAAAACACAACCTTATTTAATCCATGCTCACCGTAAAATCACACCCATTTTCATTTCCTTTAGCGCCTAAAGCGCGGGAGGGGTTGATGAGAATGGATGCAGAGTCCATGTTCTCCAGTACGCATTTGGTTCCAGTTGGTTTTGACTTTCACTTGACTTCACACTCCAAGGTTCCCTCCGTACATACCACAACTCGTCAGGCGCGCACCCAGGAGGGGGCTTTGGGGGCTTAAGCTCCCCCTATGAAAAAACTGGACTTGGGGGTCTTAAGCATCAACGACATTTTAAATTTTTCCACGGTGTCAGAAAAGATTCAAGTCATTAATAACTCAATATATACTACGCCTTGAATCCAATTGAACTAACAAATACGCACACGTATAACATATACCTTGTCTTTCTTAGTCTAGGGGAAAAGTCTTGGGGAAATTGAGTAAATTCTCACTTCTAAAAGACCGCTCCGTTTTCCCCCTCACCTATAATTTCCAAGAAACCAAAGCATTGTTTTCAATTAAATCATTCATTGTACATATACAAACGCATGAGGCACGAGAATGAGGCCTCAGCAAAGCATGAAACTTCAAATCACAGAGTGTCTCACCATCAAAACAAAAATAATTTTAATTTCGAGGATTTGTCATGGAAAATTATGATGTTTCGCGGTGGCGAATTACAGGTTTGAAGGGTCGTCATAATGAAATTTTTAAAGCTCCTTTCTGTCAAAAACAGAATTCTATAAAACATTTTTCATGCACATTTTTTGAATCGATTTCATAAAAGCCCCCTATGGCCGGGGAGGGGGAGAGAGGGCAATTGGGACATGATTAGCCCGCCACTGATTTTCTGAGAAACATGCTTGAGAAACAAGAAAACAGATAAAAAGTTAAAACAGAAAAAAATATATAAAATGGTATCAAAATAAAAGTATAAGAGAGAGGAGAAAAAAAAGTGACCGAAGAATATCTTTGCAAAATAAACAAATTAATCAAAAAAAAAAAACTTACACTCAAGCCACAAACTTCTGTACTTTTAACCAATGAAGGCACTGGAAGGAAATTAAAAATTTCAGTACAGAAAACCAAAATAGTTAACTGAAAAATCTTTTCCTATCTTCCCCATTTTGATTTGGGATAAAAATACTAAAAAAAAGTAGCTAAGAAAATGGTAGAAACGGGGTATCCAAACCTAATTCCTCTCTTATTTCGGCGTTAAAGTTAGAAAGGAATTATAGTTTTAGAGCTTCAAGTCTTGAAAAATAACGGGAGTAAGTCTGAATGTCCTCATTGAAGATCGTCTAATAATTGGTTTTCGGAACATAATTTTCTAGAAATTTACGGAGGTGAAAAGCGAGCCCCATTATCAAATATGGCCTACAGTTTTGTTTTTAAAACTTTAATTTCAAAAAATTAAAAAAGAAGCCCCCCCTCCTCCCACCGAATAATAATGGTAAGAGGTCTTAAGCTTCGTTTCTGGAACTTTAATTACGAAAAACTGCTGGTGCAGAGTACATGAATCCTATCGCTAAGGCTACCGATAAATGGACTATAAGCACATTTTTAAGACTTCAAATTTTGAAAAATTTTCTGAGGAAGGCCTCCGAAGTCTAAACATCGACAACAATGGAACCGCATTTCTCTAAGCTCAGTTTCGGGGAAAATATCCTGTGGAGAGTTCCACATTCCATCCATTCCCATAATGGCATCAAAGATTGTCTACAATGGCCTTTTTAAAACTTCAATTTCAAAAAATGGTCGAGGAAAGCTCTCGAAAATCGTTTAAAATTGAGTTTTGATATCTTTAATTTCGACAAAAAACATTCAGAGGAGAAACCGAGCCCTATGCCTTTCTCTAACATCATCAAAGATGCTACTGCGTTGTTTAGACATCGATTGAAAAATTTCTGGTTGAGAGCGGTCGAACCCCATTCTTCCTAAGATTAACTCAGATAGTTTTACCTTTCGTTTTTGGAATTTCAACATCAAAAAATCGTTAGTGAAAAGTTCCAAAACCCCCATTCATTCTCCTAACATATTCTAAGAGGGCCTACTATGGTGTTTTTTGGACATCAATTTCGAAAATTTACAATGGGAGAGCCCCTGACTCGTGCTCTTCCTAAGATTAACCAATGTCGTCTTAAACTGCGCTTTTCGAAGCTTAATATAGAAACATTCCTAAATATCACCCCCAAACAATTGCAAAAATGGCGTACAATAATAACGTTTTTATAGCCTCAAATTCTGAAAAAATATTAGATGAGGGCCGGTAAGTCTCAAATCTCCCTAACATGACCAAAAGTTGTCTAAATGTTGTGTTTTTGGAATCACTTTTTAGAAATTTTTCTGGGGAGAACCCATGAACCCCCTATCAGTATGTTTGAATATTCCACTTTGTCTTTGTTCATAATAGTAATGGTCTTGATTCGTATCATAACGCTATTCTCGTGAGTGCATTAATCACCTCATCTTCACTAAGATTGGAAGATCCTCATAGTATTTATCATTTATTTTCTTACATAAACACAATTAGATAAATAAGTAAAAAATTCACATAAAATTTAACAGAAGCAAGAGAGCTTCCAATCAAAAAAGCAAAGCTTTACACTATTATTCCGGAAAAAATAAATAAAAAAGAAAGAGGGGGAGGGGGGGGATCTATTAAAGTTTAGTAGTTTCGCGATTTTAAAATTTTAATCCAATGGCGTCTGGATTTAAAAGGGGTAGGGGTGCTTGATGTCAGAAATTAGCCCCCCCTTAAGTTAAATCCTGGGTGCGCCCCTGCAACTCGTAGTTTAACCGGGATGGGGCCTTGAAGAGCGCTCTGTTCATTTTTGAACCAGGCCCAAGGGCCGAGCAAACCCTTGGCCCAGCATCCCCCAGAGGTATCGTTTCACTTGGAGGATTTTATGACCACGAACATTTTTAACGCCCCCCAGCCACCAATAATGAAGACGGTGGATCTTTGATCGGCTGGGCTTCCTCTATATGATCGGACCGGGACCCTCTGGTTACGAGTCCGACGACTTACCGATCGGACTACCGCGGCCCACACCCAATTCTAACTTTCTTTTGATCGATCTCTTTTAACACCTTCAGTCGGAATTATGAAATAGTTAACCAAAAATGTTTTTATTTGGTACACAAAGTACTATGGCTAAGAGCATCTCACAAACAAAATTTCAAACTTGTGAGTAAAAAATTAAAAGAGTTATGACGTGTCCAATTTTCCAGATACATATTTTGAAATTAATATTTCAGCAAAAAAATATATAAAACATCACTCAAACTTTGTCGTAAAATATTCTCCAAACAATAACAAAACATAATATAAGCATTTGAAATGATAAATAAAAGATCATACAATTTTAGAAAATTCAGAAAAAAAGCAACTTTTTTCGGCGAGAGTGCATGGTTGGAAAAACAACCCAATCCCAGTTTCTCAATCCATTTTTGGGAATGTTGCCAATCCCAAAAGCAGAAATTTTTGCTCAGATAATAACAAGCAGATTGCAAATTGTCAACTACAAAAAAAATCAAGTAATTAAGTCAATTATTAAATGATTAGCAGCTGTTCAAAGTTGATGTCCGGTATACCGGACACCAGGTCTGAAGGGGTTAAATTTCAAAAACAATAAAATTCTAACGTGTTGTCAAAACTCGTTTGCCAAATACCATAAAAATTTAAATTTACGCTGATGTGATTAAATATGGAATCCATTGTTATAATAAAACGTGGTTGCTATGAAACAGTAACAATAAGAGTAATCATAAAGAAAATGGCGAAAGAAAGCTCGTCAAACTTCTAATGAAGGCACAAAAAACGGGATTTTTTGTGAAAACTTGCGTTTTTACAGAAAAAAAGCCGATGTAGATGAACTCAAAAACCAAAACTTTATCTTAATACAAAATGTTATCAAAATCGTTAGAGCCGTTTTCGAGATCCGAAATATATATGTACAAGAATTGCTCGTCTAAAGATATTAGATGTAATTTTAAGAATGAGTTTCATATTTATTGATTTTTTACCTGAAATATCTTACTAAACACTTTTGAGGAGAAAAAAAGTATTTTAAAACTAACTATAACACTTTTATACTCAATTTTGAAATCGCACTTGAAAATAAAGTAATCTGATTTTTATATTCTGTAAGTTACCATAAAATTCAATAGATGTCGGTGGACAATTACCACTGCTTTTATCCCATGGCTTTTGAATAAATGAAACAGCTTGTTATCTAGTGAAGCCTTGCTTTAACATTTCAAAAACAATAACAATTTAACGTTGCCAACTACCATAATTTGAACTTGCGCTGATGTGATTAAATATGAAATCCAATTGTTATAACAAAACGTGGTCGCCACGGAAACAGTAACCAGGGCCTGATTAAGGTATCATGGGGCCCTAGGCCAAATACTTTTTTGGGGCCCCCTGTGTACTGAGACTTTACAATTTTAGGCAAGGATAAAACAAATTTACGCATTGACTACAGCAATTTTAGCCATTTGGGGGCCCCTAAACTGTGGAGGCCCTAGGCCGCGGCCTAGTTGGCCTATTCAGTAATCAGGCCCTGACAGTAACAATGACCAGTATGCTCCAAAATAATTATTTTTCCTCTCCAAAACAGAATTTTAGCTGCTCCGAAATTGTATCCATCGTATCCCACCCCTGATATATATTTTAAATACAGTAGACTTGAGTAATGGGGGGGGGGGGTAGTATATGATACTAAGGCCGTCAGGGTAGGGGGGTAGTATTTGATAGAGGTCGTCGACATATTTACAATTGTCATTTTCAATGAAAATATCTCATAGATTAACATAGAATAGAGGAGAAAAATGCGTAGGCCAGGCGAACTGTGCTTCTAATAGAAAGATACGGTAAAATAGATTAGGGGGGGGGAGGGATTCAAATAATTGCAATGAAAAGCCTTGCTTTAAAAGTGCAAAGGTAAAATAATATGAGCTCAAGCGAGATATAGAAAATAATACAAAAATCGTAGTGCAAGATGGCAATGGTACATATTCAATGTTATAATTCTGCATTAAACTAATAGGTAAAATCTGAAATAACATAATTCTCCCTAATAGCGAACACCTCCCAATAACGGACAAAACTTCTGGTTCCGTTATTCGGAGGTTTTACCTCAATTCTTAAAATTCGCATCAAAGCGATCACTCGGAAAATGTCTGCTGTGTTGTGAAAATTTCGGTATCTGCCCGATTCAGAAAATTCCAAAACCCAGAACTGTGTTGGTCCCATTTGCTGCCCGATTTCAAGCCACATGCTGACCATACTTTTAATTGTAAAGTAAAAAATAGAGAAAATAGAATTCCCTCTAAAGAAAACTTAAAAAAAAAAAACATCGGCCTTGCATCGGCATTTAGATATTTTTGAGGCCGATGGGCCGATGTTTTTTCCATGTTAGCATCGTCGGCCGATGCCGATGGCCGATGGAAAAAATTTCAACCATCGGCGCCGATGCATCGGCCTGGCCGATGCATCGGTCGAGCCTTATATTATAGTATAGGATATTTGCAAAGAACGTGAATTTTATCTTTCATTCAGAGTTACATACATACAAAACCACATGTGAAACTAATAAAAGCGTATTAATAAGATTTTCACAGTACTTATTCTTTAGAAAACGGAGCGGGGAGCGGAGGAGGCAACCCAGGGCCGTCATTTGAGGAATAAGGGGAACCCAGATTCTCCAAATGATGCTGCGGGGGAGGGGGGCCAGTTGCTCAATCTGGCTTTAAGAGCTTAATGTATTTACATATAAGTGGGAGGTTTTTCTTTTTCTTTTTGCTGTTTTTAGGCGTAATTTGCATTGAGTATTCCCTTTGGCCCTCCTGGGAAAATTCGAATTTCGAAATGATGGGACTTTGGCAACCATCACAGAAATGAATAAATTGACTTCGAGGATTGGAGGTGTACCCTAGGGTGGTTCAAAAAATTTTTTTTTTTTTGCTACGGACCAGGGCGCACCCTACTTTTTTTATATTTATGTATAAGATCACTCCCCTAAAATTTCAGCTCCCTACTCTTAATGGAAGATGGTGCTCAAACACCCTTCATTTTTACGCTTTTTTGTAATTTTCACAATTTTTGAGTTTTTCAGACTAAAGAGACCATTTTCTTGGAAGAGATTTTTTTTTTCAATTATTCTCATTTTCCAACGCATAAATATTAGTTCAAACAATTGGAAAGATCCTTAATTGTTTGAATCTGTATAGCAACAGCTTTGATACAATTGATTATTTAGTAGATCGCAGCATACTATGTAGATTGCAGTACTACTTGTCTACATGTTGTGCTATGATTTTCAAAACTTATGCTTGCCAAAATAGAGTTGTGGAAGAGCTGTGCAAAATGTTTTTTTATGTTTTTAAAGTAGTGGGATGCAGAGAAAAAAATTGCAAGATTTAAAGTTTTAAACTAATAGTGCTAATAGTATCACAAAAAGAATGAATTAAATTATAAAAACTAATTGCACAAAATAAACTACTGTAGCTCGTCTGGCATAGAACTTTCTTATTATATTAAAAAATATATATAGTTCTTTCCAAGAACAAAAAATCATGCAGTGTAGGGTTAACCAGAAGCTGGATCCACCCTTGTTCAACATAAATCAAAGCATAAACACAGTGGAATCTGAACATAGTCAGAAGACAATCGAAAAAAAACTGAAAATCATATTTCTAAAAATCGTATTTACATTTTCAGTTTTAAATTCTAATAACCGTGAAAAAATGGTCAGTAGCAAAGCAAACAATTTCATTGCTAGTTATACCCTGTGTAACGAGAGTTGACCCCCCCCCCCCAGTCTCAAAGTAAAATTAATTTCCCCGCTCTCCGCACTTTCCCCATGATGGTTGTCATAGTTACGGCGCATGGACTTTTTTGCCACTTAGCTTTTGCAACAATGGTTGAATGCAAGCGATTAAAATTGCTTTGTGCGTAAACTATTATTCTATTGAAATATCAACGTTAATAGAGCACAACTTTTTCTTAGAAATGTGTTCTTTATTTATGTATGCCTAGATTTGTGAGGAAACGTTTAGAAATAACTGAGATATGAGAATATGAATAAAAGCGTAAGCCTAATTCGACAAACATAAAACAAATAAAATGCCTCAACAGCAGTGCATAACAAAATGAGTGGAGCTGTTTTCTTTCGTACGGTTTTCATGGAGACCACGCAAAATTTCTAAACTTGATACGATTATTTTAAAGTAACCGATTATAATGTATTGCTACTACCATAATAAGAGTACATTTCTAGGAATTGGTAATTTCAATCAAAATTTTAAAACATTGATAAATCCGTTAGCTAAGAGCACTCTTGCATGTAGGAGCAATTGAAGATTTCAATGGAGAAATAATAATTTGAAAAATTACCGTTTTATCGTAAAGGGTTAGCCAAAAAAAAATGACCAGACATTACAATGTTATATGCAGTATAATTTACATTATAATATTCAATGCAGTATTATAAAATATAGAACTCTTGCTATGTAGCAGGATAACTTTGAACCTGGCAAGTGAAATAGTTCATTTTAAATGCATGTAATTATTATTATTTCTTAATTTTGGATAATTATGCAGTACTTTAGGAGGTTCTTCAGTTTTATGCAAACAGAGATGATGCAATAACAGTCAGTGCTGTAGTTGGAGAAAAATTTCTGACCTTGGAGTTCGGGGGGGGGGGGAGAGTACCAAAAGAAAAAGTGATTTGAAACCAGCTTAGATTACACTTGCATTACTTTTACAGTATAAAACTAAGTATTTCAGGAACAATGTCCCCCGCGTTCTCTCTCAATAACAGCACTGATAACACTACTAAAATGTATCTGGGCAATTAGAAATTAAGAAAATGCGGCAGAAGTTTTCCTGATTGACTATACGTTCTTTTGATAAAATCCACGTTTAGCGGTCACATGAGTGGTGACAGAAGGGAGGGGGGGGCGAGCAGCTTAATTGAGAAGAATTCGAGACAGTGCACTGGGTCTGCTCATTCATTCCAAACAAAATGATCACTTTTGCGGTAAACCTTCTCTCCCTAGTTGTCAATGTCCTGATTTCTAAAACAAATCTGCACAAATCGTAAAACTTTTCCACTTGACCCATTTAAATTTTTATTAAAGCAAATTACATTAATCACAGCACTTTGTCATTAATGGAACTAAAAGTTTAAGCTTAAGGATGCTTCCCACTGGGAAAAGAAATGAATGCTTCATTTCTTGAACGGAATAGCCATTTTGACTGTAGGGTTCATTTTAAATGAAATATTAATTAAAAAAAATATTGCACATGTCCCACGATTTTGAGGGTCATTATTTTTGTTTCAAATATGTTTTTATCTCCACTAAAACAGATTTTTAAAGTAGTAAATAATCAGTAAATTTGAGGCCAGAAAAAAAAATTTCCAGGGCGAAAATACCAAAAAGAAAGAAAGCAGAAGGGGGGAAAATTGCAATTCATTGTTTCCAGACGTGCTAAGAGAAAGAAGTGAAAAAAAAAACCTCTCTTTTTCTATTCTATTCTAGAAGTCAATAAACTTCGACACACATGAGGACTGCGTACTATGCGCCTTGCCTCCAAACCTCTCTTTTTACGACACTTTTCCAGAAAGATAACATGAATTAACTGTTGCCAGATCATGTTACATAATTAGTTAGAAAAAAAATCTACAACAAAAGGAGGTATCTGTAGAGCCAATGGGAGGGTCTTTTTGTTCGTTCTGTATTTCCTTGGGACATTCTGAGAATTTTCTATCCTTCTTTTTTTTTTTGCAGCTGCAATAACTCAAACACATTACTGCTCATTACGTAAATCATTTTCTTAAACTTGTTTAATTCGGAGCATTTTCTTTGAGAGAAATAAAGGGGTGAAATAATTTATAGGAATTATATAAAAATATAAATTACGTTTGTTACATGAGTAGTTGCTACTCGTTTTTTTTTAATTTTAATTGCACGTTAAACTTGCTTGATTTATAAAATATCTTTTTGACTTTCAGAAATTGCTTACCGATGAGTTCATGTGTTCATGCTTGAAAGTTTTTCTTCTTTTCTGCTGGGATATCAAAAGACTACCTAAAAATGGAGGGCAATTCCACGTGACTCACGTTACAATTTGACGTGATTTTACAAAAGTAAATGTTATATATATTAAATAAATACCATGCCTGATTTAAATAAAGCAGTTGACAGTCATCTGGTATGCCAGTGAGAACCTGTGGATGTCAGCATTTTAAATTTCAACAGAAATAGATGGTGTTTCAACCTTAATTTAACATCGTGACTCACGTTACAAAAAAAAGGAACTCAAGTTTTTTGGATAATTAAAAACCTAAGATTCCTGCTCTTTCAGAATAATAAAATTTAAAAACTGCTTTTCATGGAACAAAATATGTTTCTAAGTTATGATATATACGAAAATAAAGTTCATTCTGCAGTCACTAATTAAGTTAATCAATATTTTGAGCGTGACTCACGTTACATAGTTTCGTGACTCACGTTACATCTCCGTTTTAGTCCTTTACTTTACATCTTATTTTGAAAATTTTGTGTAGAGATTTCACCTAAATTCAATTAAAATTAATGCTTAATGGCTTGTTTTCTTTAGTTGATCAGTTTTAAATACAGTAATAGCTCTCCGAGTGGTCACTTTTACAAAGCGGCCACCCCTCTTAACGGCCAATTTTTCGCTGCACGAATTTTTTGTCCCATAGACCTAGGGTTAAAATTATCCTTATCAGCTGCCATCTAATCCCTCTGAACGGTCACAGAGTGGATTCATCAATTCAATTTTCCAAAACATATGTTTGTCGTTTTTTTTTATACTACTTCCCGTATTTTCTCTGTGGCTGCATTGTACTGATTTCAAATTCTCAATTCATACATCTGAAAACTTTTATGGGATACTACACAGTACACATCATTACATTTCATCTGATACCAATCATAACATTTAATGTTGCATAATGGCTGTAAAATTAGTTGACTGCTGTCAGAAGTAGGCTCTTCAAAGTACTTACTTTTCTCATTCACTACTGATGAATAATTAAATTTTAAGCATCTCAAATAAGAGCAAGTGAGATGTTGACCGTGCTTTTTAAAATTTCTCTTATGGCCCAATTTTATATATATATATATATATATATATATATATATATATATATATATATATATATATATATATATTTTTTTTTTTTTTTCTCTCGCTCAAGCTAATTTTTAAAATCATTTTCGTTTAGATTTTCTTGAGATAAATATTTTTTTCAGCATGAGTTCGGTGGACATTGAAATCTTCCTTTCAAATGAATATTACATTTACGGATGAGTATTGAGTAACTCACTTATGACTACAGTTTAACTGTGAGGTGAATTAACGGAATTTCTCCTTGTTTTGGCGAGTCTTCCTTAGTGTATTTACATATTTGTATACTTGTTGAAGCGATATTTAAGAAGTTTGAATTTAGCCAAAATTTCCTTTGAAAGTTTCATATGGTTATTTTTCAGCTTATATTGAATTGCTAGAGACAATATCCTTAGCTTTTCGACTTTTCTCGTTAGACATTCTTTCATCCAGAGACAATGTTTCTGTTTACATGCAACGTAACTTCTTGCTTCAATTTTTCTCGGCACCTTTTCTGTCATTCTGCGGTTACTCGTTAAATATTTTAAAAATTTCTTTTACTGGAATGAAAAACCTTTCTTAGGTACGGAAGAAAAATATGTGCATGCACAAACACATGCTACACATTGGAAAGCTGAGAGTCAAAACAGGGACCCAGTGCACTAATTGAAAGATTATAAAACACTAAAAGAATTAAAATTACGCTATTTATATTTAATTTCATCAGTATTATTAATTATATATAGGTGTTTGCAAGTGCTAAATCTCCCTTTAGACCCTAAAATACTATTAGGGCACATTAAATACTTTTAAGAAGTTAATATTAGCATGTATTGTCTGTAACTCACTTTTCGCGTGACTCACGTTACAAAATAAACATCCTTATTTTTTGAATAAAAAAGGAAAAATATCTAAATTGGACTATAATTTCTTTTTTGTAATATAGTAGGAGATATATAAGTAGGAGAAACAGGAAAAAAAATTTCATTTATAAGCTATAAAATTTGGAAATATTAAAAAAATTAAGTTTTCGTGACTCACGTTACACAAAATTTAATGGTTTAAAAACTGCTTTAAAAATTTTTTTAAGAATAAATTTCAAAATGTACTATTAATAATAGTTTTCTTATCGAATAAATCTGCCACGAAAAAATGGAATTCAATTATGGAAACAGGCTAAACCAATAAAATATGCTCGTTTAAAATTGTGGCTAGCAGAGAGAGACTTTTACAAGATTGTGAGCTCATGATGGAACAAGTTCTCTTACAAAAAGAAAATGATTCACCTGAAGTTACCTTATTCTAATTTGTAAACTTCAATCAATATAGAGAACGTACAAAAAAAAATTAAGACAATTTTTCAACATTTTTTTTTTTAAGACCGAGTTCTCATGTTACCTGGAATTGCCCTGGACTCAATTCAAGTACAGTAAATTTATTTCTTTTCAAGTATCCAATATCCAATACTGAATTCATTTGCGCAAATGAGATGTTTTTTCAGATATATTTGCACTTTATTCCTGGAATTTTAAACTTTGGCATTCAGAAATATGGATAATCAAATATAAATGATCAACTTTCTAAAAAAAAATTTCACTTAAAAATAATGATTTTTTCGTCTTGCAGGCATATTCGCAACACATACAAATCATTATTTTTTAAGTACATTTTTTTTAGAAAGTTGATAATTCATATTGTCGTCATAATGGTTTCTAATTTTCGAATACATCCGGATTAAAAGATTAAGTTTAAAATTTCTGGAAAAAAGTCAAAGCCAGTCTACGAAAACGCCGTCATTTTGTCCCGTACGTCACAGTCATATATTTCATTAAAAAGTAGTCATTTTAAAAGGCAATTAACAAAATGTTTTGTTTGCAAAATCCCACACCGGCTTGTGATATCGCACAAAATTTCGTTCATTACCCTTTAAAATCACTACTTTTTAAAGAAATACATGAGCGTAACGTGCGGGACAAGATGGCGGCTTTTTCGTGGAATTGCCCTTAAAAATGTCCCACCAGTGCAAAATATATTGAGCGTAAACGCACTTTGAGAATGTTTGACGCTTGAAAAAAATAACAAACAGCTGTCGAATTTCGACGAAAAGAACTCTTTCGTCCTTAATTGGGAGCGTCCTCCCGATAGAAGGATGTGCTAAGAACACATACCCAGTCACCTGGTGACCCGGTGTATGTGGGCAGGTCAGCCTGACACGCAGAGATGGAACGAGACAAAGAGACGTCATTAGGATACAGATTGAAACAAATAGTTCGCTCTCAATTCCATTGGACATTGGACAAGCCCTAAAAGGAATCTGATAGGAATATTAGGAGTTCGATTCGAAATGAAATTCGATTTGTACGTCCACGCAATGAAATAAGATAATGTTACCCTGCAGGGCCCGACTATGAGTTATGAGGACATTGGGCAAGAACTTTATTTGGCAGTGGCGTAGAGCGAGAAATTTTTCATTGGAGGGGTGACAAAAATTTTCGAAATAAAGGGTCGAAAAACGTGATTTTTGGCGCTTACATGTATGCTCATGCACACAATTTTCTTGCTTCACGGGGGGGGGGGGGTTTGATCCCCTATCCCCCCTTTGGCTACGCCGCTGTTATTTGGTGCCCTTCCCCTTCCCCATAGCTTATACTATATATGAAAAAATAAAATCTTTTGCTTTAGGGGTACAACCATGTTAAGTTTGGCAGTATAGTATATTACATGTATACAGTAGAAGCGATACAAACAATAAATTTACACTATAACGTGAGACATCATAAATCTTGCGTGTCTGCAATAAGCCTTAAGTATCAAGTTTTCATAATGTAACTTTTCATTGTGATAATAGCGTAAGCACAAAGTTAATCGAGATGTGGCTGTAGGATTTGTGAAGAAGATTAAATTTAAAGAAGAATTTTTCTTTTAAATTTGATGTTTACAACTTGCACAACTCCAATTTTGAAAACTTTAATAAGATATGGTGCCCCCTAAATTTTAGAACCATTTACCCGTACCCTAATTCCCTGTGCCTCAATCTGACCCTGGTTACCATTGTCATAAAGGAAGCATTTTTCTTAGAACTTATGTCAAAGGTTAAGAAATTTTTGTCTTGTTCGATTTCAATCTTTTTATGATCTAGGATCCATGAACCTCTGAAATTAGAGGAAGCTGAGTCTCACTTTGGGGGCTCCCACTTTGTTATGAGAAACTTTTCTAAAATCTACTCACTGAAATCTCACTTCTGTCAGGAACACTAATTAATTTTCAAATATAATATTTTCTAAAGCTACTCGCAGCAAAAAAAAAAAAAGTCATCGAAATAAAGTTATTTCAAAGAACAAACTTAAAAAAAAGTATAGGAAAGGTATTTATTTACTCTGAAATAAAAATTTCTCTTGAATACATGTTTGTCAAATTCCTATTTTAGAAAAAGATCTTATTTTTGGGATACTTTAATTTTCCCGATTTTACAACCCCGCCGTCTTGCGAAATATTTTTTTCGTAGAGAATTTTTCAGTTTCCGCTTTCGGCCGAAATTACCGATTTTTTCATTTTTGCAAAAATAATTGAAGGGGCAAGTGGATAAAAGTGATATGTGACAATTTTTGTTTTACTTACTTTTTACCATGAATGAAGGTGTTAAGGTAATAATTTTTTTTGAAAGCTTTTTCTAGAATTTAAAAATATTGTCACATATCACCTTTATTCACTTGCTCCTTCAATTGTGTTTGTGAGTTAACACAATTGAACACACACTAGTTTGAATTTTTGTGTAAATCGGCGAAATTCAAATGTCACATATCACCTTTATCCACTTGCTCCTTCAATTTCTTTTACAGTATGTACAGTTTGCTAAAAAAAAGTCTTAGCTGTATGGAGTCGCTTAACGAAGAGACAGACAGATAGAAACAGACTTTTCAATCCGTTTTTAAAAAAGTACACGAAACAGCACATTTACAATTGTTTCGGAATAAATACTTTTCATCCTACAAATTATATCTGAATTTTAATCCCCTAGAAACAGTACATTTCAATTGCTAATTAAAATAAAATTAAGGAAGTAGCAACATAAATCCAACTAAACAATCCCGGAAATTGACCCGTTCAGCATTCTTTGTGCTTTTATTGATGACCATTCGAAAACTCTTAAATCTCAACGGTCAAAATAGTTCCGAAGAACATCTTTCTTCTTGCCTTCTTTTTCTGTTTCCAAATATTTTGCGCTGTTCTAAAACGACGAAATGCGTTCTCCTTTATCGTGAAAAGAAAATTCATCAATTATTGTAATGAAAGGCACAAATTTAGAGTGACAGCAGTACAATGGCTAAAAAATGTTTGTAACCTGTTTTCAAATCTCTCTGAGCCAAATAATTATTAAAGTTTGTAGTTATCTTACAGCCATATTTAGTACTTATCAGAGTAAAACCTTATAAAATCTTTCAAATGATGTTAACTATAAAAATATAAAAGATGCCATAATTTTTAAATTTAATTTTGTTTAAAAAATACTCCTTTCTTTTTGAGCAATCGAGATAGCTTCTTGGTTTTATTTTGCGGTGGGTTTACGTTTCTCAATGTTATTGTATTTATGACTGGTACACAACGAGTTATGTAATCCACTGCCATAACGTCTCGGATGAATCTTGAGGCTTGTGGTGTGTTGCCGTTGATCACAATATCCTATCCCCCCCCCCCATTTTTTGGTAGTCGATTAATCTTTTTGTATCTCACTGACCTCTTTTTGTTATTATTATTTATTTGTTTCATTCGGTTTTGCGAAAAAGAAAGAAAGAAAAATAAAAATGGAAAAGAAACGGTCAGAATACATCAATTTTTAGGAAAATGATTGAACTTCGGCAAAGAACGATTGCTACAAAAAAAAAAAAAAAAAAAAAAAAAAAATTCTTAATCGCAGTTTAGCGTATTTTTCACTCTCATTCATTTAATTTTCGATTTTAATATTAAAACTTAATTGAGTTTTACACCTGTGGTGCCCAAACTTATTTTTACCGGAGAACTTTGTACGAAGTTGAATCTCATGGGCCCTAACATTATGTATGACATCGAAGTATATTTAAATACTAATTTTAGATAACATGGAGGAAAACACGGAAAAAGAAGAAAGAAAAAATATACCAACCAGGAAATTTTGTTATAATTACTATATGCTTAATTTACTCATACGAAATTTCCATTTACTTTTTAAAAACTAATTTTTGACTATTTGGCTTCAAATCTGCAACAATAATAAAGAATGAAGGCAATCGTTTATTTCGGAAGTTCCAGAATATACTAATCGATTTGTACCATTAAACATAGCAATGAGCCAGATGCTTCGAGGTCCACATATGACGCGTGGGCCGTAAGTAGGTCACCACTGACACGATTTTGAAGTACTGCCTCGGTGTTATATTATTTTCTCCGCATTGACACTGCACTGCCCAAGAAACAACATTTACAGAATTCGATCATTTTTGTTGGGAAGTATCAATTGGCGACGGAGTGGACTTCAACCGCAGTGTCGTAACATTCCATCTGAGTTTTTCGTCTGCGCAGGGGTGCCCATCCCCCCAAGCTCAATGGCGCAAATCCCCCCCCCCCCCCAAAATTTTCACAACCTTTTTGTGCTTTTTATTTTTACCTCTTTTTTATTTTATTTATTTTTTCAAATATTTTTTATTATTTTTTTTTGTTTTAATATTATTATTTTTTTTTAATTATAACTATTATTTTTTTTATATATTACAATTTTTTTAAAGTACTAATTATGAGCAGAATAGAACCGTTTTTTTCTCTTCCAGACATTCCAAGCAGACACACACAAAATAAATAAACACATAAATAATAATAAAGAAATACAAGGAAGAATTTAAATAAAAAAAAATAATGAAAAATTTTTACTTTAAAAAAATCAGTAAATAATTTAAAATAAAAAACACATAAAAAATAATTTGAATAAATAAATAAATAAATTAGTTTTAAAAAATCCCACCTAAAAATTTTGATGGCGCAACTTGCGCCATAATCCCCCCTTGTGGGCACCCCTGCGTCTGCGGGTCTTTTTTCAGTTTTCAATGATTGTACTGTACTCATTTATTGCGTTTACAGCATTAAATAAATGCGTCTGAATTAATAACTATACTGGACTTGGTTTTCATTATGAAAATGAATCGGTTTATGCTTAAGATTGCAGACAAAAGTAATAAAAAAAGAAAATGCGTATTTCAACCGTTTTTTAGCTGAGGAACCAAAACTTAAAATCAGAGAACTAAGATTGGATGAAAAGAAATTCGCACCAAGTGAAGGACACCTCATTCCTTTACAACAATTCAAAGTAAAAAACTATTGTAAATAAAGTTCCAAAATTTCAAAGCGGAGCATTTACAATATTAGCTGAATGCAAGGGGAGAGGGGTGAAGTTAATGTGTAGTGTCGATATCAAGTTTGCGAAGGAATCTTTTCTTTTTTTCTGCAGGGGGAGGTAGGCTAGTAGGCACCAACTGCTGGTTCAAGGGCGGATTCAGGAATTTTTCAAGGTAGGGGAGATTGAGTTGTCTTACTTTTTACTATGCATACTAGTTTATAAATATCGATCACAAAGGACTCGGACTTCAGTTTCGAAACATTTTCGAGGAGAGCCCAAAACCTTCTTCCCCAACTACATTAAAACTCGTACGAAATTGAATTTTTAGAATTACAATATCGAAAAAATTCCGGGGAAGAGTCCCCCAAGGCATGGGCGATCACCGCCATCGCCCCTCCCTTGTATCTGCCCCTGAGCTGGTTTTACCAATGTTGGAAAATGAACAACAACAAACCGAGTATGTAGTATAGAAACAACAAAACAAACGATTAGGATTCTATCGTAATTCGTGACTGCGAAAAATATAGTTTGAACAATTCAGATTAACGCCACGGCCTGGATACTACATTTTGGGTACTGTGTGTGTGTGTGTGTGTTTTCAAACGCATGTTTTCAGGAAGGAAAAAAAGATCTGATCCAGCGCCTAACTTAGGAGGGTGTCATTACTTGATTCTGAGCAAAAGTCAAGAGAATATACACATGCGGAGAAAGATAATTAGCGATATGAACTTAAAAGTAAAGTAATATTCGCGCAGAAAAAGCGGTACTGGTATTCCCTGTCGGAAAATTATCAAAATTGTGGCTTTAAAATGCAGTTTTAGATTATTTTTTGGTGATATTAAAAGGAATGGAGCTACAGAGGCCCTTTCTGGTATTTTTTTTTTTGGAATTGATGAGTCAGCAACGTGGGGTTGTTGACAGTGCCGGATCTAGCGGGAGGCAATCTTGACCCGGGAGGCAAATTTTGGAATAGCAAATTTCCCTTATTTCTTCGTGTGTGTTAGTGTGTTTCGTTGAAACTCGATATAAAAACCTGAAGGAAGTTGTGTAAGGGTGGCAGTGTCAAGTTTTTGCCCCTCTTGGGCTAAATCGTAGATCCGGCACTGCATAGAATAAGAATATGAAAGATTTAAATAACAAATTTTGCTTGAATCTGTCTAAAAAAGGAACATAAATTATGACATTCTTTGTCCAGAAACAATCATTTCACCTTGCCGATAAAGAAAGGATGGTTACGAACAATGCATTTAATCGAGTTCCTTCTTCTTCGTATAAAATAAGATTGTATTTTTATAACTTCCGCTTGTCCGGAGAGTTGTCCATCTCTTTTCTCAAACTGTGTTACTTCGTTCTCAATAAATCGGGTCTCAAGAAAAAAAGAACTGAATAAATCTAATGCGGCGCGAACTTCTCCAAAGAATCGAGGTTGCCTCCAGTTCCGTCACTACTGACACAGTGCCCCGTCGCCGGCGGTAGACGGCGCTCCACGCTGCCCGTTGTCATAGAAACGAATTACAAACTAGCACGGATTCCAGCGTAAACGCACGCGCTGTTGTGAAAACAGTACTGTCTTCGCACGTTTTAATGTTGCTTTTAATGTGTTCGCTTCCACTACTGCTTGGGTCTTTTAATTTGAGTGAATTGTGTTGTTGACAAAAGTCCTGAAAGTTACTAAAACTGTTGAATGGAGTAACATCTTAAACAAGGTAAGACATTTCCATGCAACGTGTTTTCAATAATATTAGTGTCAATAAGTTTTATGTGCTTATATAGTTGCAGCTGCAAAGCAAGAAGAAATGTTGAAGTTTTCATTTCCCTATTTTTACAGGAAAGCTTTAAATGCTCATCCATTATATTGAATTTATTATGGTTTCGTACAGACCTGGAAATGATTCGTCACTGCTCAGTAAAAGGAGCAGTGGTGCCCCACTCCCCCGGCGCCCCCCCCCCTCAGATTTCATGAAGTACCTCCGTCCCAGTAGGAGCCCCCAAAAAGATACCCCTTAACTCCCCCACTCTTCAAAAAAATTCAATGGCCCAGTCTTCGCCATCGCCCCCATCTCCCCTCATGCACACGCCTGTTGGTAAAATAATACCCTGTACATATATTTCCATTTTATTTATAGCGAACTTTTTTTGGCAGGCCCGTCATTAAGCCCGTCAATCGACCTCCCACTCCGGGCTTTAAGAAATTATTGTATTTACATGTAAGTGGATGTGGTTTTTGCTATTTTTTGGGATCATTTCCTTTGGTCCACATACTCTTTGGTCCCGATCCTCTCCACTGGAAAAATTTGAAATGATGGGTTCGTTTTTAGGCCATGTTATTTCGCAATTTGAACACTCCGTTTTCATACGAGAACGATCTAATGTGGCTTTAAGTTGAAGCATGACCTTGACAATGTTTTTTTTTTTTTTTTTTTGAATAATGGGAAGGGTAATTAATCTGAGTTAAGTTGGGCTACTTTCGTAGTAGTTTTGCAAAAGTATCCGATCTTCAATCTGGGAAAATAACACCTCCCTTTTTCATCGAGCTCCCCAAAAAGAAGTGAACATCGTCAAGCTCTTGGCTCAATTTTTCGCAGCCACCCTTTCCAAATTATATTCCAAAAAGCCAACAGCAGAAAGCAAATAAAGCACCAACCTCTATTAAAAAGGACCCATAGTCAATTCCCTTTTTTACCCTCTGCTAACATGGCCATGATTGATGAAAAGTGTCCATTAAATTTAAATTGTATGTGGGTGATTCTACGCTATTTGAATTCAGATGGCCAATGGAAAAACTTCATGTAAAACTGATTTTATTAATGTGCTTGTATGCTTAAGCATTATAGACTATTATCTTTTATATGGACCACCCAATTAATTCACTACAGTTATTTTATTTTAGCATTTATAGCTGAAAATAGTCATAAATGTATACTCCCCTGGCCTGTCCAAATACTAGTTTTTATACAAACATGTTCGACGTTCAATTTTTTGCTAACTTGGCATAATGTTTTTTTGCCATAATCATACACTTACATTAACAGAGAAACATATTTCATCAGTAAAAATTGAAAAAATATTTATTATTACTTTAAAAAAATACACTTTTCAACGGGCCATATCAACAGTGTCACCCTCATCTGGCGAACTTCAAAGACTGAAATTTAGCATAAAAAATGCATAAGGATGATGTTGATTGCGAATAACCAGTGTAATACTCAGTAAAGTTAAAAGCAAGCTAAGAGGTGTTAAAAAAATTCGAATATTATTGCATCGGTTCTCGTTGAAAGTGCCTCAAAGCGTACTGCGCCAGTCGCTGTAGTATTTCCACTGGTTAGTATAACTTGTACTCGCTTCGGCAGTACATATACTAAAATTGGTAAGTATAACTTTTTATATTTCATCGTTACACAAGTGTGCGTATGTATAATGTAATGCTTATTGTGTGCAGACATCACGGTTTACGTGAAGTTCTGGTAAGAAGAGCGTGAGATATTGTTTTTGTAGGTAATGTGTGATTTTGTCACTTCTCTGGCGTCATTCCCCTGGCAGTGTTCCAAAAAAGGGTAAATATACATTAAACTGTGTTATAAGCATAATTAATTTCATTTTAAATCTTATAATTGCCCCTGTGAAAGCAATTTAAATGAACGTAAATAATGCGGGAAGTATTTTTATTTGGGATCTGAGGTGCGACTTGTATGCAACATGTCGTGTTTTCAAGATTAATTTTTTTTATTTTATTACAACGCGAATTTTTTTTTTTTTTTTTTTTGAATACAGGTCTTGTAGAAATGAGTCTATACTATGATTTTACACCGAAAAATAAGTGAAATAATAGTAAATCAAACCAGAATTCTGCCAATAGTGTCACTCCTCTGCCAACGCATTTTCCCCTGGTATCGATAAACCCCCCAAAAATTGAAATTTCGTTTGACCCTTACCACTACAATCATAAAAATAGCGGCTACTAGTGATATAATGAGTGTGAAATTAATAAGATTATTTTTTCTTTGGGGACACAAAAAACGCATTGATCGTAGAATCACCCATGTAGCTACTGGCAACTACCTGAAAATTAGGACATTCAGGTATAGTTTACGAATTGATTCATCTCCTGGTAACCATTGGTAGTGTCTGACCTTAAGTATTCAGTTCACAAATTATTAAAAACAGAACTCTCCCCCTCCCTCCCAGATATTATGCCCTACCGCAGAATAACCCCCAAAAGCGATACTTACCAAACAGATGCCAACACTCACTAAAACAACTGCTGTAAAATTTCAGTGACGCAGTTTGCACCATGACCTCCCTTATAGCACTCTTGATAAAACAAACCTGTACTTCTTCAATTGGGAGTGTAACTTTTTATGTAGTCTTCAATCAAAGAAAGCCTGAAAGTACTATGGACTGTTCGTAAATGATGTGTCACAAAAATGTGACACATTAAATATTTCACAAAAATGAGATCTACCCTCCCCCTGTGTCACAAACTCACACTTCGCCTCCCCCCCCCTCCTCCGATTCATTTTCGCATGTCAAGCTATTTTTCAGAAGCATATTATTGTCAAAGAGTGTGAAATATCACAATTCTAGTTCCTTACTTCCCCTTGTCACAAACTGTCACAGCTTTAGGGATCCACCTCCTCCTCAAGGCGTGATATTTTTGGAGCCCTCTTATTGGTCCACGTCCACAAGTTATGTGGAGAAACGCTGGTACATATTTTACTTATGCCCTATTTTAAAGCATTGAACTGATGAAAAAAGTTACACTCTTCTTCAAAGATTATAAATAAACCACGGAAACATCAGAACTTTCACGGACTAGTTCCATGAAAATGCATGACTGGTTTTTTTTTTTTCAATCGTCTACTTAATGAGCAGGAAGCAAAACAATTAGGATACAAAAACAAGGTAAACATCAACTATTTTTATTTTATCAACAATCTAACGAAAGAGCTGAAGGCGAAACCAGCAAGTTCAGGCTCTAGATTTTAATAAACAATGTAGCAACCTTTTAATAGTGACAATCATCAAAATATTTATAACAAGAAGTTCTGTCAAGAACTAAACGAGCCTACTTTCCCGTACATCGACATCGGCATTCTAGCATCTGATCATTATTCTCTTGATTATCTAAGACTAAAAATTATGTCAAACATACCTTTTTAGCACTTGAAGCTGATTTCTAAAAGCAAAATATACCCCTCTCATCAGATGAAATAGACACATAAAAAGTAAATAAATGAATAAATAAAGCTTTGTCGCACCTTTTAAAGAATGTAACTGTTACAGTTCTTCCGTAGAAAAATTCCTCAATTGTTTTCAAAAAAAAAATTAAAAGTACAAAGTACATCAAAACACATTTTATCAAAGAAAGAAAAAAAATAAAGAAAAAAAAGAAAAAAAAACTCGTCCGTTGATAAAATGTCTCGAATTTCACTTTTAATCCGTTGCCAGTTGTTAAATATAAATAAAGAATAAAATGCCCTCGTGAATGAAACATTTTTGTTACAAAAAAAATCGTCTGCCAAAAATAATAATAATAATAATAAATTCAATAAAACAAATGAATAAATAAACAAAAAATCGTCTGCACAGTTAGTCATTTTTTTTTTCGGACTGTTTACTCAAAAGTTATTAGGGGTGACAGCTTGCTTGAGCGGTTCAATGTTGAACGAAAAATTGTTCAAATCGGAAATGTAAATACGGGAATGAAGTATCCTTGAAAAGTTCTTTCCAACAAAAAAAGTTTGTTCAAATCGGACTGTTCATTAAAAAGTTAGTATCGCGGGACCGGTTATTTGAACGGCTCAAAGTTGAACCAAAAATTGTTCAAATCAAAAAATCAAATATGGGAATGAGCTGTACTCGCCGAGATCTTTCCAACAAAAAAAAGTTTGTCCAAATCGGAATGTTCATTCAAAAGTTATTAGGGGGGGGACAGACAGACAGACCGACCGACAGACCGACAGACACACAAATTCCCCATCTCAATACCCTACTTTCAAATTTTTAATTTTTCGATATTTATTTCATTTTTTTTGTTTCTTTTTGACTTTTTTTTACTTGGCGATATTTTTTGGGCTTGGCGATATTTTTTGGACTTGGCGATATTTTTTGGACTTGGCGACATTTTTTAGATGCATTAAGCCAATTTTAATGCCTTTTTCGTCTCTTTTATTTTTAACGGGAAAGTAGGCTAAAAAACTGGAAAAACCAGTGCTACTCATTCGCAAGTATTGCTTAAAATGATTTAATCTGGTTTTCCATGGGAATGTAACTTGGATTTCTGTTGCTTGCGGCTGTCAAACTGCCAATAGGAATTTTCCTATATTTTTTGGGCCACGGAAACTATTTTAATTTGGATTTTCGGTAATTGGATACCCCCTTGGTATTGTGGATGACTGGAATTTTTTTAAAAGTTTGCTAACTCAAATCTTTGGTTAACAAAGCAGAATTGACAAATGATTAGAATTTCTTTAACTCCAGTTTGAGGAAATATAAAGTCGATTTTGATGAAAAACTAGTCTCCCCCCCCACCCCCTACACTCAATGACCTTATAATAACAAGCTTTTATTGATTTCCCATTTTCGCTGTTAATTAAATAAAATAGCTTCATTAAATTTCTCACAGCAGAAGTTGATTTTTCATAATTAAATAAACATTCATTATACTTGTCTAGCTTATCCAAATTAACTAAAGTTCAGCAAATCTGTATTGACGAATGAAGCTATGATTTTTAAACAGCCTTTAAGCAGGTCGCCAGGGGTCAGAGAGGGGAATCCTCTAATACTGACCTCATTTTTGAACTAAAACTCATTATTGTCTTTAAATATTCTTTAATTTGGGTAGCATAATCTCATCTTATTTCTTTGACATCAATAACAAACCATTTTCAACTACATTTTAACTGTGATTATATATTGTCTGTTTTATACATGATCCTACTACTTCCGACGTCATTTTCTGCTGGTTAGTCAGAGTTTGCGACAATTTAAAAATACTCCGGATTTTAAGTCACAGTTTTTTAGAAACTCCCCTCAATATGATTTTCCTGAAACAGATTTAAATAATATTTCCCATGCAAGACTCTTATAAACTTCTCTATTGGTAACACGGTCAAAATAGGCGAAAAAAATGTGAAAGTTCGCAAAATTTGCATAATGTTGAAATTTGGTATAGACCTTAAATACATCATTATAAATAAAATGTCAGAAGTTCTCATCGGTTTCAGTGGAACTAAAAATTTATAGAGTTACTTTTCATTGAAAAGGCGTTCCTTGTAATGCCGAAAAACGTGTATAATCTTTTAGTTTTGTGCAATTAAACGTTGTTATTTTTAATTCTACTTTTTTACGCAAAGGTATTTATTCATTTCTAATTAATAATAGTTTTAGTTTGAGATAATGCTAAACTTTTTTTACCTTGTGGAAAAATCAATGATTAAAAACCCTTGATCTAAAGTCTCAAAGCGAACCCACCCATTAAACATGATATATCAAAACAAATAAGCAATTTTTACCCTCTACCTCCAAAAAAAGTGAAAGAAAGTTGCCTCCCCCCCCCCATGAGCGTTATGAATTTTTGTGTATATCATATTCGTTACATTTTAAATGGGAGGAGGGGGGATGATTTTTAATCAAAGGGAACAACACCTCGGAATAGATGTTCAAAACGCCCATGTTAAGCATTTACTTAAAACATAATTATGTTTAAACTGAAAATCACGAAATTTCAAATATCTGCAATGCTTCCAAGCAGAAGCCTTTTAAATTCGAATTTATAAAATCCACGTTTCCGTGAAATGTTTAAGTTTAATATTCAACAAATACTAACCTACTAGCTGCCAGGGCAGCTAGATTAGCTTCCTGCGGCATGTTGATGCATAACGTCTCCCCTCTCTAACTTTTACCTCATTCTGAAGTTATATTATTTGATATAATTTAATGTTCATTCGATTTCAAGACATACCACGCACGTGGCCCGGCGTTGCACGGGCACTTCGTGCCCTGAAAGTAGTGAGAAAAAAATTTAAAGAAACTACTCCCCGCCAAGGCGGCTCGCTTACAGGCGCTTCACGCCTTTACTTTTTTCCTATATAAAAAAAATCATTCGAATTATTGAGATGCTTCACGCTTTCAAGATGGTGAGGAAAGTTTCAGTAAGTTCAGCTCGCTCAAAGGAAAAAAGCAGACATAGATACTCAGTTTTTAATATAAGTAGATGGCTCTTCAACAAATAAATGTTTCAAAATATTACCAGTAGCTAGCGATAAAAATTCTACGTAAGTGGCCCGCTTATGAGTTTCGTGTTTGATTTAGTTAAGCCTTCATTCAAAATTCTCATTATCATTTTTATTACTGTTTCATGGCAACCACGTTTTGCAATGCAAGAATGGATTTCATATTTAATCATTTATTAGGCTTAATCGCTTTAAACTTGACTACTTATTAATTGATATCTTTGCTAATTAAAATCGTATAATTATATCAATTGAAACTAATGAAGCCTGAAAAATTACCTATCTATCGGTACCTGGTTCGACTTTCAGGTCATTGGCGTTCAGGAGAAAGAAGCGTGAGATAGAAAGAAAGATAGTTAGAAAGAAAGATAGTTAGAAAGAAAGATAGTTAGAAAGATACTCAGTTTTTAATATAAGTAGATAATTAACATTAAAATGAAAACTAATTGATTGCGCATTAGAATATTCTAAATATTTACCTCTAGCTACGGAAATGTATTAGTAAAAGCTGAACTAAATGCATAAATTAAAAAAGCTGATAAGTTTTATTAGGCTAATTGCGAAGTTCGAGCCTTTCGTTTATTGCTGAAATCTTTATTTTTACCAAGCTTTGATGATTACAAACTTCTAAATCAACGCGTTCAAATCATAAAATAAACACTCGTGAATGTTGTATTTTTGTATTTAATTGACCGCTTGGTAGGTTTTCTGCTGGCTGTTTAAATACATGGAGGTAACTAGGACCTATTATTCCCTCCATATTTAAATATCATTATTTACCTCATTGTAATTCTCTTGGAGTAGTTGCTTAGCAAGTATTTGTTTTTCTCCTTCATTTGGAAATGCTTTTTTTGTTTAAATGAGATCTTCCTTTAATGGTCCACATGTCCATTATCTACTTATATTAAAATTTGAGTATCTATCTTTCTATGTCACGCTTCTTTCTCCTGAACGTCAATGAACTGAAAGTCGAACCAGGTACCGATAGATAGGTAATTTTTCAGGCTTCATTAGTTTCAATTTATATAATCATACGATTTTAATTAGTGAAGATATCAATTAATAAGTAATTTAAAGTGATTAAGCCTAATAAATGATTAAACTTCCAAGACATTTATTTCTTACCGTTGCCATTTTGAATTAAGTCATTAATTAAATTATTGAACTATTTAAAATTCCAAGATATTTTTTTCTTTCCGTTGCGATTTTAAATTAAAACATTAATTAAATTGAACTTTTTAAAATGAAAGAGTTATTTTTTTCCATTGTCATTTTGAATACGTGTTATAACAAAGTTCTAACAATTGTTTTTATTCTAATTATTAATGACATATTTTTTCTCTGGTACCATTTTGAAAATGTGTTTTTAAATAAAATTGCAATTGCTGTTTTTCGAAGGGACTTTTTTTGGCTGCGATCCAAATATTAAAAGAACTTTTTCGTTTAGAATTTTGCAATTAATTTTAGTGGGTCCACTCTCCCCACTTCACAACTCGATTTTTTTCTTATGCACTCTGGCTGGGAGCCTTTTGCTTCTCTATTTTATTTAATTTAATTTATTTATTTATTCTTTTTATTATTCCTATTTTAATACTGTTTTATTTTATTATTATTTTGAATTAGTGAAAAAAAAAGAAAAGAACCAAGGGAAAATTTAAAACTATTTATTTGTACATGCATTAAAACAAACAAACAAAACAATGAAAAAGAAAAGAAATTTGTACAACTATCTTTTTGAGAGGAAATTGATATTTAAACTTTTTTACTAAGGCAGGGATTCAAGTGAAACAGGCCATCGCAAATTACAATCGCTACTGGAAATGAATTACATTAGAACATTGTTTGATAAAAACATCGTGACGTCAGCGTGACGTTTGCTTATGAAAAACGAGCTAGATAAAACGTCACAGTCTACTTGGCGAATAAGAGGAGATCGCTGAGTGCTTGTGAGCTCTTATTGGCTCCACCCGTAGTGACGTCATGCCAAGTTAAGTTGATGATAATGTAATTCACTTCCAGTAGCGATTGCAATTCGAAGAGATCGCAGTGCTGTTTCACTTGAATCCCAAAATTTTCAGTGCCTAGGCCATTATTAGTCTGGTACTCTCGTGAGAGGAAGTCAATATCCTCGTGCATCCACGCAATCAATCCTGCGATGAACAAAAGCCATGTCCCCATCCGGGGAAACCTTCAATAATAGCACACTGGAGGATGAGGGGCTGAGCACCGGGAGCCTCAAGCTTCAAAATTTTATTTATTTCGTGGTAATTAATTTTACAGGAAGAAAGTGGTTTGGAAATAATTGTTTTTGGAAAGGAATTTTATTTGTTATTTAGGGAGAGTGCTAAGTATGCGCTACTTGACATCGTCTTTATTTTTGAGGAAGCATGTGCAAATAATTCGATTGATTCTTTGATGCAGGAAAGCTTTTTAGCGAGCCACTTTAGCGTTAAGTAGTTTATTAAACTTTTCCTTGGTACTGTAAAGGCGAGCCGCCTTGGCTGCGAGTAGTTTATTGAAACTTTCCTCGCTACTGTAAACGCGAGCCGCCTTGACGGCGAGTAAACTGTTTAAACTTTCCTCATTACTTTAAAGGCGAGCCGCCTTGGTGGCGAGTAGTTTTCTCAAACTGCCTTCACTACATTACAGCCCGTGCAACGCCGGGCCACGCAGCTAGTTACTTATTGTTTTTTGAATTAGGCCATTAGTGTGTGGTTAAGATGGTACTTTTATTGCTGTTTTTAGAGGTTATGTTGTCTTATGTTTGTGTAATACTTGCCATTATCAAGGAGTTAATGTTTGTAAGTATGCTTTTCTAGGTAGGTTATTATTTTTTTGTCTATCACAAAATTAGCGATGTAATGATTTTTTGTTTCATTTGTTTTTCAACTGCTCGTTAGATTATTATATTCCGTACTTTCGTTTTAAATATTATTTATTTATTTTTTTTTTCAAAAGCTATATTTTTATTTTGTGCAAAAAAATTTTCTTTGTAATATGTTTTTCTTTTGGAATGTTAGGAAGAATTCAGCTGAAAGCAACAATCATAAAATATATGGTAAAACTTTCCGCCATTTTCTTTATTTTTAGTCAGTGGTGTAGCCAGGAATTAATTTCAGAGAAAGAGGGAAGGGGGGTCAGTTTAGCCCGACGTTTAGGAGGGTTGAGAGGGAACAATTGCTTCACTGAATTTGATAAATCAATGTGTTTACATCTGAGTGCGGTTTCTGTTGTTGTTTTTTGAGATACAATTTAAACTGAATTTGTACCCTTTGATCCTGATGGTAACCCAGTACTTTATCCACTTAGCCAAAAGGACTTTAAGGCTCGGGGGCAAAGTTGGGTTATGTGCTCTGGATCTCGGACTCATGCCACACACTCATCGCAATCCGCCATTGCGAAACACATAATTTGAATTTCGAGCTATGTCAAAATTCAAATTATTATTTTCATTATTTATAGCTCAGCTGCAGTGGTGTCGGACTGACGTTCCAAGTACCTCATATTGCTGGTTGAATAACTATAATTTATTGCATAATCTACGCAGAAGTTGTACATTTAATCGAAATAAAAACCAAATATTTGGTGGATCTATAGCTCGTCTATATTTACTTAATAATAAGCATTTTTAAATCCTGAAAAACGAAACTCTACAGTATATGTCTAGAAAAAGGAATTAGAACATTCCTTCAGTTTCGGAATTCCGTGGAAAATCACTTTTCCCGCCCTCCCAAGACGGCGGTCGCGGATATCCGAGGTGGATATCCTCCTCGCCAGGCGGGACGAAAAATGACACCTCATAGAACAAAAGGAGCCGGACACGATGTTCGGTAAGGGCCTCCTCCACCCCTTGATGCAGACGAGCCGATGAATGGAAAGCAGGTGGATGAAATATGCATCACGGGATGGGCAGGCACACACTCATTCATTTGTTTTTGAATCTTTGCTTTACAATCAGGGTTTAATTTCTAAAGAAAAGAATATATGAGCCGTTTTGAATCAAAACGAGCTATATTCATTTCTCAAAATCCACAGCAAGGGTGGATCCAGCTTCTGGTTAAGGAGGGGTCATTTCGGGAAGAGAGAGCCTTGAGTTATTTTTTATCGTAAATAGGGGGCGTTGGAACAAAACTTTCGAAATTTGAGTCCCCGAAAAGCTAATTTAGCCTATTTTAGCCTGTTAATTCGAAATTTACACGGTTTTGGTTTTAGCTGCATTTTCCTAGCACGAAATCTCCGCGTAAAACGGGAATCTTATCTACTGTACTGCTCCGGTGTCCTATACTGTTTTCTCTGCATTGACACTGCGGTATCCAAAAAACAACTTCTACAGAAATCGCTCCTTTTTGTTGGAAAGAATC
This sequence comes from Uloborus plumipes, assembly GCA_038373865.1. Classification (NCBI taxonomy): domain Eukaryota; kingdom Metazoa; phylum Arthropoda; class Arachnida; order Araneae; family Uloboridae; genus Uloborus; species Uloborus plumipes. Next base: position 255,119 of record JAXGGA010000062.1, on the reverse strand, counting down.
ATCAAACAAGGAGATCTGCGACGGAATGGAGCTTACCCACGGTGTGGCAATGGTTCATTTGATTTTTGCGTTAACATGTACAGTTGAAGAACTTATTTTTACTAGGCTTTAATTTTCGCGCGTCAATCGTAATTGCGGAAATTTAAGCCTTTGTAAGCACAATCCTATTGATATGTCTCCATGCCTGTTCAGCTTAATTTTATAGAACTGAATGCTTAATTTTATTAAGCATGTAATAATTTTTTTTTTATTTTATAGACGGTAAGACATTACGTTCAAAAAATTAAAGAAAAACTTTAAATGACAAAATAATGAAAAATGATGTTCCGCAAGTGAGATTCGGGCAAAACACTATTATTCAATGAAGATGTGCTATGCGATTAGTTACTCCCATGGAACATGATATCCCCCACCCCCCGTATTTTTTTTTTTTTTTTGTGAAACAAGCAGCTATAAAAAAAAATTGATTTGGATGATCTTTTGAATGTTTTTTGTGGAAAACCCTATGAATCTATCAAGCAATCAAAAAAAAAAAAAAAAAAGGACAAGACTGGGCTCAATGGCTTTGCTGAAAAAATTCGTCCCATGACAAGTGTGCTAATGTAGATATTTAATTTTTTTGTTTGTAAAATTGTAATGGATAATGAAGATGACTAAATAGTTTCTGTTCTTGATTAGCAATAAGCCCTACGTTTTCAGTTTAGCGTGCAAAAAATCGGAACAGGACATCTCCGCCGCAAATTTTATCGACCTCTTCCCCGCATGGGACATTTCCGCCTCGACTCCTATCCCCTCTCTGCCTTGCACAGGACAAATCCACCGCGCCATTTCCAAGGATTAGAAAAGGGTTGTTAGGGCCCTGCTCCACATCAGCGTAAAATGCGACCGAAACCGAAGGCAGAAACCGAAAATCCGGGTACTTTCCATAGGATCGGGGGGGGGGGGGGGGTATGTAATCCATTTTACGTTTCTGCTTTATTTTTCTGCTTTACGTCAATGTGGAGCAGGGCCCTTACTGTTTTAAAATTTTCATTCTTAGCGATACATCTTCTTTTAGCGACAAAGTACTAAAAACGGAATTTATTCCCGGACTACTTAGGGGGGAAATCGCAAAAAAGTAAAAAAAAAAAAAAACACAATGCAGTGTAAATCAATCTAAACGTCGCCAATTTTACTTCGCCAAATATTGCACTCTACCAGCTCAATCGGCGGATTTGTCCTGTCGTACAGAAATGGCCGGGAGAGACGCTGCGGAGATGTCTCATGGGGGGGAAGGCAGAGATAAACTTTGCGAAAACAAGTAACGTAGGGAATGTCCTACGTTGTGGCGGAGATGTCCTGTGCCCAAAAAATTCTTTAATTCCCTTTATTTTTTATTTTATTTTTAAACAGTGTTTAACATTTCTATTTGATTAAATATTTATCTCACTAACTCCTTAAAATCACAAATGATCTGCGTAAACGTGTCCCACTTGATGCGTAAACTTGAACCTAAAAACCTTTTTTTTAACTGTTAAAAATTTAAACAAAGCAACTTAACACCCAGAATTTTGACTTTATTAATTGCTTAATAAAACCACAATGCTTAAAATTTAATAAGTTAAAACATAAAAATTAGAAAATTAATTGAAAAAAATCCACGTGAACGTGCCCCGGTCTACCCTACATTTTTTTCTTCATTCTCCGTTTTAACCAGAATTTCACTTAGGGTTGTTCAATAAGGTGTATCGATTTTTTTTTAGAGATTCAAAATTTTAAGTTGATAAAAAATTGCCGCGTATTCCAAAATACTTTTTAATCAAATTAACAATGCAAAGGCCTCCTCCTAGTAACAACATTTATGCCTAAAGTTTATGATTTTCTACAAAAATTCATTTTTTCGATATCTTTTTTAAATTAAGGGGATTTTTTGAAAATTTTCAAGTTGACTGATAAACATTGATGTTAAATAGCATTATTTAAAACTTTGATTTAGTGACATAACTCTTTTCGCTGAGTGTGACCTCGGGTCGACCAAAAATGGTGATTTTGAAGAGAAAAAGCGGAAAGGAAAACTCCTTGCTCGAGACAGACGGGGGAATTTGCCCACTCATCATTGCCTTGTTATTGGTTTCGTTTACGTCAAGGTAATCGGAACTGCTTGGACAAGATCGCCCAACTTCACAAGTTCTCTTGAATATTAATTATGAAATTGTTAAATGGTATAACGAAGAGACACTTTTCTTAAACAAGGTCAATTATTTGCATAATATAAAGTGGAAATGTTCAAATTAAATACAGGTTAGTAAGTAATGGCCTGAGCGCGAAAAAAAGATCACTGGAAATGACAGAATTTCTCTTTGTGTGTCTTTAAAGTGAGATACGGGTTTTCCTGTAGATTGACAGTTTTCAAAAAATTATAACAATACGAAGGCTAAGATTAAAAGCACAATTCTCGCGGAAAATTTTTGTAACAGCATAAATTTTCCTTCCCAGGGCTTCTGTTTTTAATTCAATTTTTTTTTTCAATAAGCCTGTAAATAAAAGAAAAATAATTGAAAATTGCATCACAGTTTTTCGAAATTTTGAATGAATAAACACTACTATAGTTTCAAACTATCTGCTCAATCCCATGTACCTCGAAAGCTGAAATTGTAGACATTTTCTGGAAAGTTTCCACAGGACCGTCCTAAGACATAACCGCGTACGAGGCGGAAATTATCCAATGCCCACGCTCTCCTCCTTCTCTTCCAAAAATAATAATAATAATAATTCTGTATTAAAAAATGGCTTATTGGAAAAATATTTTAATCATCACTTTGCCCAATGTATGAGGCGAAGCAATAATTTTCCCGATTTGTTTTAAGGTTAAAAAAAATGTGTTGCCAAAAAAAAAAAAAAAGCACACAAGCTCCGTAATAAAATTTATTGTTCTCTCTTCACATGCTGCTATTTTTCAAAACAAATTTCCAGTTTGTTTTGAAAAATATATTACGGGGATCGGAAAGTAATGTCATTTGCTTCAAAGAAAAAAAAAATAAATAAATAAACAAGTAAAAGTAATAATAATAATTTTTATTTCTAATCAACGACATAATTGCTCTCGTTATCAACAGGTTTTTGTCCTCTAGAGTTCAAATTTTTATTCCTGGATAGGTAAAAACCAAATTGAGATTTTTGACGTAAAAAAGTTGGAAATGGCATCTTAGATACTGGTCGAATTTTCAAGTTTTTGTCACAAAGTTCTTTACCGATCGTGAAAAGGGGAAATCAGATGTTAGAAGCCGTGGCGAGAATATGTTTCCACTAGTAGTAACATAAAAGGAGTGATCCTAAAAAATAATGAAAGACCGCACTCAAGGCGAATCCATAAAAAAATAATAAACTGTGGTGAGATGCTTCACCCACCATACTCACCTGACCCTGTGCAATCTGATTTTCCTTTATTCCGAGCTATATGTGACAAAAAAAAAAAAAATGAACATTTGTCCAATATCCAAAATGCAATCTTCACATATTTTACTTAAAAACCAATTCATTTCTATGGATCCCGGATGAACTTTTTTTTGCGCTGCACTGTACAGGGTTAAACGAGGGTAATTCCATCGTTAATAAAAAAAAAAAAAACTTATTTGGTTTTAAAAAAATGACAATTTCCAGTCTCCCTAATAATTTATCACAGTATATTTCACTTCACTTCACCCTACATTTTCCTACGTTGCTTCTTTCACTACTACTGTCTGATTTTTTAGGTAAAACCTTCCGCGTATTTACGCATGCGCCAAGTCTTCTCTGATCCTACCAAAATAGGGGTAATAGGTAAAATAACAATAAGGGGAAGAATGATAAGCATTTTTTGAGCCGTAGCATTTTTTTTTTTAAATCTATCCGCAGGATTTAAACTTTACTGCTCGCTGTCAAAAGGACCTTGGTAACGAGGATAATTACATTGTTGATTTAAAATAAAACTTTCAACAATTGATTTGTTTGGGAAAATGACATTACTTTCCAGCCCCCCGGTGGACCCTGAAGTGAATGAATTTGTAAACATTTGGCGTCAAAAACGTTACGATGGAAAACGAAGTTTCAGCGTAGGGTATCCTCGGATGTTCCATTCTGTGAATGAAAGCGAAACTGGGCCGGGCCGACCTTGCGTGGCCGCCCCTCTCTTCCCGAAGCCCACACTCCATCATTTGGACGGGCGAGTGGGCAGCGTGTTACCTCGATATTAGCAACAAACATCCGTCGCCGATTACGTGTGTAAAAGCGGTGCCGATGATTAGCTCCGAATCGCGATGACCTTCGTCGAGGTGGAGAAACAAGTAGTAAGGGGGCTACGGGAAAAGAAACTGCATTTTGTGATAAAAGCATGAAACTTGGTAGGTTTGTAGACAATGTATAAAAACACATTTTTAGAAGGGGAGCCAATCGGAAATCCACCCCCAAACCCCTCTTAGCGGCCATTTTTGGTCCAAAACTAGAAATAGCGCTTTTTTGTAATTATTATTATTATTTTCTTCTTAAATTATTGGCTATGTCATTACATAGACGTTTATTGTATTTTTTATCGTTTAAAGCTCCACTTAGAGACTAATTTTAAAAAGAACAACCCAAAAATGCTTTTTTTTTTGGCAAATCGATATTTTTTAAGAATAAATTCGTGGAAGTGAATTCCCTCCCCCATAAATGCATTAATGGTTTAAGAATGTAAATATACATTAAATAAATGTTTAAAAAAAGTAGGGTGCCGGTTATCCGGATCCTAATTGACCGAACCTTCCAATTATCCGGTCATGATACCTCTCATTTTTATGACTAAGCACACATCATCGAAAATGTTCCCCAAGGGTACAAAAGCACAAGAACTTGAGGGAAAAGTTAATGTCAAGATAGCATGATTCTACCAAAATACACTGCTCGACATTGAAAATGCAACACCAAGAAGGAGTGGTCAGAAATTGATGAAATTTGGTAAGAAGACAGAGACAGCATGGAACAATAAGTGATATTTATTTCAAAATAAATAAGCAAAATTTAGAGCGAGGACGGCGTCGGCTCAGTAAGAAGTAGGACCACCGCGGACGCCGATGCACGAAGAAACACGTCTAGGCATGGAGTCAATAAGCCTGCGGATGGTGTCCTGAGGGATGGCACTCCATTCCCTTTCAACCATTTGCCACAGTTCGTCCTCTGAACGAGGCAGTGACAGGTTCTGCAAACGGCGTCCAATCACGTCCCACACATGTTCGATTGGTGACAAGTCAGGAGAGTATGGTGGCCAGGAAAGCATCTGTACACCTCGTAGAGCATGTTGGCTGATTCGAGCACTGTGAAGCCGGGCGTTATCCTGTTGAAAAATTGCATTTGGCAGACCCTGAAGGTAGGGGATTGCCACCGGCCGCAGTACATTATTTACATATCGTTGGGCCGTCATAGTGCCCCGAATACGAACTAGAGGTGATACGGAATTGTATGCAATAGCGGCCCAAACCATTATGCCACGTTGTCGCGCTGTGGGGCGTTCCACAGTTACTGCCGGATTCGATCTTTCTCCACGTCGACGCCACACACGTATGCGATGACTATCGCTGGACAAACAGAAGCGGGATTCATCTGAGAACACTACGGTTTGCCATTCTGCCATCCACGTCGCTCTGGTCCGGCACCATTCCAAACGTTGGAGTCTGTGCTGTGAGGTCAATGGCAGTCTTCTTAGCGGGCGCTGTGATTGCAGGCCACGTGCAACCAGTCGACGGGAAATGGTTCTGGTCGACACAGGGACATCCAGGGTACCTTGCACGTGCTGCAGAATCGACGTACAAGTGACTTGCGGGTCCGCCACAGCTTATCGGTGAATCCGTCGATCCAAGCGGTCTGACGTCACTCTGGCTGCACCTGCACCCCTCAATGTGGCTACATTTCCTCTTTCCAACCATCTCCGACACAGCCGATGCACAGTGCTTGCATCCATGTGGGTATCAGCTGCAATTTGACGTATGGACCAACCTCCCCTTCTCAGTCCGATCACCATACCCCTTGTAAAGTCGTCTATATGCTGGAAGTGTCTTCGTTGAGGACGGCGTGGCATTTCCTCCTATCACACGTATCCTTCGAGACAAAAACCAAATTTCTCCGATAATTAGCCTGGCAGAAAAACCAACATGAACATAGCCCACTTTTCAACTTCATTCTCTTATATCTTACTTCACGTGCGTCGGAGAGCTGCGCATTTCATATCATTTGCATAACTCAGTGACGTGCGTCTACGGTAAAATTTGCATGAATTTCTGACCACTCCTTCTTGGTGTTGCATTTTCAATGTCGAGCAGTGTACAATTTAAAGTTTCAATTTCATAAAATTTTAAAGTTTTAGTTTTAAATTTATTTTTCCTCTAATTTTTATTATTGTTGCCGTTGCTGATTTTTTTTCTTCAAATATGGTCGTTCATTAGGTGACGAATATTTTTCAGTGTGTTTATCATTGGTAACATGTGTCATTCTTCATATGTTCCCGTAAATGCTATTTATATGGATCGAGATTAGGAAAGATGCTCATATTTTTTATAAGTTACGGTTTCTCATAGTCTTGTGGTTTTACATGTTCAATTGTTTTAAATGCATTTATTTTTATTTTGTTTAAGTGTTAAAGTTTAAATGGTAAACTTTAATGGTTAAAAATTTAAATGGCATGGTTAAAGCTTTAATGGTTTAAAAGTTTAAATGGCAACCAGGGGTTATGTTTGGTAAAAACAACCCCAGGAAATGTTGTTTTTACCAAAATTATTACAACAGATATTTACTGGATTAAATTTATTTTCTGTTCGAAATTAACTCCAAAGAAAATCTAGTGTGCCCTGCAGCAACTTTAAATGTATCAGTCTTGTACTGAGGTTATGAAACAATGTTCGAAATTCTGTCAAAACAGGCAAAAATTAGGCAATTATCAGACTTCGTAAATGTAGGTAGATTTAAATTTGAAGAATTATTTGTATCGGAAAAATTTAATGAAAAGAGGGATAAGTGGCATAAATCTTGTATCTTGAGGTATAAAAGTACAAAAGTCAGAAGAGCTGAAGAAAGAAAAAGAAAGGAAAACTTTGAAGAGTGCCACGTAAGTAAACATTTTAAAGAGGCTTCATTTCAGCAGAAGAGAAAGAAATGCACTTCATCCTTTCCAGATTTGTGTTTCTTTTTTGATAAGCCTGGTGAAAATAGACAGGAGTTTATCTAGTTCTGACGAAATCAGTTGACAGAAAATACGAAATTGCGTGTTGGTAAAAGCAAACAGTACGCTCACTGCTGAGTTGGCACAAGCTGACATAACAGCTCAAGAATGCAAGTACCACCGTACTTGCATTCGTAAAACTTTACTTGTAAAACTTTATCCCTCATGAAGGACAGCAAATGATTGTTCTGAGGAAAATATTTATTCACGAATTGAATTAATTGCCCTACACCGAGTAATTTCTTACTTACAAAATCTTAGAGTTAGCAAAGGTCATAAGTATCCAATTTTCAGAATATTCGTTCTACTAAAATATTATTCTGAAGGAATGGAAGACTTATGCTACAACACAATTTATCAATCGAAAATAAATCTGCTAATGATGTTGACAATACCGGGCTTAGAGCAAAGATATTATCACACTTCGGACATGGACATATGCATGCAGAAGAAATCAAGCTTTGAATATGTTTTAGTTTGTAAAAGGTAAGTGAATCAATATGTGTCTCCAGTACTAGCAGTTTCGAAGATGCTCTCGCAAGTGACATAATAGTGAATTCCACTAGGACATGCATTTGTAAGTCAACTGCCAGCGTCGAAGGCGGATTTGAAGAGTCAGCAAGAAACTGTTGATCCTCTTCTTCCGTCCTTTTAAATAACTTGTTATATGGTACTTGCAATATTGATGGTCTTCCTTCTCAACCATTACTTGCAATTTATCAGTTGTATTTAATATGCATATATATATACTTCAAACAAATTAACAAAGCAAACTATCAAGCATCAAGTAAACAAGGAACAACCAATACCTGTTCATTTGGCCATTAAAGTACACGAACAGACTAGAAGAAAAAGTCTTGTTGACATAAATGCATATTTTGGAACTTTTCATTTCTTACCCAATGCTTCTAAAGATTTCTACTGGACTCTGCAAAGCATCAGTTAAACAAATTGATAAATATAAAACTACATTTCCCTCACATTTCAGGATCTTTGTTTTTACACCGGCCGCGCACGATAATTTCTGTTATAACTCTAGTAGTGCAGCAAATAATGACTCTTTCCATATAACAAGCACTTCAATGTTTCAGCATGCTCCATTTCAGCAGCAAGGCTCAAAAATTCCTCTTGTATTTCCCGAAATACCATCTTCTAAAAAGGTCGCTCTGTTACCACATCAGGTATATCATTATTTGTAAATCCAGCATATCTTTCAGTGAAGGAACCACCACAATCTAATTTTGATGGATTAAATAAGTCAGAAATGCTTTTCATAGAAACTAAATTAACAAATGAATTCTTGAAAGAGGTGAAATGTCTTAAGCGAATTTACGTCACGCAAGTGTAAAACAAACTCTCTCAAAAACTTGTTGGTGCTTCAAAAATGGACTGTGTGCACCAATGTGTAAATTCTGCAATGCAAAATGTTGTACATCTATGTAAATTACTAGCCAGTTCAATTACGAAAAATCAGCTTGTATATAGCCATTACACATAATCATTGTATATAATTGCTTGCTCAGATTTATATTGAAATTCAGTTGTTTCGTTTGTTATAAATTGTTACTTTTCAATAACAGCACAATATGATAAGTAGTTGAGAAGTTGCTTAATTAACACAGCACTAAACTTTTTATTACAGCAATTTTTTTTTCTTCTCTCATCTTTTAGAGAGAACAAACTCCTCAAATCGTTTAATGAGAAAAAAACTTGAAATTTGTTTTAAAGCTTTTTCTTTAGAATTTCGCAGTTGTATAAAAATATGATCGTGCCTCCCCCTCCCCCCTATTTTATAGGTGCAAGCGTAACTTATAATCCTGCTGAATGTGAGTGAAATTTCCATGACATTGCGTATTTTTTTTCAAAATGTTTGAAGTTTTTTTTTATTACTTTTTTCGTCCTTTATTTTAATTAATCAAAGATAAATATTCATTCTTAAGGAACAATTCAAACGGTTTTTTTTAAGTTTTGAAAAAGTACTAGTTTTGCTTATGATTTTTAATTTCTGTTTTTATTTTCAGTTTTGCAATACATTTTTATGAGTAAGTTTTAAAAAATATGCTCGGGTTTTCCAAAGTTTCGGATTTTTGGGATTCGGATTGTTGGGATTTTAATGCAACTAAATTGTTTTTCTTTAATATAGTGCTTTCAGATACATAGTTGGACACCTTTAAACCGGCCCCTGAAAACAACTTGGAAGATTTTGATCAATTTCAGTTTTTTAGAAAAAAACGAATTTTTAATGAGTACTATTAAAATTAATCGGTTTTAAGCTATTTTGACGGTTTTCTAATCTTTGTTTAACATAATTGAACTCTAATAAGATGATAAAAAAGGTGTTTTTTGAAAAAGAAATAAGAAAAGCAATTTCGGACTTTTTGACCAAAAATGGCCGCCGGAGGGGTTTGGGTGGGGATTTCGGAATGGCTCCCCTTCTAAAAATGTTTATAAATACATTGTCTACATACACACCAACTTTCATGCTTTTATCACAAAATGCAGTTTCCGGCTATATTTTGGACCATAGCCCCTCTACTAAAGCCAGTGTTTGCCTTAATGGAACTCGGAGAAGAGTCACGTGACTCATTTCAATATGAAAAGAGAGATCAGCCTTTAAGAGCCTTTAACCAGAGGATGTGCAAATGCGTTTTGTAACGTTTGGGATGAGATTGGTGGATGATACTTGGTGATGAAATTGAACGTAGCACTTCCTGTGGTTTCTTTTTTTTTCTCCCATCTTGCCACGACTTTATGCCAGAAGAGAATGAATGATTGAATGAACAGAGAAAGTATAAAAATAAAATTAATGATGTTAATTGAAAAAAAAAAAAAACAGGATCCGAAATTAAAATGAAACTGGACCATGATTTAAAGGGGTCAGGAGGATCAATTGAACCTTTACGGATTTGAAGAAAAAAAAAAGCTTCCACATTAAATGGGAGTAGTTTTGTTTTCTGATAAAATTTGCATTGAGTGTATGACTTTGTACCCCCCTCCCCTGCGAAAATTCGGAATGATTAGCCTGAAATGAAGTATAATGAAATACTAGGTATGTCTATTAAATTTCACGACGTGGAACGAATACAACGAATTCAATAACAAAAAACAAACATACGTTTAATAGTCCTCAAAATAATCACCTCCGGCGCTTACACACTTTCTAGCACGGGGTGGTACAAATTTTAGAAACACGTATCGTTAGTATAAGCCTCTGGAAATCTGCTTCGAAGCATAGGCGGACTTACGGGGGGTGCCCCGCACCCCCAACATTTTGCTTGAATTTGAAATAATAAATTAAGTATATATCATCAGGAAACAGTTTGGAAAATAAGTTATATTTTTTCCTTGCTACAATGCAAGTTAATTTAACGTAATATGTCATATTTAACCCCAAAATACGACACATTATGTAGTTCAGAGGCTTACTTTCACGGATCCCCTCCTGAAAATTACTAACTTTTCAGACTCCCCCCCCCCCCCAAAAAAGAAAAAAGAAGCTCGATTTGGTAACTTTTTTTTATAATATGTTTTTACACTTTATTTTTCCTTCCTTCTTATAACTTATTGGTTCATTGTTCTGTATGTTCTTTAGAGCTCTTGTCTAGTTTCAGTGGCACGCCCCGAATATTTTCCTGGGAGAGGCTAGATATTTTAAGAGGAATTCTAATACGTGAAGTGAGAGGCAAAATCGGACATATTTCACCAGTTTTCCCGTCCTAGCTTTATATAGATTTTATTTTATTTTTTTGTTTTTGTTTTTTTGTTAAATTTAATTTTTGAGAAGCTTCATTACAGATTTTTTTACATTAATTATAGTATGCTGGTTTATAAAATTCAGGGAAGAATGAAATAGTTATGTTTTTTACTTTTCAGTGCTTCCTCACGCTTAAATTAATTAAAAAAAATATCGAATAATGAAAACTGCAACAATATTATTTTTTTAAAAAGGGAAAGGGTTACCCTAGTGGTGGATAAGTTTCTTGGAAGATTTTTGTAGCAGCTGTACTTTCAGAGGAGTAATTTTCAATCATTTCGAATTACGCACAATTTAAATGCCAAAAAAGCCCCTTAGCCCCCTGTGCAGTATTTAATACTTAAAGTTTTTTTTTTAGCTATGAAAATAAAATATCTACTAGGAAGTCAATTAGGTGTCAAATATCTTAAAATCGTGGGTTCTTACGTAAACGAGGGCCCTGGCATCAGCTCTCGGACCCCTGAGGGTCCACTTTGGGTCACTCTGATATAGTTTACTGTGGGACCCGAGTGTCTCACTTCAAATTAAGAGTGCGAATAGTCTGTGGAGTTAGCGACAAAAACAGCCGAAATATTTCACTTCCGGATACCAGTGTGAAATTTGGTACAGAGCTTATGTACATATATAAGAACAAAAAACCGCCGGGAGACACTTGATCAGGGGTCATGAACTCCCGTGATGACGTCATCAAGATGGCCGCTTTTACAGGTAAATACGTTCGTTTAATTGCTTAAAACTCCATCATAGATTGAAATATTGCAAAACTCAAATGTATCACCTGAAAGCTCTTTGAAAGAGCTATTTAGAAAGATTTAATTTTTCTTTCTGAGGTCAAGGTCCCACCTGTAATGACGTCATCAAAATGGCCGCTTTTACAGGTAAATACGTTTGTTTAACTCCCCCTAAAACTCCATCATAGATTTAAATATTTCAAAACTCAACTATATCATCTGAAAGCTCTTTAAAAGATCTATTTAGAAAGGTTCAATGTTTCTTTCTGAGGTCAAGGGCCCACCTGTGATGACGTCATCAAATGGCCGCTCTTACAGGTAAATACGTTCGTTTAACTGCTTAAAACTCCATCATAGATTGAAATATCGCAAAACTCAAATATATCATCTGAAAGCTCTTTAAAAGAGCTATTTAGAAAGATGTAATTTTTCTTTCTAAGGTCAAGGGCACACCTGTGATGACGTCATCAAAATGGCCGCTTTTACTGGTAAATACGTTTGTTTAACTCCCCCTAAAACTCCATCATAGATTTAAATATTTCAAAACTCAACTATATCATCTGAAAGCGCTTTAAAAGATCTATTTAGAAAGATTTAATTTTTCTTTTTGAGGTCAAGGGCCCACCTGTGAGGACGTCATCAAAATGGCCGCTTTTACAGGTAAATGCGCTCATGTAACTGTTTAAAACTCCATCATACATTTAAATATTGCTAAACTGAAATATATCATCCGAAAGCGCTTTAAAAGAGCTATTTTATAGGGCTTGCTTTCATTTTCTAAGACAAATAGTTGAAAAGTTATAACAATTTTAAATTGAAAATGTATAACAAACGTATTTACCTGTAAAAGCGGCCATTTTGATGACGTCATCACAGGTGGGCCCTTGACCTTAGAAAGAAAAATTAAATCTTTCTAAATAGCTCTTTTAAAGAGCTTTCAGATGATATATTTCAGTTTTGCAATATTTGAACCTATGATGGAGTTTTAGGGGGAGTTAAACAAACGTATTTACCTGTAAAAGCGGCCATTTTGATGACGTCATCACAGGTGGGCCCTTGACCTTAGAAAGAAAAATTAAATCTTTCTAAATGGATCTTTTAAAGCGCTTTCAGATGATATAGTTGAGTTTTGAAATATTTAAATCTATGATGGAGTTTTAGGGGAAGTTAAACAAACGTATTTACCTGTAAAAGTGGCCATTTTGATGTCGTCATTACAGGTGGGACCTTAACCTCAGAAAGAAAAAGTAAATATTTCTAAATAGCTCTTTTAAAGAGCTTTCAGATGATATAGTTGAATTTTGAAATATATCAATCTATGATGGAGTTTTAAGCAGTTAAACGAACGTATTTACCTGTAAAAGCGGCCATTTTGATGACGTCATCACAGGTAGGCCCTTGACCTCAGTAAGAAAAATTAAATATTTTCTAAATAGATCTTTTAAAGCGCTTTCAGATGATATAGTTGAGTTTTGAAATATTTAAATCTATGATGGAGTTTTAGGGGGAGTTAAACAAACGTATTTACCTGTAAAAGCGACCATTTTGATGACGTCATTACAGGTGGGACCTTGACCTCAGAAAGAAAAATTAAATCTTTCTAAATAGCTCTTTTAAAGAGCTTTCAGATGATATAGTTGAGTTTTGAAATATTTAAATCTATGATGGAGTTTTAAGGGGAGTTAAACAAACGTATTTACCTGTAAAAGCGGCCATTTTGATGACGTCATTACAGGTGAGACCTTGACCTCAGAAAGAAAAATTAAATCTTTCTAAATAGCTCTTTTAAAGAGCTTTCAGATGATACATTTGAGTTTTGCAATATTTCAATCTATGATGGAGTTTTAAGCAGTTAAACGAACGTATTTACCTGTAAAAGCGGCCATTTTGATGACGTCATTACAGATGGGACCTTGACCTCAGAAAGAAAAATTAAATCTTTCTAAATAGCTCTTTTAAAAAACTTTCAGGTGATATAGTTGAGTTTTGAAATATTTAAATCTATGATGGAGTTTTAGGGGGAGTTAAACGTATTTACCAGTAAAAGCGGCCATTTTGATGACGTCATCACAGGTGTGCCCTTGACCTTAGGAAGAAAAATTAAATCTTTCTAAATAGCTCTTTTAAAGAGTTTTCAGATGATATTTTTGAGTTTTGCAATATTTGAATCTATGATGGAGTTTTAGGGGGAGTTAAACAAACGTATTTACCTGTAAAAGCGGCCATTTTGATGACGTTATCACAGGTGGGCCCTTGACCTTAGAAAGAAAAATTAAATCTTTTTAAATAGCGCTTTTAAAGCGCTTTCAGATGATATGTTTGAGTTTTGCAATATTTCAATCTATGATGGAGTTTTAGGGGGAGTTAAACAAACGTATTTACCTGTAAAAGCGGCCAATTTGATGACGTCATTACAGGTGAGACCTTAACCTCAGAAAGAAAAATTAAATCTTTCTAAATAGCTCTTTTAAAGAGCTTTCAGATGATATATTTGAATTTTGCAATATTTGAATCTATGATGGAGTTTTAAGCAGTTAAACGAACGTATTTACCTGTAAAAGCGGCCATTTTGATGACGTCATCACAGAATGACCTTGACCTCCGATCAAGTGTCTCCCGGCGATTTTTTGTCCTCCTATGTAAATATAAGCCCCACATAAAATTTCAGACTGGTATCCGGAAGTGAAATATTTTTGCACTAACTCCACGGACTAGAAGGAAATATCACTGTGCTACGTATTGAAAATTAAAGTATTTTTATTCATTTGAAAAGAAAGAAATTATGTAAACATCAAATAATTGCCCTTCTTAAATTATAATTTTATCCTCGGTAATTGGGTATTTATAGGTGTATCATTAACATTTTTTTTCTTCCAAGCAACCCTGGCTAATAAAGTGTAAAAACATAACTATTCTTTATCAAAAATCTCATAAACTGTTTTCAAGTTCTTGCACCTCATTCCAGTAAACAATGCGATAAAATCTGCTCTAACATCAGCTGAAAACCAAAATTTTTAAGGTAAATTTTCAAAAATTTGCAAAGGAGGGTCCTTGGACCTCGGTTCGTCCTGAAGAATACCCCCCCCCCCTCTCCGAAACTCCGATTTGTTGCACCCCAGAATTCACAGCCTAAATTCGCCTATGCTTCGAAGTTAAGCAGTGGCGGATTTACCGTGTCGCAATTGTCGCAATTGCGAAGGATCTCCACTACATAAGCAGTCCTAAAAGTATCCTAAAAGGCATGTGAGAAATATTTTAGGTAGCTTTTCTCATCTCTAAGTGGTTCGCAAAATGAATTGCAATGGGCCCCCAAACCCGATTCTGCAATGCTATGATTCCGAATCGTCAAGTATACCACATCTTAAAATTCGACCTACTTTTTCAAATTCGAATAAAACAAAAAGTAAACCTCATTTTCATCATGGACAAAATTTCGTTCAGAACTGTCTAAAAAATACTCAGTTTTTTCATCATATTTCACCCCTCACCCCACTCCACCCCCATTCTGCCTTTCTTTGTCACAAAAATGTCGCACTTCACCTTACTCCCTCCCCTGCCCTCGTCACTTGAGGCGCTATATTGCATTTTGCACGCTATATTGCATGTTCTAAAAAAAAAAAAATTGTCACACTACTTGTTGTTCCCAACCCCTTGTCGCAAACTTAGTTTCTCACCTACCTCTCTCCCCCCTTAAAGCGTGACATCATTTTTGGACAACCCCTTAATGAATACATACACCTGAGCATTATTTCGGAATATTCAATCGAATTTTTACATCAGGAAAAAAAAGTAGATATTTAAATTTATTATCAGTAGTCAATAAGCATTGAATCAAATAACTTCGAACGTTTTCCCTCTTTTCCCAATAATTTTCCCCAATCTTATTCAAGTAGGACATTTACGACCTTTTTATCGCTGGTCATTTCATATTCGCTACAGACCATTAATTTTCCACTATTTCAGCAAATGTGACATACGGCTACTAAAATAAAATAGCACGACCGTTTCGCGCCAACTTCATTAAACGTCTATTGCATTCATTTCGTTTTTTATTCTTTTTAAAGGGAGCCATTTTCATCAATGGTAGAATTTTTCTCTATATTTGCTGTATGATTTAGTTGGTGGAGTGGCAACGGTTGATTAAGTTTATCGATTCATCTGTTTAAGGTGACGCTACATGTGATGACGCTATTTTTCTTTCTTTCGTTTTATTTTAGAAGTTCAGTAGAAAACATCAGTAGAAAACATTCAGTAGAACAACACATTTAAGAGTTTATTGGATTTTATTTTATATTTTAGAGTAAAATACTATTTTTATCCAGTCAAGAATAGCGAGAATAGAAAAAAAAAAAAAAACAACCCTTTTAGCAGGTTTCGAAAAATTTCGTTTTTGTTGTTGCACAGAAAGATTTCTTCTTCTCCCCAATACGATCTGATCGCCAAACATGCACTTGACTTTAAAGGGGAAGTGTAGGAGCATTAAAAAAATTGCTCGTTCAGACATACAATATCATGGGTGGAAATATATTTTGTGCTACTAATTGTGTATCTTTTGTAAAATAAAATATTAATTTTTTTTCACCAAGAACTTTTTTTAATGTTGAATATCTTCAACTTTTTTTATATTCGATTACATCTTAAATAAGAGAATTTTTTATAATATTTTGAGCAAAACACGTGCGTAATTTTAAGTTACGTGAATGTCTGTGAAATGCAAAAATATCCTTTTAACAGTTTAGTTCCGTACCATTGTGCGGTCTCTCGCTCGTATTCTAATTTCATATTCTACCCGGTTTTTTAGCCTACTTTCCCGTTAAAAATAAAAGAAAGACGAAAAAAATATTAAAAGTGGCTTAATGCATCTAAAAAATATCGCCAAGTCCAAAAATATTGCCAAGTTAAAAAAATATCGCCCAGTCCGAAAAAAAGCCAAAAAGAAATAAAAAGGTAAAATGAATACAGAAAAATCAAAAATTTGAAAGTAGGGTATTGAGATGGGGAATTTGTGTGTCGGTCGGTCGGTCTGTCTGCCCCCCCCCCTAATAACTTTTGAATGAACATTCCGATTTGGACAAACTTTTTTTTGTTGGAAAGATCTCGGCGAGTACAGCTCATTCCCATATTTGATTTTTCGATTTGAACAATTTTTGGTTCAACTTTGAGCCGTTCAAACAACCTGTCCCGCGATGCTAACTTTTGAGTGAACAGTCCGATTTGAACTAACTTTTTTTGTTCGAAAGATCTTATCAAGGATACTTCATTACCGTATTTACATTTCCGATTTGAACAATTTTTCGTTCAACATTGAACCGCTCAAGCAAGCTGTCACCCCTAATAACTTTTGAGTGAACAGTTCGATTTAAATAAACTTTTTTTTTTTTTTTTTGAAGGATCTCAGCAAGGATACTTCATTACCGTATTTAAATTTTCAATTTGAACATTTTTTCGTTCAACATTGAACCGTTCAAGCAACCTTTCCCCACCTAATAACTTTTGAGTGAATCGTCCAAATGGAATAAACTTTTTTTGTTTGAAAGATCTCGGAGAGGCTCATTCCTATATTTCGCTTTTTGATTTGAACCATTTTTCGTTCAATATTGAACCGTTCAGAAAAAAAATTAACATTAGCGTCTACGGGGAATTTAAGTTGAATGTTGATCCTGAACTTTTAGTCGGATTTCCTTCAAACTAACTTTGTAAGAAAATGGTTTTGATAAATAATGTTTGTAAAGTACTTTTCTGAATAATCTTCTGTGAGGACTCTGATTCCGACTCCGACTCCGCAATTATGGCGGAAATACAGGCTCGGAAAAAAATGACTGACTGTGCAGACGATTTTTTGTTTATTTATTCATTTGTTTTATTTTATTTATTATTATTATTATTATTTTTTTTTTTTTGGAAGACGATTTTTTTTGTAACAAAATTTTTTTATTCACGAGGGCATTTTATTCTTTTTTTTATTTAACAACTGGCAACGGATTAAAAGTGAAATTCGAGACATTTTACTAACGGACGAGTTTTTTTTCTTTTTTTTCTTTCTTTGATAAAATGTGTTTTGATGCTCTTTGTACTTTTATTTATTTCTTTTTTTGAAAACGATTGAGGATTTTTTCTACGGAAGAACTGTAACAGTTACTGTCTAAAATTTTTTCGTACGACCTCCGCCGCATCTGCGCACGCGCCAAGTCTCTTCGGACTTTCTCGAAATAGGGGGAAAAGCAACGAGGAAGTAGTAAGCGAACAAAAGCTGAAGGCATCGGGTAGTGCGCATCCAAAACCTAACTCCCCTTTTTCAGATGGAAGCGTCCGTGGCTGCCAGGTGCACAAAACGCAAACAGACAGTACATTCTTTAAAAGGTGCGACAAAACTTTATTTATTCGTTTATTTACTGTCTATTTCATCTGATGAGAGGGGTATATTTTGCATTTAGAAATCAGCTTTAAGTGCTAAAAAGGTATGTTTGACATAATTTTCAGTCTCAGATATAATCAAGAGAATAATGATCAGATGCTAGAATGCCGATGTCGATGTACGGGAAAGTAGGCTCGTTTAGTTCTTGACAGAACTTCTTGTTTGGTTTTTTTTGCTTCTGTAAGAGGATTTCTGCCTCCGGCTCGGTTAATTCTACTCCAGGATGACGAGTGCCAATAAGCACGAAACTGCAGTCCTTGGATGGAATAACCGAGATGGCGATATATTGCAAGTTTAGTCAATGTTTAAAATTACTTCTGTACAATCTGGTGTGATAAAAATATACAAAAAAAGGAAGAAAGAAAAGAGTTAAATTGATAAATATCAGCTAAAGATGGTCGAGGTAGCGGCGTACGCAGACAAATCATTTCAGGGGGGGGGGGGCTGAGCAGACACTCTTTAAGTGGAGGGCGGGGGGGGGGGGGCATTTCATAGAATGTAGCTAAAAAAGTAAATGTTTCGAATTTCTGATATCAATGTTAATTTTAGATGACAAAAATACATCATAAAAAAAAATTTTTTTTATCATTATAATTATTGTTGAGAAGTAAAGCATTTTGATGAAAATAGAAAACCATGAAAAAATTTCTTTATTGAAGAAGGTGTGCCTTAAACAAGTGCATGCAATATTTTTGCAAATCTGAGCTTAAATAACATTAAATTTGCCATTTATCTATATATATAACTAGCGGTACCCGCACGGCTTTGCCCGTGGTATAAAATTAAAAGTTCATTTGTAAAATAATTGATATATCAGAAAAAATGCTCTATTTTAGTTTTATTCAACTATAATTCCTTCAAAGTGATATAAAGATCTGATATGGACCCCACACTACTTAATTTTACGTGTAAATTTCTTAGTAGATGCCTTAAGTGCTAAAATAGTGCTTGGAGTGAGCAAGATAACAATTCAAACATTTGTAGCCCTAGTTTGCTACGAAACAATGCAAAAAAATATTTTACAATGATTAATCTCCTAAAGATCGTCGTTTTTAACATCATTCAGTGGATTTTTCGCAAAATATCGCCAACAGCGCCAAATTGAACCCAAATCAAAAAAAAAAAAAAAAAAAAAAATTCGCCAATTTGGCGTCAAATATTTGGCGATCAAAAGCTTGGCGATATATCGCCAAGTGGTCGCGCCAATTCATATCACTTTTGTTAACCAATTCATATCACCTTGCATTGAAAACACTGATTTACCCGATAAATGGGGTAAAACACCCCCTTGGAACATTCGAATGCAACCCCAAGGAGATGGACAAAAATAAGCCAAAAGAGAAAATAAGAACAATTTTGTTGATAACAGGAACCAACAGAAATCTTACCAAAGTTTAAAAGAAGAAGAAAGTTTTCTTTCCCAGCTTAAAAAACAAAACAATACATTTTCCGAAACGAAACACTTTAAAAAAACGATGCAATATCGAAATTGATACAATATTTGGTTAATCTGTGCTTTAGGTACCCTTTTCTCGCTAAATGAACGATAGGCGCGCCAAGCGTGGTAACCCTAGCTATTTTGCGTAGTTGACTTTTTGAAAACGCGCCAAGCAGGGTCCCAAAGCATCTTCACCGGGAAAAAGACAGGGT
Organism: Uloborus plumipes; assembly: GCA_038373865.1. Classification (NCBI taxonomy): domain Eukaryota; kingdom Metazoa; phylum Arthropoda; class Arachnida; order Araneae; family Uloboridae; genus Uloborus; species Uloborus plumipes. The sequence goes on along the minus strand of JAXGGA010000062.1, from coordinate 235,365 downwards.
TGCCAGAGAATTGGAACAAAAAATACTATACCTCCTCTAAAAAAATATTACAAAATACTACTGTTTCCAAACGTTGCCAAAATCAATGTTGCTGAAATGCGAAATCTATGAAAATGAAAAAAAAAATCCGCCAAATCTTTTAATTAAGTCATTAGTATATTGGAAACAGGGTTGCCAGAAAAATACTACGCTCCTTATTTGGGCCGAAAAAATACTACCGTAGAATCAAAAATACTACGTCTGGCAACCCTGGAAAAAGAACGAAACAAAAATAAGTATGAACACGTAACCATAGTAACAACATGAAAAGTTGATTTCCGTTGATAAAATAATTCTTTTCATCTCTCTTTTCAAACAAATTTTATTATCGAGCTGAACCATTTTAGAATCGTTTGGCTTGCTTTACTGAAGGTAAGCCTTGAATTTCGGGATTCTAAAAACAGTTGTTACAGCTCTCCTGATGATCGTAGAAACTTCGAAAAAAATTCATTTTGTGCAGAAAATTCCAAGCTTTCGAATGACATAAGACTTGAAAATGTGTGTGAAATATTTCTTCCCTATTTTATCGAATTTCCGCTAAGAATTCGAATAGAAAAAGAACGAAATGGAATTTTCGAAAAATCGCTTCGAGGTGCAAAACTACATGCTACAAACTAATTTTGTGCCAAGTGGCATGAAAATCGACCGAACGGTTTTGGCGCTACGCGCGTAACAGACAGACAGACAGAAAGAAAGAAAGAAAGAAAGAAGGACAGACAGAACCACCTTCAGCTTTATTATTAGTAGAGATAGAGAAAATGAATGTTGGTAAATGTGTGTGTGTGTGTTCCCTAAGATCTCAGAAACTACCCGGGAGATTTGACTGAAATTTTCACCGTTTGTTCCTTTTGGTACTGGGAAGGTTTAGAGACCAGTTTCAACAAAATCCGATGGGTAGTTATTTTTTTATCTCAATTTTAGACCTGATTCTGTCTTTGTAATTTCAATTTAAAACTCCATTTTCGAAGGCTTTCATCAATCCAATCGAGTATTTAGTGTATCAACTCAACTCTTTGGCAGATAGTTGGAATTGCTTGCTACCGTAAATTTGGCGATCTTTTAAATCGCGCCAAGAGCCCTCAATAATGGAAGTTTTCCCAATAACTATCTCAAGTATAAAGTATAAAAAAGGTATTTGATTAATAGATTAATCTTTTTTTAAAACAAATGAGATTCAGTTTCATATTTCGGAACTCTTTAGATTTGTAGAGGCTTAGATGTCATGCATTATTTTCCAGACGAACACTATTTTGTTCTTTATACCTATTGCTGTTTTCAATCAAAGTATGTTCCTATATTTTCTCGCCAAACATCCAATCAATGGTTCGTTTTCATGTCCATACTATTTGCTATGATATTCCGCAATGTTGGAAATTATTTTTACGCCTCAAGGAATGGTGTCCTTTTAGCGCCAAATATAATATTCAAATTGATTTCCGATTGCCAAAAAGTAATCAGCTTCATAGAGAATACCTCAACATTTGGCGACAATTTCTCTTTCACAAAAGTGATAATACGTAAGTTTATTTATTTATGGAAGGGATAGGGGTTCAGAATTATCCAAGGTATCCCAAATTAGCTACTAAATTGGCGACTTTTTAAATAGCGCCAAGAACCTTCAATAATATCGTATAAATTGCAATATTTCAACGTTCTTTCTAAAGCGTGTCATTTCGGAAAATGTATTATTTTGTTTTTGAAGTTAGGTAAGAAAACTTTCTTCTTCTTTTAAACTTTGGTAAGATGTCTGTTGGTTCTGTTTCATTCGAATGTCCCCAAGGGGGTGTTTTACCCCTTTTATGGGGTAAATCAGTGTTAATTTCAATGCAGGCAAAAGTGATATGAATTGGCGCGACCACTTGGCGACATATCGCCAAGCTTTTGGTCGCCAAGCGTTTGACGCCAATTCAGCGACATATCGCCAAGTTGGCGACAAATGTGGCGAATTTTTTTTTTTTCTGATTTGAGTTCAATTTGGCGCTATTGGCGATATTTTCTGAAAAATCCACTGGATGATGTTAAAATCGGCGATATTTAGTAGATTAATCATTGTAAAACATTTTTTTTTCGTTGTTTCGTGGCAAACTAGGGATGTAATTGTTTGAACTGTAATCTTGCTCACTCCAAGCACTATTTTAACACTTAAGGCATCTACTAAGAAATTTACACGTAAAAGGAAGTAGTGTGGGGTCCATACCAGATTTTTATATCATACTTTGAAGGAATTATAGTTGAATTGTAACTAAAATAGTATTTTTTCTGCTATATCAATTATTTAACAAATGAACTTTTCTTTTTATACCACGGGCAAAGCCGTGCGGGTACTGCTAGTTTTACTATATTCCTAATATTGGGTTTCAATCACACATTTGTTGAAATTTATTTAACAGATATAGATGAAAGAACAAGCATTAATTGGTGTTTCTGAAATATATTTTTAATAAATGGCAACGAAATTGAATTATAAGATAGCATACACGTCACGTACAGTAAAATGGAGAAAAAAAGAAGAAGGAATTTACTTTTTTTCCCTTTCTTTTAATTTATTTTTTTCCAAAAGAAATTCTCAAGTCTTGATTTCAGCAAGAAAGGAAAGACAAAAAATTAAAGTAAATAAACGATTTTAGCTTAATTTTTAAAAATTTGTTTGGAAAATTTCGGAGAGGGCTGCAGTCCTATCAGCCCACCCCCTGAGTACGCCACTGAGTCGAGGGGATGTTGCGTCACATACATATTGTTCCTTGTAGTCAAATACTATGTACACTGTTTAAAATTCCGGGAATAAAGTGCGAATTCATACGTAAAAGTCATACTCTTGCAAATGTAATGAGCAATTCAAATAAGAATAAGACGTTTTTATTATTAGTACCTGGGGACCGAGCCCGCTCGGTTAAAAAAAAAAGAGGTTTGTAAACTCGTGTTTCTTTTAAAATGCGAAGTACTTATTTAGATAAACTTGAAAAGCATTTTTAGCCGTAATTTGTTTTAAAAAACACAACCATATATAACATTTTGAAGCAAAAATGGGGCACCGGTGTCCCACTGAACGAAACACCGATTTTCCATGAATATTTTACCTTTTACGCAGAAAGGGACACCACTGTTCTGTGCTGTATTACATAACCAGAAAATTATTAAAATGCTAAATATAATATTTTCCCCTTATTTTACCGTAAATTAATGCAGAGTAATGAACAAAGTATGAAAAATACGTTGATAAAAATTCTGCGTCAAAGGGTTAATCCATGCTCACCGTAAAATCACACCCAATTTCATTTCATTTGGCGCCGAAGGCGCGGGAGGGGTTGATGAGAATATATGCAGAGTCCCTGTTCTCCAGTACGCATTTAGTCCAGTTGGTTTTGACTTTCACTTCACTTGACACTCCAAGGTTCCCCCCGTACATACCACAACTCGTGGTTTAACCGGGATGGGGCCTTGAAGAGCGCTCTGTTCATTTTTTAACAGACCCAAGGGCCGAGCAGACCCTTGGCCCAGCATCCCCCTGAGGTATCGTTTCACTTGAAGGATTATATGACTACGAACATTTTTAACGTCCCCCAGCCACCATTTATGAAGACTGGATCTTTGATCAGATGGGCTTCCTCTATATGATCGGCCCGGGACCCTCCGGTTACGAGTCCGACGACTTACCGATCGGACTACAAAATCCAAAACTTTATCTAAATACAAAATTTTATCAAAATCGTTTGAGCCGTTTTCGAAATCCGAAATATATATATGGGTGATTCTACAAAAATGGGAATATTTCTAACATGTAGATTTCAAAAAATTAATTTAAAATTAAAAATCTGAAAAAAATCAGCAAAGCACTTGATAAGTTACATAATTAAAATAGAATATCAGCAGAGCTTAAATGTTTGTATTTTATTGTATTTTTGGATTTTTATTTTTTTGAAGGCATATGTGAATGATAAAAAGTACATGTGTATGACACAATGGGTATGTGAATATAACACAATAAGTATGTGAATAACACAAACACAATAGGTATATTAATGAAATTTTTTAACCAGTAAACTGTTAGACATAATTTTTAAACATTGTACTGTCATAGTTTGGCTTTTGATTCATCCACGTGTCTTATATTGGGGCATGTGAATGACAATAGAAAAAGGGCATGTGAATGACAAATAACAAGTAATTGTGTTCTCCAAAAGTCATATCTGAATATTTTTCGGCTTCACTTCGAATTAGAACCCACAAATGTAAGCCTTAGGATTATTCATTATCAAAATTTATTTACATGTACATTTTACATGCCTTCTGTGGGGCATGTTAATGACAAAGATAAAAAACACTTGCCTTGAAAGTTGAGTTTAGCTTGCTTTTTATCAAAAAGTAATTGCAGAACAGCAAAATTAATCCTCAGCCAGGAATAACAAAGTTCCATGCTTTATTTTAAGATGTGTTGCCAGATTTTGAAATAAAACATTTCAGAGAAAAATATCTATACTTTTTAGACATGTGGATGACTGATAATCGTTGGGACAAAGTTTAGATTAAGTTTTAGAGATATTATTTTCATATTATTTTGCTTTTTTTGTGATTTACATCTTGCACACATTCATATTTATAAATAAAAAAATCTTGAAAAAAAAATCACTTATTTTTTTAAAATCTATATTCCATTGATTGTGAAAATTACACCTATGGGACAGGGCATGTGGATGACATTTCAATCGAATATCCTTTTTTTAAAATGAATAATAATTAAATATTGACATTGTTGATAACGAAAATTATAGAACAAAAGACGCATAAAAATATTCCCAAAATAGTTTTTTATTAAATTAAAAACAAAAAGAGCAATCAGTATGGAACACAAATTTGCCCATTTTTGTAGAATCACCCATATACAAGAATTGCTCGTCTAAAGATATTAGATGTAATTTTGTTTCGAAACTTAATATTTTAAGAATGGGTTTCATATTTATTGATTTTTTACCTGAAATATCTTACTAAACACTCTTGAGGAGGAAAAAAAGTATTTTAAAACTAACTATAACACTTTTATACTCAATTTTGAAATCGCACTTGAAAAGTAAAGTAATCTGATTTTTATATACTGTAAGTTACCATAAAATTCAATAGATGTCGGTGGACAATTACCACTGCTTTTATCCCATGGCTTTTGAATAAATGAAACAGCTTGTTATCTAGTGAAGCCTTGCTTTAACATTTCAAAAACAATAACAATTTAACGTTGCCAAATACCATAATTTGAACTTGCGCTGATGTGATTAAATATGAAATCCAATTGTTATAACAAAACGTGGTCGCCACGGAAACGTAACAATGAAAGTAATCACAAATAAAATGGCGAAATAAAAGCTTCTCAAACTTTCAATGAAGGCACAAAAAAAACGGGGTTTTTTGTGAAAACTCGCGTTTTTACAGAAAAAACGCCGACGTAGATGAACTCAGAAACCAAAACTCTATCTAAATACAAAATTTTATCGAAATCGTTAGAGCCGTTTTCGAGATCCGAAAAATAAATAAATAAATAAATAAATAAATAAATATATATACAAGAATTGCTCGTTTAAAGATATTAGATTATAAATTAATTTTTGTCAAAAATTTCCTGTGACTAGTTTTAAAGCAGCTTTAATCCATTAATGCTTGACTTTTTTTTTTCCAAAGATATTTTGTATACTGGTTACAAACAGTGTTAATGGACAAGAAAAATAATAAAAAAAATATCATGTAAGAAATAATTGTTTTATTAAGGAAAGAAAAATCGTCCTTTAAAGTTACGATAGACCCCAGAGGGTACATACTTTTTTTACTAAATTTTTTTTCTGCCTACGATATAATATTTAAAAAGACATTTTATAAGAAGAAATAAAATCAGCAATTAAACTTGGAAGCTAGGAATAACTTTGAAAACTTAGCTTTTTTTCTTGAGATTGTGAACGATGGTATTTTTGATAAAGATCATATTAAAACTGCTACAGAACACACTTTACAATGATTATGTCCTGCAATCTGTTAATAACGAATTGAAACAATACCAAGGTACTCATTGAACACTATTATTTGGTTGAAATGTTCATTTTGGGGAAATTCAGACCCTTTTTTGGACCGTCCCTAAAAAGGGACGCTGGGCATTAATGGGTTAAATGACAACAGTTATGATGAGTGTACTGAAAAAAAAAATAGTAATAATAATAATAATAATGTAATAATAATACATGGCCTGATACTTAAACATTAAAAGATGGTAAAAAATTCCAATTGCTTGTCCAAGCAGTGGCGTAGAAACGGACTACCATCATTATCATTTCCTCCTGCAAGACAGTTCAAGTCAGTGGACTATTTTCGAGGCTCTTTGTGGAAAATATATTTTAGAACATTTTCCCGCAAATGGTACATTCAGTAGATGCGTTAAAAATGAGCACACTTTATGCTTAACTCAAAGTGTGAAACTTTTGACTCAGAATCTGTCCATAAAAGATGTTACGACGATGTCGTAAATGATGTTACTGTAACAAGAAGTGTGACAATACACATTTTTTTACAAGAGTATGTTAATGTAATATGGAGTGTCATGTGGCGCAGGGAGGAAGGGGGGAGGTGAAGTGTGACACTTAAGAGGGAGGGAGTCACAAATCTTGAAAAACTGTGTGACATTTATGGATAGCCCCTTACACCAATATCATTATCACACGTCCTTATGTGATCACTTTCATATTCGAGGCTCAAATGAGTCCCACATTTCAAACCGTCCCACAGTGATTATGACCTTTCAAATCACCACTTTATCCTGAAAACGAAGAATCAAAGCGTGAAAAAGAAGAATTTTTTTCCTTCGGTCAAACTATCCGATGTGGACTTCTCCTTTTCTGATATTTTTTCCCACACTTGCATTTGATTTCCTCGATCTCGGTCGGCAAACAAAGGCAAATCGCCGCCATTAGCGTCGGAATCGGGGAGAAACGATTTTGCATAATGACGGTTCTCGTTATTCGGGGCGGGCCATTGACACGGGCGCCGACGGGAGTCGTTAGCCCTGTCACGCTCGGGCTCTCCAAAACGACGCGGTGGACGCTGATGGACGAACGGACATCGATCTACTTGCTACAGAGAGAAAGCTCTGCTATGGAGTACTGGCAGGGCTGAAGAGTCGGAGTTGGTAATTTTTCCTTTGAGTACGCAATTATGCCAGGGCTGTGGATTCGGAGTCGGGGTTGGACTGATTTTGAGCTGAAGGAGTCGGAGTTGGGACTCGAAGGGTGTAAAATTCCAAGAGTCGGGAGTTGATAATTTTCCCTCTAAGTACACAATTTTGCCTGGGCTGCGGAGTTGGCGTGGGACTGATTTTGAGCTGTCGGAGTTGGGTGTCGAAGGACTTAAAATTCCAAATTCCAAGAGTCGGAATCGATAATATCATTCCCTCTGACTACGCAATTCTGTCATGACTGAGGAGTCGCAGTCTGAGTCTGACTGATTTTGAGCTGAGGGAGCAGGAGTTGGGAGCATATGAGACTAAAATTCCAAGAGTCGGAATTGATAATTTTTTCCCTGATTACGAAGTTTTGCCAAGGCTGCCAATCGGAGTCAGAGATGAACTGATTTTGAGCTTAATAAGTCAGAGTTAAGAGTCACAGGGCTTAAAATTCCAAGAATTGGAGTTGGTATTTTTCCTTCGAGTACGCAATTCAGCCAGGTCTGCGAAGTCGGAGTCGGACTAATTTTGAGCTGAATTAGTGGAGGTTGAGAGTCACAGGGCTTAAAATTCCAAGAGTCGGAGTCGATCATTTTTCCTCCGAGTACGCAATTCCTCCAGGGCTGTGAAGTCAGAGTTGGAGTCGTACTGATTTTGAGCTGTAGGAGTCGGAGTTGGGAGCCAAAGCAATTAAAATCAAAGAACTGAAATCAATTTTCCCTCCGACAATGCTATTCTGACAGGGCTATGGAGTCAGAGTCGGAGCTGAACTAATTTTGAAGTTAAAGGGTCGGAATAGGAGTCAATGGCTCTGAAATTCTTGGAGTAAGAGTCGATGCATTTTCCTTGCAACTCCGCTGCCCGAAGTACAGAAAACTACAGAAAACGAACTCCCCCAATTTGCCTCAGCGTAGCTGAGGACCTACAGCATTTCTCCCTGTGGCAGCATCTAGGAGGCCCCAAAATGAAGTAGCACACTTTTACCTGCAACTTTTTCTGGTTTTCAATGACAGCAGAAAGTAATCAATTGAAAAATGTATTATTATATCGACCAAAATTAGCGACAGTGGCTGCTCGAATGTGAAAAACATAACACGCAAACAAGTAGAATATAGCGATATAGGATGGAAAATAGTCTTGTCTTGTTAGGTTAGGGTACATCTGGCCAATTGAAGGATCCTACAGAAAGGTCTGTCTTTCTCTCTCTCTGTATCTGTCTCTGAATGAATTAAATGTATTAATTAAGTACCCCAGCATGTTTTATAAAGAGAACCGACAGCTTTTCTCTTGCTACACGACATTTCTAAGGCATCACAGTAAAAGGCTGGGAGTTGTAGGAGAGAATGAAGGATGTCCACTAAACGTACTTAGTGGACGAAAGCAGCTTCGTAAATTCCCTTGGATAGTTCCACTCATAAGCGTAGCGTCGAGGGGGCACAGGGGGGCACGTGCCCCCCCAACTTGATGGACACTTAAAATTTAGAACCTGAAGTTCTTTAAAATCGGAACGAAAATCATAATCAGAGTTAGTTTTTTTTTTCAAATTTATTTTATCTAAGTATTATACCCGCATATTTGGGGGAGGGGGCAAGGGGGAATATAGGCCCACTGTTAAAATTTTCAATGTTTGGTTCTTTATTTTTTCCGAAACAGGGGCGAAAATCTTGAGAAGGATTTTCAGTTTCTGTTACCGGTTACCCACTATCGCAGCAGAATTACCGTCTGGAAGGAATTTCTTTAGTCAAAACAATTGGATTGCCAGTAATGTTAAATGCAAGGCCTCTAAAGGGTGCACACCTCCCCCCCCCCCCCGAAGTGCACCATATTATATCCTGACCTTCTCCCTCCATGATTGTTGTATTACTAAAATAATAATTCGGAGAAATGTGAAATCATAAATCATGCTCTTTTGTATAAGGCAATGAGAAGCAAAAGTACGTAAAAGGAAAATTCAAATTTTGAGGAAATACGTTGAAAGATCAGACCTTAGGTGGGCTTTCACTCGAAAAAGTTTTCTTAGTCATGCTATAGATCAGCATTTACCAGGACTACTAGTACCATCTCTTGCCCCAAAAGAGATCAGAGGTTCTCCTACCATTTACTTCTCCTACTATTTACTTTACAATTCCAAATTTTGGCACTTACATCCCTTTGCTTCTGGCTGCCTCATATGAACTTTTCTCAGGCATAAATTCTAAAAATATATGTCACTGCTTATTATATTAAAAAATAATTATGCACAGAAAATACTTTTTTCACAAAATCTGGCTCATTTTAAGAGAGAGGAAGATAAAAGACGATCTCTTTCTCTTGTGTAATGCAGTGAAAAGTAAATTTTTATAATAAAATATGGGTTTTAGCACAGAATTAATTTTTTATCTTCCCAAATCTAAAATTTCAACTTTTAAGCGCTTTTTTCGAGCATTTGTCAGTCACAACATATCAAAGAGAAATTAAACGCTAAATGCAGGCTAATAACTAAAAATCTCTCATTATGCATAATAAAGAAAAATGCATCATTTATTCATGTTTTAAAACTATTTTACATTACGTAGTTTGTATAATACTTACTCGTAACTTCATTGTTTAGAACGTGTTTGTACTTATAAGCTACGACAAACTTAAGAATAGTTATGCTTTTGCTTATGATCCTCTTCAGTACATTCTTTTTTTTTTTTTCAAAACTTACTTTTGAACCCTTTCAACTTTTGTCATTGTAATATAACTTATTTCCGATTGGGCAGATATTTGTTTCAACTATTTTTTTTTTCTTTTTGTTTCCATTTTGTTTCTTTTTCTTTCGCCTTGTGTTCCTTTTTTTATTGATATAATTTTAATTTATTTCTTTGTTCGCTATTTTTTGCTTCAGTTGTGTTTTCATAATTTTAATGAGTGCGTTTTACATGACTATTTTTTGCCTTGCCTTTATACTCTCTTTTTTTTTTGCAAAGAGTGATCTATTTCTTCCAATATTAGACATCAGGTTGGGTCACTAGGGTCAAAGGCAGTGTTCCTAACTGCTATTGCAAGTTTTACCCTTGAAAGTAACTTAGTTAAATACGCAACACTTCAACAATTTCTTAGACTTAATACTTGTAATACCCTCCCTCTGTCGCTCTTATTCCTTGTTGATTAATGTCAATTTCAACGATTTGTGAAAGCGCAGGTCAATTTTATTTTGATCGAGTGTAAAATTTTTAAGAAGTTTGTTTGCCTCGTTTTTTCTCACATATTTTTAGTCTCAAATACTTTATATGAGGCCACAAAATGCAAAATTTTACGTCTATTTTCAAAAGCATTTTTCCCGGGGGAAACCCCCCGGACTCCCTAAATTAAGGATAATCAACAGTCTACACCCTACTTAAAAGAGGTCATAGCATCGCTCTTTTAATATCCATGCCACTAACAATGTCAATTCATAGAGGAACAAGAAAATACTGCGAGAGCATTAAAGAACGAGAAAAAACAAGGGGGATTTAATCAGGGAATAAAAAGACACACAAAATGAAAAGAGTCTTGTTCTGATGCCGAAAATGTAGTCGGGACTAAGGGCAGTATACTTGTAATAGCTCAGGGCTCCATTTATTCCGGGCCCGTCATTTTAAGTTTTTTCAGGGGGGGGGGGTCAAAGGTTACAAAAACAATGTAATTTCATCGGAAAACAACACAAACCACGCCTACTTGTATGTAAATAAATACATTGACTTCTCAACCTCCCCTGACATCCCTTAATGACGGGCCTGGCTAAATCTAAATTCGACCCTGGTGGTAACTAGCAGCTGAGGGGGGAAAATAAACAAGAAGTTCTGTCAAGAACTAAACGAGTCTACTTTCCCGTACATCGACATCGGCATTCTAGCATCTAATCAATATTCTCTTGAATATCTGAAACTGAAAATTATGTCAAACATACCTTTATAACACTTAAAGCTGATTTCTAAAAGCAAAATATACCCCTCTCATCAGATAATCAGAACACGTAAAAAGTAAATAAACGAGTAAATCAAGTTTTGTCACACCTTTTAAAGAATGTAACTGCTATAGTTCTTCCGTAGAAAAATTTCACAATCGTTTTCAAATGAAAAAAAAATAAAAAATAAAATAAAAGTACAAAGAACATCAAAACACATTTTATCGAAGAAAAAAAACCTCGCTCGTTAATAAAATGTCTCGAATTTTATTTTTAATCCGTTGCCAGTTGTTAAATATAAGTAAAGAATAAAATGTTCTCGTGAATGAACAATTTTTGTAATAAAAAAAAAAATATCGTCTGCCAAAAAAAAAATAAATAAATAAAAATAATAATAATAAATTAAACAAAAAAAATGAATAAATAAACAAAAAATCGTCTGCCCAGTCAGTCATTTTTTTCTGAGCTTGCATTTCCGCCATGTTTGCGGAGTCGGAGTCGGAATCAGAGTCCTCACAGATTTTTCAGAAAAGTACTTAACATACATTTTTTATCAAAACTGTTTTCTTACAAAGTTAGTTTGAAGGAAATCCGCCTTTAAGTTTAGAATCAACATTCAATTTAAATTTCCCAGTAGGCGCTCATGTTAAAAATTTTTCTGAACGGTTCATCAATGAACGAAAAATGGTTCAAATTGAAAAGTGAAATATGGGAACGAGTCTCTCCGAGATCTTTCGAACAAAAAAAGTTTATTCAATTCAGACGGTTCACTTAAAAGTTATTAGGTGGAGAAAGGTTGCTTGAACGGTTCAATGTTGAACGAAAAAATGTTCAAATTGAAAATTTAAATACGGTAATGAAGTATCCTTGCCGATATCTTTCGAACAAAAAAAAGTTTGTTCAAATCGGACTGTTCATTCAAAAGTTATTAGGGGTGAGAGCTTGTTTGAACGGTTCAATGTTGAACCAAAAATTGTTCAAATCAAAAATGTAGATACGGGAATGAAGTATCCTTGAAAAGATCTTTCGAACAAAAAAAAGTTTGTTCAAATCGGACTGTTCATTCAAAAGTTAGTATCGCGGGACCGGTTATTTGAACGGCTCAAAGTTGAACCAAAAATTGTTCAAATCAAAAAATCAAATATGGGAATGAGCTGTACTCGCCGAGATCTTTCCAACAAAAAAAAGTTTGTCCAAATCGGAATGTTCATTCAAAAGTTATTAGGGGGGGGACAGACAGACCGACAGACGACCGACCGACAGACCGACACACAAATTCCCCATCTCAATACCCTACTTTCAAATTTTTAATTTTTCGATATTCATTTTACCTCTTTATTTTTTAACTTGGCGATATTTTTTGACTTGGCGATATTTTTTTAACTTGGCGATATTTTTTGGACTTGGCGATATTTTTAGATGCATTAAGCTACTTTTAATACTTTTTTCGTCTTTCTTTTATTTTTAACGGGAAAGTAGGCTAAAAAGAAGTAGAAATTGTATGTACAATTCATCGGAATAGTAAGAGCGAATATTTCTCTTACGAAAAATCTAAGGGAAGTGACAGGGTGGGGGATGTCAAAAGCTCCACCAGCACTTCTGAAATTTTTGACCTGTGCCCCCCCCCCAAAACTTTTGGTCGCGCTACGCCTATGGTTCCACTTCAATTTATCTAAGTATTAGTTTCAGCATATGAGGCAAGTTTATTACGTGCTTCAATAAATTTATCAGTGATCATACAAAGCAGATCTCTGCATGGATATTATACATATAAAGGGCTTAATTTACATTGAAGCTCACGGGAGCTAAGCTCCCGTGCACTTTGTTGTTATTTTAAGCAAATTTTAACATTTTAGGCAACATTCAGGCTACGTACTCATAAAAAATAAATTGAGGTGACCATAAGACTCCCGCACTTCTTTAGAAAGAAATTAAAGCCTGTATATCTATCCTATACTATAATACGAGAGATGGTTGCCAAGTCGAAAATCGCCCCAGAATTAATAAACTCCGGTAAACTTGGGGGTCTGGGGCTTTTGGCCACGAGGAATCGATTGGCGCCGGTTTTGAAGCGCTACGGTCGAACAGTTCGGAGTTACAGATAGGATTCATTAAAAGTTTGAGAAGATTTCTTACTACGCCATTTTCTTTATGATTACTCTTATTGTTACTGTTTCATAGCAACCACGTTTTAACAATGGATTTCATATTTAATCACATCAGCGTAAATTTATGTTTTTATGGTATTTGGCAAATAATTTTTGGCAACATGTTAGAATTGTTATTGTTTTTGAAATTTAAAAGAGATCGATCAAAATAAAGTTAGAATTGGGTATGGGCAGCGGTAGAGCCGCTATATAGACAGGCCGACGCATCAAGCTTAAGTTTCACCACTTTGGATCCAACTTATTAACTTTCACTTTCATTTTTCATTGTTGAGGAATTAGGGTTACCAGAGCAAAGTTTCGGGACATTGCCAAGCTTTGTTAATTTACGTAAAAAGTTACCAAAAAGCGATAACTGGCCAGAAAAGACAATCCTCACACACGCGCTGGATCCTAAGTGGTAATCTTGATGCGTCGGCTCGTCTATATAGGGGCCTGAGGCCGCGGTTGTCCAATCGGTTAGTCGTCGGACTCGTAACCGGAGGGTCTCGGGTCGATCATTTAGCCGCCGATCAAAGATCCACCGTCTTCATTAATGGTTGCTGGGGGACGTTAAAAATGTTCGTGGTCACAAAATCCTCCAAGTGAAACGAAACCTCTGGGGTGTGCTGGGCCAAGGGTTTACTCGGCCCTTGGGCCTGGTTAAAAATGAACAGAGCGCTCTTCAGGGCCCCATCCCGGTTAAAAAGCGAGTTGTGGTATGTACGGGGGGGGGGACCTGGAGTGTGAAGTGAAGTGAAAGTCAAAACCAACTGGAACCAAATGCGTACTGGAGAACAGAGACTCTGCATCCATTCGCATCAAATCCTCCCGCGCCTTCGGCGCCAAATGAAATGAAATTAGGTGTGATTTTACGGTGAGCATGGATTAAATAGGGTTGTGTTTTTTAAAATAAATTACGGCTGTTTTGAATGCGTAATTGCAACCAAAGGCTCAAAAATGCTTTTCAAGTTTATCTAAATAAGTACTTCGCACTTTAGAAAAAAAACACGAGTTTACAAACCTCTTTTTTTTTAACCGAGCGGGCTCGGTCCCCTGGTACACGTTAGGGGTAATACGAGGAATGGTTGCCAAGTCGAAAATCGCCCCAGAATTAATTAACTCCGGTAAACTTGGGGGTTTGGGGTTTTTGGCCACGAGGAATCACGAGGTTTGGTTTTTCTAAATAAATTTGTCAAAAATATTGAACTTCAACACACTTCAATCTTTACACTGCTCACTTTGTACCATTTCTTTAATTGTATAGTTTTTTTTTATTATCAATTACATTTTATTTCCTATGACTTTTCAAACTTAATCTTTGTATAGAATAGTTCCCTTTCCAAACTCTAACTTTGTTTAGAATAGTTTACAATGGTGCACTTTAACCGGTTATCTTTTCACCAATGGTTTCACAAATTTTCTTATGGCATGTATTGTTTTGATAAATCACAATTGAAAACTTAAATCTTCGAGTTAGCTTCGATACCTGTTTTCCTCGAGAGGAGCTCGGTCACCCGCTGGTGCTTATATAAAGAGAGAAGACATATCATACAAAAAAAAAAAAAAAAAAAAAGAATGTCATCAATAAGCTATGAAAATTCGCCATTAGCTCTTAACATTTCTACATTAATGATGAGTTTGTTGGGAAATGAAAGGTAACTATCTAAGATTTTCTAGTACTGTATTGAGGCAAATAATATTCTAAAAATGATACACCTCTCAACAGTAAGCGCTTTTCTAAATCCCTAAATATTAGTACCCTTGGTCACGAATTGTCAGGCAAAGCCAGTACTTACTGCGGCCAGTCGTCCGTTGAATTTGTGCATCGGAAGATGAGGCCCTGATCTCTTTACAAACGACCGTTGCTTGGGAGTCCACGCAAAAAGCAATGAGACTAAACGTTGTCACGCGAACGAAATGCGTCCCCCGTTCCATCCATGATGCCCATTGTCCGATGTAGGCAGGCTGCACGCGATAGGGGGGGGGAGATGATGACCATTTCCCTTTTGTTTCAGTGCCACTTAGATCAGAGTGTTATTACGGGATGAAAATGAGATAAGCTGGTCATGAGGCAAGGTCATTCCATTTGACACTTTTAGCCGGATGAGTTCCTCAAATTATTATCCTTTTCCTCAGATTACAGAGTTCGCGGATTGTGTCAGGGTATGGAATCTATGAAGGCATTTTATTGCATATAAAGGGCAAGTAAGCACTCTATAGTGTACATTGACACTTATAGTGCCAATGATGATGGGCACTTATAGACCCTTTTATAATATACTGAAGAAACTTATTGGCTCCAGGTTCGAACGACCTACCTTGTGGTCCAGCCGAACGACAGCTAGCTCGGAACCAGAAGGTTCTGTTGCACTCTAACCCCAGCTTGCAATAATTTGTAAACGTGAAGTCGAGGTATTTTATATTCCACGTTGTTCAGCTGCCATGGCAATGTCTAAAAGAAATTTTCCTGCTGTAATCGTATTTATCAACAAATGTAAGATGGCCACTGCTAAAAACGATCCAGAAAAACAGCTTTTTAAAAGAAAAAAAAAAACTTCACTGGAAAAAAAAATTAAGGTGTAATTTGTCTTTTGTCACAGTAGATATTGCTTAGCATCTTAAGTCATATAAGCACAACAGCAAATCAAAATAAACTAAAAATATGGCTTTGGTAGCAAGACGTTTGACCTTGGACAAAGAATCTTTCATAAGACCCGTAAGACTGAATGTCCTAGTAAATTGTGAGACATAATTGGCTGACGCCTAAAATTTCTTTCTGGCTCCTAAGATTTTACAATTTTTGTGTCTCTCTGTTTCTCTTTCTATATACATGGAAACAAGAAATAATTGTTACATAATTACCATTTATTGTACTTGTTACATAAGTCAATCCACAAACTAATAAATTATTGCTCCTTGGTTAGTCATTCCAAGCACTTGTTACTTCATTGTACTTGTTACATAAGTCAAACTATAAACAAAAACTTATTGCTCCTCGGTTAGTCATCATACCAAACAGACATGGAATTCCGATGAATTTATTGACCAATTCCAATCTGTCGAACAAAAGAGAAAAATCAAATCAAATCGAGAACAAAAGGATGACTTCAGTCTTGCAAGGAATACCCTATTAAGAAAGCGTGCGCGTAGTGAAGTGAAAGTCGATAACAACACCCAATAAAAGGAAGGCTGGGATGGAATTCTCATTAAAAAAAGGGAAGCCAGAGGTCAAGGTGAGAAGCATTGTCCGCTTTTGTCAGCGGGCAAACAAGAAGTGGACTTTCTAAACAGAGGTTCATTAACTAGCGAGCTGCTTTGACGCTTCGTCGTATTTGCTTAAAGGAATGAATGATTTTTTTTTTCATCTTCTGCATATCTTTTGAAATGGTCGGCACCGAAGCAATCAGAAAGGTCCATCTTACTGAATTATTTATATTTTTAAATTGTTAGATCGCAATTTGAAGGAGAAAATTTTTGATATTGCTATAAACACAACCCTGGCAATCATGGCGGCAAGAGCAAATGGGACTGATGCCATGTTTGCTGCAATTCGGGGAGGAAGGGCTACTCCAAGGAGCTATAAATGAGTCTTTTTTATCTTTAAATGGGTCTTAAAAAGCCTCTTTTGAAATGAAAAATGAGGGGGAAAAGAAGGCAAAAAATGTAAAGTAGTAGAATCAGATTGCTCTGAGGCTCCACTGAGTTATTACCGTCTCCCATGGAACCTCTCATAGTGTAGGGGTTGTTCTTACAAATGCATTTCTTTTTTGCAATTCCCTTTTCTTTAAGAAATCGTAAATCGTTCTTGTGAAACGCTTTGTATCAAAAATTGTAATGTTTAATATTTGTCTCATAAGCGTAGGATTTTGTAGAGGAAATTTAAAAAATGCGGTTTTCTGCTTTTGAATTAGCATTTTTCACTTATTCATTTTTTAAATCACTAAAAGGTGAAAAATTCGCTGAGATTTTTTAACTTTTGTTTTAAAAATCCATGCACAGTGATAAAGGGCACTAAAGTAATTAGCAGAAATAAGACGTATGGAATAACCGCTATGTGACATAAAATTGTCCCCTTCCTCCGAAAAAAAAAGAGAAAGAGATTACATTGTGCACAAAAGCACAAGAACTATTTCAACACCCTCCTGTTGACAATAGCATCCTTGGCACACAAATGACGTGAAAATATATCAGAGGAAACACACGGAAAAATCTCATGGACGTCAATACAATTACGATAAGATGTTGCGAAAAGTAACTAAACGTACCAAACTAAATATTTGCGATAGCGGAGAAATCGATATCAATGTGCCCGAAGTCCAGTTTATATAGTTATGTATAAATAGTCTCCTCGCATCAATTCTGCAAGATATCTTTTATTCAGATTTAACCCATTCTGTTTATAAATATCTGTTATATACAGGGTGTTCTAAGTTAACCTTCATGACCTTTATTTCCTCAACCGTTCGTCCTAGATGTATACTTCCATTTGCAAAATTGCTCGAAATGAGGAGGAGAGTTAAGATATGGAAAGTTTGAAGCGGAAAAAATAATTGGTTAAGAAATAAAAAAATTAACTTTTTATAGGGGCTCCGGGCCCCCAAACTTATATTTAGAGAAATAATCTCCATTGAAAAATAATACTAACACAAAAAATATGACATTTGTGCGATCAAAATCCATGGAGAAATGAAGCATGAAACTTTGACTTATACCACTTTACACTAGCGTTATTTTAAGTGATTTTGGGGGCCATATACACGCGAAATTCGCACCATTCAGAGTTCTTCAATAACAAAATATTCTTTATTTTCTTAAAATATATTCAACTGCAAAAGTTATTTAACATGGGAATTAAAATACGAAAAAAAATTGAATAAGAAAGAATGAAAATGTCTTGCTGAATTCGCTAAATATAAATTTACCGACTGTATAGTGATTTCTTGAAATAACGTAATCCTTTCACTGCAGAATAAAATCGGCTTAACTAGATGCATTTCGTTAAGGCTTGAAGTTACGATGTACACTACGGAACAGTATGTAGAAATGGTGTCGCTTTACGGACAATGTAATCGCAATGTATATTATTTCTTAGATTCTACATATTTCGTGTGTTTAATATCTTTGTATAAAATTGTATAATAATTTACCTTGTCTTGTTATGTTTTGTAGTCTTGTATCATCTGTATTTATTTTTGAATACAATGAGAAGCAAATGTTTTCTGACATGGACGAAACAAATTTCATTATCGTCCCTAATCTAAAAGCTCGTTATTCCTCTGGCAGGGCGAAAATTTTCTTTTGTCAATTTGGCTACGGGCCCTGCGCATTTAAAACTCGAATATCTCCGCAAATTTTGATCGCACAAATGTCATTTTTTTGTGTTAGTATTATTTTTCAATGGAGATTCTTTCCCTAAATATAAGTTTGGGGACCCGGAGTCCCTATAAAAAGTTATATTTCGTGTTTTTTGACTGAATTATTTTTTTTGCTTCAAACTTTCAATATTTTGACTCTCTACCTCATTTTGAGCAAATTTGCAATTGAAAGTATGCATCTAGGACGAACGGTTGAGGAATTAGAGGTAATGAAGGTTGACTTGGAACACCCTGTATAGACTACATATTTTGTGGTATAATTTCCGTCATCTAGATATTTTGTACAGTCATTTGGGATATCTTGAAGTCAGTCCGGATAACTCTCGATAAATCTGTACCTCAGAACCAGACTAACGTAAGTCCATTTTCGTCATTTTTCGGTAGAGGGGAAAAACGATTGTCGAATACATGGTTTTTCCCCTCTACTGAAAAATGACGAAAATGGACTTACCTTAGTCTGGTTCTGAGGTACAGAAATTATTCTTACAGGGTATTTATAAAGTTTTGCATTGAAAAAGAAAATTGATTTAAGAAAACTATTTCGGATTTATAAAAAATATATTTTTTACTTTTGATCCTAAACTCATTAAGCCGCCCCCCCCCCATTAGTAAAGTAATAGCTTAAGAGTGTAGATGATCCTAATATTGAAATCCGAAAATGTCATCACTATCTATAAAACAAAAAACCCGGTGCATCCTTTTTATGTGTGGCATCACCAGACTGATGATTAGAAAAAGAGACAAATGGTCTACTTTTGGAAATCATTCATCAAGTTTCCCCAAAACAAAACTAAATTTGTGAAAGTGTTCAAGATCGAACTTGTTTTCTAAACGGGATTAGTTGCAGATGTACAATGTACAATTGTATGGCAGAAATGTTCGAACATCGAATTATTATAAAGCAGTAAGTAACCACCCCTTGAGCTCTGCCGAAAAAAAATTTACGAGTTGTACCATACTAAGTGCGGTCGGTCGCTGGTATTCTAATTTTACATTAGCTACCAGTTTTTTTCGCTCTCTTTGCTTTATAAGAGGATTTTTGCCTCCAACTCGACTACTTTCGTATTCCATGCTGATGAGAGCAGAATAAGCTCGAAACAGCTGTCCATGGATCGAAATAGCCGAGTTGGTGGTGTATTGCATCGAATTATTATTTTTAATATATATCATTGATTACAGTGAATTTGAAATATTAAAATAAATTTTGGTTACCTATCTTAAAATTTGAGTTTGTTTCAGAAACTCTAGATTGTCATGGAGAAATATAATATGGTGGATGAACTACTTGGCGTTTGTCATTTAAATTGTATCCAAATCTTCTTCCAGATTCGGTCGAGCAAAGTGTCAGTCCCCTCTTAATTGTGTTTTTGATCTGTCCAGCGATGTAGGGGCCCGCCCACCCTTCTTCGAACAAAGGGAAGTCACGCCAGAGATATGGAAGCCGGACGTGACGTAAGCTCGCGTGAAAAGAAGAGACTTTTTTCTGTGTCCCCCAGATGGGGTCCTCCCTCTCTTCTATTACTCTTTCCAATTGAATCGTTTATTTTGAAAAGGTAACATCTCTATTTTGATCTCCTCTGTCTCTTTAGAAAATTAAACAGCGCACGGTTATATTTTTGAATGTCATAATCAATGAAAAAATGCCTTTAGTTAAGTACACAATTACTGCAATAATTTACCAAATAACCATTGATTATGACATTCAAAAATATAACCGTGCGCTGTTTAATTTTCTAAAGAGACAGAGGAGATCAAAATAGAGATGTTACCTTTTCGAAATAAACGATTCAATTAAGTTTTCTTTTTCTTTTCTCCCGTTCTTATCTTGGGTTTTTTATATTCGGTCTCTTGGTTTTCGACAAAGAATGGAATCTGGATTTTGAAGAACAAAAAGTTGGTTTTGCATGAGAATTCTCTCTGGTGCAGAAGATGCGGATTTCTATATAGATGCTGCAATTTTGCTTGATAATTCCCCAAAGGGCTTAATGATCGAACTGTAATCAATTCTAATTATTGTACTTTTATCATTTGGTCTTGAATCTCTTTGATCTTAAAACTCAGAACCTTTTTCCATCTTCGGATCCACGTGAGGTCTGGAAGATAGAAGGAAGTGTAGAAGATAATAGGGCACATTTTAATTATAACATTTGATTCGTATTCATGGAGTAGAAAAAAAGTCCAAAACGACTAATATTTACTTCTTAAACGGAAGGGAAGGATTTAAAGAACATTCTGTTGTTACAAAATGGTAAATACGTATTTGACTTTAAACATGCCCCCCCCCCCCAAACACACTGATTTTCTCGGCAGAGATTGAACTATATTTCTGAAACTGAAGCTTGTGACTGATTAGCGGGCTCTCATTTTACAGGGGAAAGCAACTTGAAAATTTACGATGTGCAATCCGCCAACTCAGTGAAGTTGACACGAGTCCCACTGTTCCACTGGAATTTCTCTAGTATTATCTGCAACCATTATAATAATCACGACACTTGTTATCCCCTCCAACTCTTTTCCAAATACTCTTAGGCACTTGGCCAAAATAGTGCAAGTCACGTTGTTCGGCAGCACTCTTCAATTTTCGATCACCTGTTCATACTGGCACATAGCTGTGGTTGATAGCACATTCCATTTCCACTTTGAATTTTTGTTTAGTATTTCATTTGTTTGCGCAGACTTTTTAATTTCAATTGCCCCCCCCCCTTTCCCCACAGGGGAAGTAGAGCAAAGGGTTACACTACCTAGCTGGTCAGTTTCAGTAGCGTATTGATCACTTCTGCGAGAGAGGACTCGGATAGAAACAATATTACCAACCAAAACAGACAAAACTTGTTGCTTATATCAAACGTGGTATTCCTGACTTGGATTGCTTCACACAGTACTAAAGAAAACATGTTTACTATTTTTTGCAGTAATATAGTGTTCGTCCTCCAATGTTATTTCTATTGTGACACCTAGTATTTTTACAGGAATATTAGAACATTTTACAATCCGAAAAGACATGTTTACCTAAGCACTGGGTCATATATCCGTAGGCCTGATCCTGCTGATGGTAAACAAAACTGGAGATTAACCATTACTCTTCAAATTCGAAGTGATTCACACGTCCTAAATTTGTTCCCCAAGTACTTTGTCTGAACAATCTCTCGTTTTATTCTATCAAACCTCCACTGGAGATTTAAACATTGAAAATTTTCGAAACGTTTATTTGAGTAACAGTCTGTTATGATGCTCCTGACTGCTCTGTCAAATGTCATTTGTGAATCATTT
Source organism: Uloborus plumipes (assembly GCA_038373865.1). NCBI lineage: Eukaryota > Metazoa > Arthropoda > Arachnida > Araneae > Uloboridae > Uloborus > Uloborus plumipes. The sequence continues at coordinate 213,432 of JAXGGA010000062.1, read as the reverse complement.
AGCAACTGGAAAGTCAAAATGGTTGAAAATCCATATCCAGAGCAGCCGGGTTTAAGCAATTGTAATAGCTACAATTTATACTTCCACTGTCATCTGTCGTCTGAATCAGTTTTGAGACGCAGTACATAGTATCTATGAAATTTAACAACAACTGAAAACTTGTAAAAGAGCTTTTAATGTATAATAATTGGACAGTTATTGCTTAAATTTAAACCATCATACTAATTTTACTCTTAAAAACAAATTTTTTTAGCAGCAACGACAATTTGTGTTGTCGCTATCATCTTGACACCTTGTATTCTGTTTTAAGAAACTACCTATTCTCACAACAAAAGGCAAAGCTTGTAAAAGAACCATTGGCGCATAACCAATATCCAACCATCGTTTAACCTTTTAGCCACCATGTTACTTTCACGCTATCCCAATGAATGATGAATACATTAGCTCGATGCCTGATTAAGTGCTTCACAAATTACACAATAATTTTCTAAAAATCGCATCTTATTCTCCCACAGCAAGAGGTCAACGAAACTTTGCTCGCTATTTTCCAGTTTTATCGGCAGTCAATCAGAAACTTCAACTTTTCCGGCAGCCGATTTCGGTGCCGAGTGTCCGTTCGAAACCGTTATCTCGCGTTTTCCCATCCTCTCTAGTTCAGAATTGGAAGTTTCCTCAGATTTCGATCGAATGTCGTCAACAGAACAATGCCCAAACCCTCCACGCATCCTCCTACACTGACGAGGAGATCTCTGGATGTCTTCCAAGTGTCAAATTGGAACGGACAATGGGAGATATCCATCGCCACTTTCACATCTGTGGCCGGTTACACTTCGACGCTCTGGAATATGTGCCCGCAATTAGATTTAGCGTTTCGTAAATTGAAATTCCAGAGAAGATTTGCTCTTTTTTCTATCTTCACCTTTCTCACGAAGATTTATTCAATTTTGTATATGCATTTTTCGTTGATTTGGAGCGTTCTTCTGTTTTGGATTGCACAAAAAGAGTAATTTATGTCCCGAGATTAATTTGTTGGCATGTATCTTTAGCGATGTTGCCAAAACGAATAGCAAATAGTAAATATTTCCGAAATAATTATGCATTTTTTAATGTTTGGAAAGTGGTAATTATTTATCTGAAACGTAGAAAAAAATCATTGATCAAAAGAAAATAGAGTGAGATCAAGCACAAAAATGGAAGGAAAAATTGGAAATCTTGTATACACTGCTCGACATTGAAAATGCAACACCAAGAAGGAGTGGTCAGAAATTCAATCAAATTTTACCGTAGACGCACGTCACTGAGTTATGCAAATGATATGAAATGCGCAGCTCTCCGACGCACGTGAAGTAAGATATAAGAGAATGAAGTTGAAAAGTGGGCTATGTTCATGTTGGTTTTTCTGCCAGACTAATTATCGGAGAAATTTGGTTTTTGTCTCGAAGGATACGTGTGATAGGAGGAAATGCCACGCCGTCCTCAACGAAGACACTTCCAGCATATAGACGACTTTACAAGGGGTATGGTGATCGGACTGAGAAGGGGAGGTTGGTCCATACGTCAAATTGCAGCTGATACCCACATGGATGCAAGCACTGTGCATCAGCTGTGTCGGAGATGGTTGGAAAGAGGAAATGTAGCCACATTGAGGGGTGCAGGTGCAGCCAGAGTGACGTCAGACCGCTTGGATCGACGGATTCACCGACAAGCTGTGGCGGACCTGCAAGTCACTTGTACGTCGATTCTGCAGCACGTGCAAGGTACCCTGGATGTTCCTGTGTCGACCAGAACCATTTCCCGTCGACTGGTTGCACGTGGCCTGCAATCACGGCGCCCGCTAAGAAGACTGCCATTGACCTCACAGCACAGACGCCAACGTTTGGAATGGTGCCGGACCAGAGCGACGTGGATGGCAGAATGGCAAACCGTAGTGTTCTCAGATGAATCCCGCTTCTGTTTGTCCAGCGATAGTCATCGCATACGTGTGTGGCGTCGACGTGGAGAAAGATCGAATCCGGCAGTAACTGTGGAACGCCCCACAGCGCGACAACGTGGCATAATGGTTTGGGGCGCTATTGCATACAATTCCGTATCACCTCTAGTTCGTATTCGGGGCACTATGACGGCCCAACGATATGTAGATAATGTACTGCGGCCGGTGGCAATCCCCTACCTTCAGGGTCTGCCAAATACAATTTTTCAACAGGATAACGCCCGGCCTCACAGTGCTCGAATCAGCCAACATGCTCTACGAGGTGTACAGATGCTTTCCTGGCCACCATACTCTCCTGACTTGTCACCAATCGAACATGTGTGGGACGTGATTGGACGCCGTTTGCAGAACCTGTCACTGCCTCGTTCAGAGGACGAACTGTGGCAAATGGTTGAAAGGGAATGGAGTGCCATCCCTCAGGACACCATCCGCAGGCTTATTGACTCCATGCCTAGACGTGTTTCTTCGTGCATCGCTGTCCGCGGTGGTCCTACTTCTTACTGAGCCGACGCCGTCCTCGCTCTAAATTTTGCTTATTTATTTTGAAATAAATATCACTTATTGTTCCATGCTGTCTCTGTCTTCTTACAAATTTCATCAATTTCTGACCACTCCTTCTTGGTGTTGCATTTTCAATGTCGAGCAGTGTATTTTTAACCAAATGGCACTAAGTTTACCGTACGTTTTATAATGATGAATACTTCCGCATTTTCAGGATGACATTTTTGAAAATTCTGTCAACCTCATTGGTGTTGTCCTCGTTTTTGGGGAATCATTTTAAATTTTGTTCAATGCTCACAGAGTTTTCATAGTGCATTCGCACTGGATTATATAATACCTGCAGCCATGTAATCGCAAAAACTTTTTCCAAAACAGACACTTCCGTTCAAACTTTATATTGTGGGATACCTAATGATCTCAGATTTAGGTGATACAAATCACTCATTTTTAGAGGCAACGACTGAGACAAAAAACATAAGAATACAGCAATATTTATTTTCTTCAGTTACTTATAAAATTGCCTTTGAAAAGTTTTCTTATGGTTTTCAATTATGTTTGATAAGAATCAGCCCAGCTCTTATTTTCAACATTTCGGTTGCTGCATTCTCGTTGAAAAAAAAAAAAAAAAATTTGCTTAAAAAAATATTCATTGTCTGTTACATTTTTAGTACCATGTTTCCCCGAAAATAGGACCTGATAATAAAATAAGCCCTGTCATTGTTTTTCTGGACTGTTAATAAAAGCCCTACCTCCTAAAACAATTCATAGTTCATATCGTCATTCAAACGAGCAGTTTATGATGCGACAGCCTGACGTCTTGTTAGGGATTAATTACGGTACATAAAAAAAGGACATCCCGTGAAACTAAGCCCAATCGTGTCTTTTGATACGAAATTAACACGTTGACTGCAAAGCTACGGAAAAATTCGTAGAATATGAGCTGGGCTAAAATCAATGTACACTGCTCGACATTGAAAATGCAACACCAAGAAGGAGTGGTCAGAAATTCATGCAAATTTTACCGTAGACGCACGTCACTGAGTTATGCAAATGATATGAAATGTGCAGCTCTCCGACGCACGTGAAGTAAGATATAAGAGAATGAAGTTGAAAAGTGGGCTATGTTCATGTTGGTTTTTCTGCCAGACTAATTATCGGAGAAATTTGGTTTTTGTCTCGGAGGATACGTGTGATAGGAGGAAATGCCACGCCGTCCTCAACGAAGACACTTCCAGCATATAGACGACTTTACAAGGGGTATGGTGATCGGACTGAGAAGGGGAGGTTGGTTCATACGTCAAATTGCAGCTGATACCCACATGGATGCAAGCACTGTGCATCGGCTGTGTCGGAGATGGTTGGAAAGAGGAAATGTAGCCACATTGAGGGGTGCAGGTGCAGCCAGAGTGACGTCAGACCGCTTGGATCGACGGATTCACCGACAAGCTGTGGCGGACCCGCAAGTCACTTGTACGTCGATTCTGCAGCACGTGCAAGGTACCCTGGATGTTCCTGTGTCGACCAGAACCATTTCCCGTCGACTGGTTGCACGTGGCCTGCAATCACGGCGCCCGCTAAGAAGACTGCCATTGACCTCACAGCACAGACTCCAACGTTTGGAATGGTGCCGGACCAGAGCGACGTGGATGGCAGAATGGCAAACCGTAGTGTTCTCAGATGAATCCCGCTTCTGTTTGTCCAGCGATAGTCATCGCATACGTGTGTGGCGTCGACGTGGAGAAAGATCGAATCCGGCAGTAACTGTGGAACGCCCCACAGCGCGACAACGTGGCATAATGGTTTGGGGCGCTATTGCATACAATTCCGTATCACCTCTAGTTCGTATTCGGGGCACTATGACGGCCCAACGATATGTAGATAATGTACTGCGGCCGGTGGCAATCCCCTACCTTCAGGGTCTGCCAAATGCAATTTTTCAACAGGATAACGCCCGGCCTCACAGTGCTCGAATCAGCCAACATGCTCTACGAGGTGTACAGATGCTTTCCTGGCCACCATACTCTCCTGACTTGTCACCAATCGAACATGTGTGGGACGTGATTGGACGCCGTTTGCAGAACCTGTCACTGCCTCGTTCAGAGGACGAACTGTGGCAAATGGTTGAAAGGGAATGGAGTGCCATCCCTCAGGACACCATCCGCAGGCTTATTGACTCCATGCCTAGACGTGTTTCTTCGTGCATCGCTGTCCGCGGTGGTCCTACTTCTTACTGAGCCGACGCCGTCCTCGCTCTAAATTTTGCTTATTTATTTTGAAATAAATATCACTTATTGTTCCATGCTGTCTCTGTCTTCTTACCAAATTTCATCAATTTCTGACCACTCCTTCTTGGTGTTGCATTTTCAATGTCAAGCAGTGTATTTGTGAGCTAGTTGGATTTCAAGGCACCTTCCCGGAACCAAAAAAAAATCTTTTAAGGGCGTATCCAGAAAATTTTGAAGGAGGGAGCGATTGATTCTTTAACGTACCTTTTACTGTGTATTTAATTCACACATGCTTTAAGGGGAGGGGGTCTGTCACATTATTTTGATTTAAAACATCTAAAATGTAGATGTTTAACCAAGGAGGGATTCAGGAGGTCCCCGAACGTATTCCTCTCTTTCTTCGTTATAAAAGGCATTTTAAAGTTTTCATTTTCAGAACTTCAACTTCGTAGTAATTCCGGAGGGTAGTGGCGCTCGCGTAGATTGGTAAGTGCATGAAACCAGCTTATATTGATGAGTCACAGCTGTTTCATTATGAGGATCTAGATGATTTGCTTTCCATCAAATACGATATGCAGACAGAAATCTACTGTTTTTGTGGAACAGTCAGGATAACGAAGTGTGATTTCGCGGTAATAAATATACGGTTACAGCTCGTACGGACCTTTTTTTTTTGAATATTTGTTCTCACTTTTTTATTTCAGTCCAAACATTTTTATCGAAAAAAGTCTTTTTTACTCTCGCTTTGAAAATCCATTAATAATCAGAAACTATATATAGTCGCTTCTCGATAACTCGAAGCCTTATAACTCGAATATTTCTTTATCTCGAACTGTTCACTGGGTCTCCAAACTCTGGAGAAGGCTGCGGGAACTTCTTATAGCTCGAACTTCCAATAACTCGAAGCTTTCAGCTGGTACCTTGAGAATTCGAATTGTCAAGACTCTAATGTACATTTTCAATTGTAGTTTTCAGTTAGTTTTGAGCCTTCTAAACACAAGCGGTTCTTACAGGGGGGGGGGGGGTAAGGAGGGCAACTGCCCTCACTTCCAAAAGTGAAGGGGATTTGCCCCCTCCCTTTTCAAGGTTGAAAAGTAATGTTCGAGTGAAAAACGAATTTTTACTCAGTATGCATTGATTAATTTTACCAAAATAAAAGCTGAAAATTCCAAAAATTGGACTATTTTCCTGTTATTTTATGAGAATGGAGGAAATTCAACTATCCAGGTTGATTTTTGAGGCCATATTCCGCATCTTTTAGAGGTCAATTTCTCAGCAATGTTAAAATCCAATATTATAGCCAAATTGTAGCAAAAAAAAAAAAAAAAAAAAAACTTTAAAGGTGCTGCATCCTACCCCCCCCCCCATTTCTATCGAACCTCTCTCCCGTGTTTCTCTTAAGACTTTTGTGGTGCACCAGCCGCCTATGTCTCTGAAAATTCCGAAGTGATGCTCAAGCTTCCCGAGCCTTTTGAATAACTATTCCCTGATGAAAAGGCAGCAAAACCCGCACTCCGTACTTATCCCTTCCTTTGTTTACAGGTGTATATCGCTCGGGGCTAGCGTACCTGTCCGCTCTCTCCCTCGCAGTGCCATCTCCCACTCTCCCGTCCCTTCGAGCGAAACCGACAAACGAGACTCTCAGTGCAGAGTCCCCGCCCACAGTTTTCGCTTTCTGTTGAGTCCAGTCTCATACCTGAGGTCGGATTTACTGGGCGAATTCGCTCTTTTTCCCTCTTCCGAGCAACAGGTGAGTCCCGTTTTGCTTTTTTTTTCTTTTCCTTTCTTTTTTTCAGTTTAGTAGTGTGTTTTAAGTCATGGTGTTCGTATTTTTGATATGAGTTAACTATAATAAAGTGTGAGATTAGCCCTGTGGTGACGATTGCCCGTTGTGGAAATTTATAGTCATGCTCGTATTTTTAATGCTGCTGTAAAATGTGAGATTATCTGTGTAGGGAATGCCGATTGTAGAAATTCGGATATTTCAATCATGTTCGTATTATTAGTGTAGCTATAAACCGTGAGATTCCCTGTGTGGTGATTGCCGTTTGTCGAAACTCGTATAATATGATTATATGTCAATCGTCATGATCGTATTTCTAGTGTTGATATAAAATGTGACAATATCTGAGTGGCGATTGCCAGCTGTAGAAATTTGTATATTTCAATGACCGTGTTTAAGTGTGGCTATAAAGTGTGAGATTATATGTGTTGTGTGTAGCGATTAGGGGCGCCCCAATGACAAGTCACGGAGGTTACCTTGACCTTCCAAAAATATCCTTATACGGCAAATTTAGAGACAGGATTCTAAAATTGCAGTTGAAAAAATATGTACATACATTGCTTTTGCGCTCATAATTTGTTAGTTCGATAAAATCCTGAGTTTTCATTTGGCAAATTGAAAATTTACCCCCTTTCCCCAACCCTCCTGTCAAAAAAAATTAGTTCAGGGTACCTGTGATGGCGACTGTAGAAATTCCTATATATTTCAATCATCATGTTCGTATTTCTAGCCCTGCTATAAAATGGAATTATCTGTGGCGATTGATGGTTGTAGAAATTCGTATATTTCAATCATCATGTTTGTATTTTTAGTGTGGCGATAAAATGGGAGATGCTGTGCGGCGATTGCTAATGGTAGATTTTGGGAAGGATAGATTAAGGTATAAATTAGCATGTTGCAACCATCGTGTTAATTGTACGTATTTTTATAGTGCTGCTGTGGTAAGTCGACCTTCGCCATTGGCAATGTTTATCTCTTTAGAATAAATAGGAAAGGGCATTTGCCGCTGCATTGAGCTTTTGCAAAACAACTACGAAAGTAACCCAACTCAATACTGCTCCAGTTACTCTTCGCTATTACCCGAAAAGAGACAAATATTGTCAATGTTAGCGTTCAACTTACCAGAGCAGCACTATAGTGTGGCTATATGTGACATTATCTGTTTGGCGATTGCTGATTGTAGACTGCGGGAAGGATATTTTATGGGAAGAAGTTCATATATTTTAATCATCATGTTTGTATTTCCAGTGTTGATGTAAAATCCAAGATTAATGTGTGTGGCGATTGCCGGTTGTATACTGCTGGAAAGATATTTTAAGGCAGAAATTTGTATATTTTTATTATTATGTTCATTGCTTGTATTTCTTTGCGCTGTTGCTACTTTGGTAAGTCGACCTCCGACATTGACCATGTTCAACTTTTTTGGGCGTAATATAAAAAAATAATTAGAGCGGGTTTGAGTTGGGTATTTTTTTCAAAATGACTACAAAAGTGACCCCAATTCAACTTCCGTCATCCTCCCCTATTACCAGAAAATAGGTAAACGCTGCGATGTTGAAGGTTAACTAACCAGAGCAGCACTATAGTGATAATGATACGAGTACTTACATACATGTTGCTGACAACACGTACAAATCATTATTTTTTAAAAACAAGATGTTTTTTTAGAAAGTTGATGTTTAAATTATGACACATAAAGGTTATAATATTGCTGTATAATACAACTAACAGCCTAAGTTTAAAATTCCGGGAATAAAGTGCAACTAGATGAGTAAAAATGTCTCATCCCTGAAAATGGATTGAGAAAAATATGTTTTTCGTGTTTTAAAACCTGCGCAGTTTGAACTTTTATCTCTAATGAGTTAACTTGAATGCCAGATATGTCGTAGAATTAACGTTGGAGTCATCGGTCTGGAGGCAAAAGCATTAGCCCACTTGGTTCACAAGTTGCTTATTGAAGTAGGCGTGACACATGCGTCGTCCACTGAATACAAAGCTAAATAAAAGGGAAATTTCAATCTTTTTCTTGTTGAAACTAGTTATAGTGACATCCTGTGCGACATACGGTAATTCAAACCGTTTAATGCAGGACACTACGCTATCACTTTTCAAGTAAGTCATTAGGATTTTTGTTCGATTACAATCGATTACTTTATTGTAAAGAAAAAGAAATAGTGGTAATAAAAAAAATAATAATTGATGGCAGCAATGTAACTTCTGAAAAATAAAGCATTTTAATCTGAGAGATTAAATTTAAAATCTTCCAAAACAATGTTTTCATCAAAATTTTTAAATTTCTTTTTATTACAAACATTTTAAAAATCTTCTTTACAGTCAGAGATGTAACTGAGGTGTTTTCTAAAGGTTTCCGAATTATCATAAACCTTTTTTAGACAGATGAAACATCAATAAGCAGAAGATTATAATAGTCATTAATTCCATTAAAAAAATTAAAAGAAAAGATACACCGCACCCCCATCGATTTCTGTGCTCAATTTCAATAATGATCGTCTCCAAGACCAGAGACTTTATCTGCCATTGGTTTATATTTTCTATTCCTGATCTTGTGCTCGTGTTCTTAGTAGGAAAGGATGATTAAATATAGCATGTGTTGTCTTCTTCTAGCCTTGTTTCAATTAAAATAGCAAATGATGTCCAGTAGCCCTGGAGGAGAGAATTCGTATCTCCCCAATGGTGTGTCGTTTGAGGCATCCACCCCTCTTCTGATAAGAAAGTTCATAAACAAACACATTCCTATCCTTATCGGTGGTATTATGGAAACATGATGGTCTGTAAATAGTGGGACGCAAACAGATCATGATTAATGAATGTCAACTATCTCTGTGACCCCTCATTTGAAAAAAATGTAACTATCTTCAAACTTACTGTTTGAAGATAACTTTAATTCTCAAGCAAGATATGATGCAACGTGCTCTAGACAAGAGGTGGGGACTCAGGTTTAGAACGATTTCCTGTTATCCAAACAAGACAGCAGTCTCTCTTTCTCTTTACAAGTCTCACTGGGTATGACTGTTTGCGAGACTGTCTCTATCGGATCAGAGCTGTGGATTCCCCAGACTGTTTTTTATGTGACTCTGACCAACCAATCATGGCGTTTGAACATTTGGATAGTTGTCTAGTACTAACTCAGTATGAGAATATTGTCAACAAGTACTGGAGAAATTCCACCCACAGCTCGATCTTGACATCCTCAGACTGCCATTTCGTCCTTATTGTGAACTCCTCAGTCAGAAATAGCTAATAATAGAGCAGGATTTCAAAAATCCTCTTATTGAAGTCAAGATAGCCTTCAAACTGGTAGATAAAATGTATTTACCTTACCATCGAGTGTCTGCAAACAATGGTGCGGCTCAACTCGTAAATTGAAGGCAAAGGCTAGGGTAATATGCAATAAGTTACCACCCTTAAGCCAGGGCTAAGGCAGAACTGAAGCAATTACATATATGTAATTTACACATTTTATCCACCAGTTTGAAGGCTATCTTGGCTTCAATTCGAGGATGTTTGCCTCCAGCTCGATTATTGGCTATTCCTGACTGAGGAGTCCACAATAAGGACGAAACTGCTGTCTCAGGATGTCATGATCGGGCTGTGGGTGTAAATGGTTCAGTTATGCCTTAGCCCTGTCTTAGGGCGGTAACTTATTGCATATTAAATACTGGAGAGTTCATGAAAAAAAAAGTTTAGGTGCTAGTATTCTTCGCTAATATAATTTGTAAAATGAATAAGTCAAACTTTCAGTTCTTAAGAAACTTGCCTTTATTTGGTTGGTTACCGAAAGAGAGAGGAAAATGTTTCCATTATGGAAAAATATCTGTTCCTGGGCCGGTGGTAGTTTGAAAGTGGTATTAGAAATCCTATCCTGCGTAAAGACTTTCGCCAGCTCCATCGACCTCAATTCACTGTTAATAATTCGAGCTTTAATAACTAAATAATAATTGAACAAAAACAACATAAATAAAATTAAGTACCTACTTATAGCGGTTTTTTAAATGCCTTTAAGGGATTGTGGAAGAAAAATATTTTTTCTAGTCATTCCTAAATTAGAAGGAGGAGGTTTTATGAACTGTCAAAAAAACAAGGTTTTTTTTTTCTTTCTTTTTTTTGCTGTTCAGTGTAGAAATTTCTTTGAAAAAAGTTAGCAAAATTTCAAATTCTGTTAATTGAGTGGCTTGCATTTTTACTATTGTTGTTTTAAAGATAAGATGAGTTAGAAAATTGAGCTGTTCTTCGGAAAGACATTTTCCTGTGTGTGTGTGTGTGTGTGTGTGTTTTTTTTTTTGAGGAATGCTAGCGATAAGGTACAAACGCGGATCTTGAGGGGAAGGAAGGAGAAGGAGGGGGGGGTATGGTGGTCAAACTCCTTAAGCAACCTATCTCTAGCCCAAAGCTACATTTTGGAGATTTACATTTTAAAAAATTCCCTCAGACTTCCTATTCGTCCCGAAAATTCTTTTTTACTCTCCCCACCCTCCGATGCTGTCTTCTCTAAAACCAGAAGCTGGATCCGCCCTTGTGAAAGTAACTTTTATTTTTTTTATAAATTATTGAAATAAGAGAAACAAATGCGGAAATACTATCACCAGCTTCCGAAGAAAATGCGCATTGTTTATAAGTTGTCAGTGTTGTAATTAATCAGTTGTTATATTTCAAGCTGATGCCATAAATTGTGGCAGAAATATGAGAAGAGGAAATCGTGCGGGGCTACTGGGGACAGAATCCTCTATTTCATGCGCACTCATATCTTCATCCTTTCACTATCCCTGGTTTTTTCAACATCTGTGAAAAACTTTAGAAGAAGAAAGTACTCTAGTAGGAAGAATTTTCCCAAGAAAGTGTCAATGCTTTTTTCTTTATCTCGTAGTAAATAATAAACTAACATGGAATAGGGTCGTTAATTTTGTCGAAACTTTTGACAACGTCACGATGTTGGAATCTTGCTTACTACTGCAAATGTTGTGCTTGTGTTTGCTGGGCCTCTCCCTAATTTCTTGAATGTTTTAAAGCTTTCCATCTGTCTTGGTGTTGTATCGTCCTATTTCTTAATATGAAGACAACTTCCATAGAAGGATCATTTAGAGCTGCCATTCATCAGCAAGTATGTAACACTGGACTTCAAAGTCCTACTATCTTTAAAAATATTTACAAAACGAAAAAGCTAATGAGATTTAATAGTCCGATCAAGAATAAGGAATTTATAAGACCTTTTTAAAGCAAAAGGGCTTCATCTCTTTTCCTTTCACTGCATCTCTTCCAAGTTGATTTTCGTGTTCGTGATGATTCTGAGAATCGTGTACATTGCAAAAGGCTGGCTCATTAGAATACGTTAGTAAAGTAATTATTATATGTTATTAGAAACGACCTTAAGAAAGTTTCCTATGCTTAGGGAGAAAAATGGATCATGGCAAGAACAATTTTCAACCTATTCTTCACCAGGAAGCAATCGAGTAGCTCAAAGTAGTTATTGATGAATTTGGTAGGTTCTATGTAAACGGGTGTTATAGGAAATTCCTACTCCCGGTTTCTAGCCGCCTTAGTAAATGCGTGTCAGCATCAGCAACCTGCATCTAGAAGCAAAATGTTTCAACTTCTTGTTCTTCCTTTCGCTGTATTTCCTCCAAATCAATCTTCGTTTGTGTGCTCCTCAACTGTGCCGGAGTCTCGCTTTTCTACAGGTTCAGCTGAGGTTATACACTAATACCAACAAGGCTGGTCATAATCTTTTGGTTCCTCTTTCGTCCTCAAAATTGTTTGAAAACTGATGGGACTTAGAATTTCCGTTAATTATAATAAAGGATTAAATACTTTTTTAGAAGAAAATGTTTCAACTTCCTGTTCCTCCTTTCACTGTATCTTTTCCCTCGCAATTTTCACTTGTAGGCTCCTGTATAAGGGCCCTGCTCCACATTGACGTAAAGCAGAAAAATAAAGCAGAAAGGTAAAATGAATTAAATGGTGTTCCTACGAAAAGTTCCCGGATTTTCGGTTTCTGCCTTCGGTTTCGGTCGCGTTTTCTGCTGATGTGGAGCAGGGTCCTTAGTGTCCAGAAACCAAGGGCGGATCTAGAAACTTTTCAAGGGAGGGGCGATTGATTTTCATTACTTACTTTTTACTATGTAAACTGGTTATCAAACTGATCACAGAAATATTTTGGACTTCCGAAAAAATTCTGGGGGAGAGCCCTCCAAAATCATTAAAATTCGTCCAAATTTCCGTTTTTTGAACTTCAATATCGAAAAATTACCAGTGGAAAGTCCCTCAAGGGAGGGGCGATCGCCCTTTTCGCTCCTCCCTTGTATCCGCCCCTGCCAGAAACTGAGTCAGTCTTTTTCTCTCCAGCCAGGTCCAACTTAAATTTTTTACACCTATCAACGAGGATGGTGACAAACTTTTGCTTTTTCTTTTCTACTCAACTCTCAGAATTGTCTTAAAATTGTGGACATGATTCTCATACTACAAATTTTTCAGAGGTGCCTATGAGAAGGGTTCTTAGCGAAGATTGTGCCGTAAAAATTTTTATGATTGGGTGTTTTAAATGCCAGTTTTCTCTCTTTGGGATGTCATTCGTAGACATTGATGGAAACTCCTGGATTTTAATGCGATTTATCTACGCAGTATTTCAATAAAGGAAAAAGTGTACTGGAAAATTTTCAGCATTAAATTTGTTTTCTCCTTTAGTATTGTAGCCCATTTTTCAAAGGCGGAAAGTTCGTGTGTTCGGAAATCGAAAGGTAGTAAGTTAGGCAACATATACACGTGCCCCCCCCCCCCATTAATCAGTTCTTCTTAATTTACTAAATTTGAACTGCCAACTTTAAACCTTTTACCTAGTCATTCTTCTGAGCCCATTTTATTTCCGCTTTTCCCTCGTTGCTAAAAACAATATAGATCAGATTGGGTAAAGGGAAACATGGGGTAAATGGAAACAAACTGCATTACCACACATGTGATATATAATTTTGAAACTAAAGCTGTTGGTGAGTGAAGACTATTTAACATATAGAAGAGATTCGGGAGTTTTGGATGTTTGCAAATAGTTGTGTAGGGGTCATCATTGTCTGAAGATACTGAAGATGGCGCTGTGATAAGTTTTTTTTCTTTTTTAAGTTAAGTGATCTTACATTTTCCCCTAAAGCAGGTCTACAAACGCAAAGTAACAGGTTACAATGAATTTTGTTTGTTAGATAGGATAGGAAGCGTAAGAACACTTTTAGTTCTGGGTTTTACCTCTCCTCTAATTTCGAAGCGCAATTAAAGTATTTCATTTAACCCATACAAACTGTACTCTGGGATAAATGGAAACAACTAAGTTTTCATTCTTCCGATTTTTTTTTCCTAAAAGATTAAATTTAGATGTAAATTGCACTTTTATATGCATTTTACATGACTTCAGTGCATAATTTAATTTTTTGTACGATTTTTGCTCCAAAACATTTTTAGATTACATTTGGAGGATTCAACGGATCGCAAGAGACCTACGGTTGACTGTTACTATTGTAGAACTACTAAACTGATTATGTTGTATATAGTGCGATTATCTACCTATATCAATCTCATGGCGAAATGGAGTATTTTCAATTAACCTCTAGTTTCTGAGGTAAAAAGAAATAGACTGTGGTGAAAAGCAGCATGTTTTTACTAGCCAAAAGAATCATGAAGTCAATTTTTCATGCCCAGACTTTCAGAAAGTAGTTTTAGACACAATGCACAAAATTTTACGTCTCAACTCATCCAAGAGAAAGAGAAGGATCTAAAGTTGAAACATTGCAGTTCTCTCTTTCCCTTTGCCTCAACTGACCCCACATACTTTATTCTCGTTAAATAATAGTTATATTTATTTATTTCTTACTGAATAAACCGTAAATCTGTCCATGTGGGCGTATAACGAGGAAAAGAGTATTTTCGTTTACGGCGACCTGCATTACCACCACGCAGATCACTTTGTTTACAAAACACTTCAGCAAGTATACATTGAATGAAACATGCTGTCGACTATTAGAGCAAGTGACGAGTGGTTGGGGATTTTGGTGTCACTGGATCCACATGAAATATAAGTTCTCTTTCTTTTAATGCGTGAAAGCAGTAGGCTCTGCGTGAGTTATTTCATTTTCGGGTGTAGTAAAATCAACAAACACACACTCATGTGCCAGATGTTACCTAATGTTTGGAATTCCGATTTACTACATGTATTGTTGCAACTTAAAACCTGACTCTGCACTGTTAAAACTACATGTTGCACATGGTACTTTTTAGGGTGAAACATTGTAGTACCAGCGGCACCCCCTGATATTTCCACTTGACTCCCTATAGCCCCCATGAAGGTGCCATCTTTTTTCCCAATGCTATTTACGCAATAGTTACAATGTGTAACGCATGTTCAGAACAGACATGCATTTGGTGGTAAGATTTATTTATTTAGTTAGTTATTTATTGCCTTAAATCAAACTTAATTCCTTAATTTAAAAATAGTAAATTTACCACCTTGCAAAATTTAATGGGAGTGTTGCTACTTCGCAAGAAGATTCATGGAGTAGAAATGCTACTCTTTAAACTCAAAATTCAATTCCAATAATGAAAATCCAAGTTATTCCTTTCTGTTTAAACAATCATCATCTGTGATAATTGTTTTGTAAAAATAAAATCAAATTTTGTCTACTATTATTTACATTTCCAAGTACCACAGCTGGCTATTTTTAACATGACCCCCCTTGACGAATCTCTAGCTACGCCTCCGAGGTAACATTACCTCATCGCAGACATATCTTCAGTATTTGAAATGATTAAACCAGATAGGTGTGCGTCCATAAAATAATGGACTGTTATCCGTTCCATTTTGATGACCCGTTTCAGTTTTGATGAAGCGATTTTCTGCGGAATAAATCTGGCTCATAAGTGAGACATGTCTGGTGGTAATTTCTCATCCGTCAGCTTTGGTGGGGAGTGTTCCGACTCGCAGGTGGTCGTGGGTGTCTGGGGTCATCCCGATGACACCCATGTCGAGAAAGTGCCCGGAATAATGAATAAAGGGTCTGTGAGCCCACCATCTATCTCTGAGCTCCACAATGGAGAGCCGAGCCCGCCGAGTGTCCGTGCTTTCATCTTGCCAGATATTTAACGAAACCCACGTAAGGAGTGTTTGCAAACAAAAAAAGTGAATCTTCGGAAGAATTTACATATTCTTAAAGTAACCCTAAAGAACATTTCATATTTACTCTGCTTACTGTGGCTTAGAAGTTTTAAAAATAAAAACATAATTGTAAAATGTGTTACAATGATGCATTTAAAACTTTTCCAATTGATGGGGCAAGTGGATAAAGGTGATATGTGGCAATTTTTGAAACTTACTTTTTGCCATGGATGAAGGTTGATAAGTCCATCAGTATCATGCCCCCTTAGTCACAGAAGTGGTTCTTAACTAAGAATATGACCCTGTTTTACCCGTTGAAAAAACTCATTAAAAAAAACATTTTTTTGAAAGCTTTTTTTTTTAATTTAAAAAATTGTCACATACCACCTTTATCCACTTGCCCCTTCAATCACTATACACATCGGAATAAAAAATATTATATTTTGAGGGTTTACGAACAAAAGAGTGAATCTTTTGAAGACATGTGAATCCTCTGTGAAAAGCTAAACTACGAAGACCGTTTCATCTTCGCTCGTGGATTAGCAGTTTTAAAACCTTTCAAAATTCATATTCAGGTGCGTTTGTTAACGGACAAAAATATAAATCATCTGAATATGTATGAGTTCTCTGTGGAAGGATTATGCAAAGCGAAAGATATACAAAAAACATCATGTCATTCTCACTTTGTTAATCGTGGAATATAGGTTTATAAACTTGACAAAATTTATATTCCGAATGTTTAGGAACAAACGTGAACCCTCTGAAGAATACATAAGATAACCGTAAAGAACGTTTCATCTTTACTCTGCTTATTGTTGATTAGCAGCTATACAACCTAACGAAATTCATATTCCGAATGTTTGAGAACTCAAATACAAATTCGCTGAAGAATAAGTTAGACAATCATAAGGAACATTTCATCTTTACTCTGTTAATCGCAGATTCATCATCATCATCACCCGTGGTGTGACAGTCCAAGGTGGGCCAAAGTCTTTTGCAACACCAGTTGTCTCCAATCTTCCCTATTTACAGCTAAGCTTTGCCAATTCTTCGACCTGAGGATAAATAATCTTCCTCCACAGCATCCCTCCAGCGAAGCTCTAACCTTTCTCCTCTTCGAGTGTAATACGGTTTGGCCGTGAAAAACGTAGGTAAGCAGTTTTAAGCCTTAAAAAATTTATATTCCGAGCATTTACGAACAAAACTGAATTCTCTAAAGATAGTAGATAACCACAAAAAACATTTCATCTTCACTTTGTTAATCGTGGATTGACAGTTTTAAAATCCTACAATATGTGAATTAGCAGTTATACAACCTTACAAAATGTATATTCCGAATGTTTACGAAGAAAAATCTAAATTCTCTGAAGAATAAGTCAGGTAATCACAAAAAATATCTCATCTTTACTTTGTTAGTCGTAGATTCATCATCATCATTCGTGGTGCGACAGCCAATGCTTTTTGCACAAGTCATTTTCAGCCTCCCCTATTTACAGCTAAGCTCTTCCAATTCTTCGACATTTGAACAAATAATGTTCTTCCACAGCATCCACCCAGCGTAGCTTTGGCCTTCCACATCATCGAGTACAACATGGTTTGACAATGAAAAGCATAAAGCAGTTTTGACACCTTACTAAATTTATATTCCGAGCTTTTTGCAAACAAAACCTAATCCTCTGAAGAATAAGTAAGGTAACGACAAAGAACATTTCATCTTCACTTTGTTAATCTTAGATTAGCAGTTTTAAAACCCTTTAAAATTCCATTTGCGAACAAAAATGGCAATAATGTGGAGAAGACGCAAGACAACCAAAAGGCCCATTTCATCTTCACTCTGCTAATCTTAGATTAGAAGTTTTAAAACCTTACGAAGTTTTTATTCCGAGGTAATCTGAATAATACATATGGGACATTCCATGGTAACTTACGTTACATTTGACCAATTCTTTGGCATTTAGCACCTCTGTGCAAATTAAATAATGTTATATAAACCTTGTACAAAAGTATGTTATGAAAATGGAAATCAAATGCGAAATAAAAATGCAAAAACCTTTGATGCATTTAAATTTTATAAAATTTAGCAGCCAAAAATAATACAGTAACTTACGTTACACAAAATTCCCTCTTCGTGTAACGTAAGTTACTGTTTTATTTTTGGCTGTTAAATTTTGTAAAATTTAAATGCATCAAAGATTTTTGCATTTTAATTTCGCTTTTGATTGCCATTTTCATAAATCACTTTTGTACAAGGTTTATATAACATTATTTGTTTGCACAGAGGTGCTAAATGCCAAAAAATTGGTCAAAGTGGACCATGGAATGTCCCAGCTGCTTTTATTTTCCTCAGCAATATTTCAATGATATTGGCATTTTCATTTAAATTTTTATAGCAAAAAAGCTTTCGATATATAAAGGAAATTTTAAATAAATATTTCGTTTCCTTTGTTTTTCTCTTTAACTTTTAACGTAGCGAAGGTTTTCTTCTTTTTTAAATTACTCAAATTAAATTAGAGGTTTATTTATTGATAAAAAGCTCATAGTGACCCCTGCCCCCTCCCATCAAACGACATGCGTCTAAGACAATGCGCAAAAAAAGTTAAATATAAAAAAAAAAAGAAATAAACGGAAGCATAAACTCGACGGCTCTGCACCAAGAGAGGTAGGTTCTTTGATGTTCATGAATGCCCATAAGGGGATTTCATCCCTCTATGGGAAGCGACCTCTCACAATCCCACCAGAAAACGGAATGTTCACCCCTATCAATGGTTGGTTTTTGGAGTTTCCAAAAATCCAAAGAGGCCTCAATTTAAATTTTGAGGGTTAAAATTGCTCTTTTTTACTCATTGACGGGACATTTTACACAGTATTTTTTTCATTTTATTTAAGTCTGACTGTTGAATATGCGTCATTTGACGCAACTTCATTTACGTGGTAGACCGTGCAGCAAAGGAGCTAGTTTACTATAAACCAGTTATGATACTTTACAGGGATGAATTGATTTTTTTTAATTAACTAGAACTTAATAAAAAACTGATCTGTGCTACAGCACACCTCTATAAAAGCACTAATATGTATCTGAAATACGTGTTGAATATTTAACGGTTGAGCGGACGAGAGGCTTGCGCATATATGCGTAGTAAATAAACCTACTCATTCTATAAGATCCTAATTAATCTGGAAACACGGTAACTTATCAATCGTCTGTTCCATCGTCTGCCTCGGGCCAACCCGACCCCCGATGACCGGTGAGGAATCAGAGCATCCAACGGGCGAGCCTCATCCGAGGAATCGAACGTTACTGAGGATGGAATTGAGGATTCGTTCTTTGCGCTTCTTTCTTTTCGCGCTCTTTATTCGTTTCCGCATGGTTCGGTGATACTCCAGAAAACGGACTCTGATACATTTTTTGGAATAATCAGAAGTTGGGCCATGGGGGTGAGTGTCTTTTGATTACTCGTTATTTGGTGTGACATTTTAGCGCATATACGAATCATTCACGATTCATTTCACGAATTTTAAAGTTTGGTTTTATTTTTAATATATTTGATTATAAGGGACATTATGTATCTTAATTTAAAGTGCCAGTTTTCTTTTTTTTAATATATATTTCAATGATAATGAAGTGTGCTGTACATGTTGCTGGTGTGTCTTTTATGTCACATCCGCAACGATGATCAAAACTGCTAGTCAAAGGAAGGTCCAGGAATCATTTCTTGATATAGCAATGAATGTTGACGGTGCATCTTCAGAAATATAAAATACATCAATGTTATATTACAGTAACCCTTCGTTATTTCACTCTCGTTGGGGGACTACGATATATCCGAAAACGCGATATGACAGATGTTATAATACGTAACTATTCAATTAACGCTCAAACTAATGACATGCGCACCTGCAAAAGATTGTTTTGTCTTCATGTTGGGACAATTTTCTCAAAAAAAAAAAAAAAATTAACCTAAAAATTGTTTA
Organism: Uloborus plumipes; assembly: GCA_038373865.1. Lineage (NCBI taxonomy): Eukaryota > Metazoa > Arthropoda > Arachnida > Araneae > Uloboridae > Uloborus > Uloborus plumipes. The sequence goes on along the minus strand of JAXGGA010000062.1, from coordinate 193,813 downwards.
TTCAAAATTTAAAAAGTATTAATTTAAAATATTCCTATATTAATTTTTTATCTTAGAATACAAATCGAAAAATATTTCTGCTTTAACTGCAATAAATTTAGATGTATGGAAAACATACCAGATTTGTTCATTAAATAAAGGAAGAAAACACCTTTTCTGAGAATTATAGCTTTTTTTTTAATGTCAAATGTGAAGCCCTTTTTTAAACCAACATACGTATAATTTTTCGGGAGACAAAGGAAAAGTGCGATAGAACCGTGTGAGCGATATAGCGAGGTGCGGTACAACTCATGCATGCTGTTTCAGAAAAACATACTTTTTAAATTTAGGAATCATCCTCCATTGCTTAGTGTATCGGTTTAAGAGTCAAGGTAAACCAGATAAAGCGGGCAATTTTTTTCAAATATCGTACCTCTCCCATAACAGCAGAATAAGAACAGAAATAAGCCAAGTTGAAATTTATTTCCAATGCTGATTTTAAATCGACTGCAAAAAATACAAAGTATGACTATCTCATCAGGTTTTTCTGAATCTAACACCATCAGCGATGATTATTCTATACTTTGTCATAGCGCAATGATCATGGTTCTGTACGTAAGGGCTTTTATTTATTTATTTATTTATTTTTTAAGTGGAAAGATATTCCTTTTTTTTCATTCACTCTGTTCACCGCAATGAAATTTATAGCTATTTGTTCAAGGGTACCCATTGCTACCCCAAACACAAACGCTTGAATATTGGATAGACTGACCATCAAGAGAGGACACCACCAGTTCGAAACAGAAGGGAAGAGAAATTTTCTCCAAGTTACTTTTCTCGTGAAAACTACTAAGCGCTAGAACCCAGAACTTTTAAGTCTTTCTGTTTAAAGAATAACGTATCCCATACGCACTCGGTGGGTCATTTATAGTCATCTGGAGTTAAATCCGGCACTCCCCTATCCTTAGTCCGATGTGCTAACCGCTAGACTCTTCGTGGTCTTGTAAATGGAAATGATTTTTAATGATGAAATTCAAGAAATGCTATTGAATAAGAAATCAGCTACACAGAGGTTCGTGAGTTAGATTATGTAATTGAGATATGTAAGATAATGGGTAATTTGTTTTTATGATGTATTTAATTACATAATTAGTTATTTATTATGTAATATTGGATTATGTAATTTGATTTCCACTAATGAAGTGCGATGAAAATCTCTGACAAATATTCTGTTGCTGTTAGGGCTACGTGCGAAGTCAGAGTCTAGTTGATTTTTGATTAAAAGAGCTGGAGTCGGGAGTCGAAGACTTTAAAATTTCAACAGTCGGGGTGGGCCATTTTCCCTTCAAGTCTGATATGGCCTCGGAGTCAGACTGGTTTTGCGGTAAAGGAGTTGGAGTCAGTCATTTCCGACTTTGCAGCCCTTGTTGCTGTCGGTATTGTAATGTTTTTCAATGTAGTTTTTCCTCTTTTTTTGAGCAATCACAAATTGCTATATGTTTTCTTTTTGGTCTTCAAACGTCCTTTTGTTCCTCTTTCAAATTGGTAGTCTGCCAGCCTCTCGCGTTCCGGTACTCCATTAACCTGGACCTGCTCATAATTTGCCCCAGCAAGGTACCTATGCAGCGCATGATAGAGAAGGAGCACACACACACGACTGCCCACACACACGCATACACCTTTCGCTCAAAATTCGCGTTTGCGAATAGCATAATTTGAATTAAAGATATCATTTTTTTCCGTCATTTCACACAATGCTCCAATCATCGTTAAATTGTTAAATTTTATTATATGCTGTTAGTATCTGCAGAATCTACCATATAATTTGCTTTCAGAAGATGAGAATACCACAGTGTATTTAGCCATGACCAATCGGCGAGTTTGCGGCTAAGCGGCATGCAGAGGTCTAATAACAAAGCTCCTTCGTTGTCATTACCAAGAGGAATCCAGAGAAGAACATTATCCCCAAGTTGAGCACGTTCCTCATCTTCCACGCACAAGTTGAGATAATCGATGAGCTCAGGAACAAATCCCCATTAGGGGAGAGGAACCGCTGTCAAAATATTTGGGTGGTTGTTGCGAGTTCGCCAAGCAGAACTTTCCGGAAATGTATCATTAGGGGCTGAGCTAATGATTTCCCACATCTTCTTGCTGCTTGACCGAGCGGCGAACGGTAACGTCCGATTGCAGACCGACCGGTGAAGTGGCTATTAGGAAGATGAACCGAATCCAGGCTGGAACTGGGACAATGGGTAATGTGCGAAGAGGCACACTGGCCTTCTGAGCAGGAATGAGATCTGTTCGAATTGCTCGCCTACACGTGTTCACCGATTAAGCTCATCGGCAAAACAAACATTTTTTTTTCGAAATTTGCCTTGGAGGGTCTTCAATAATTTGCATTAGGATTTACTCGCAAATAAACCAAAAGTTTTCCTGAAGATGCCAGCTAAATGTGAATCGTTATTCATAAAGAAAGTGAATTGTAAAAAGCTACTTAAATCAATAACACACCTTTTTTCTTGTGAAACCAAAACATATACCATTTATTCATAAAAATTGAACAAAATTACACTGCCTTTTTAAAGCTTTTTTCCTTGACGGTACTCGGAAGTACCGCTCGCATTAATTTAGTATTATGAATTCAATATGGCTGGAAGCCTGTTTATACTTGAAAGTACCATTCCTTGTACTTTGCTGAGAGACCGACAGTTGGTGTCAGCGATCGGAAACAGTTTTCTTCGGGGCTAGTATAGGTTCTAGGGTCTCCCTAGTAATTGTCAATTTTTTTATGCTCTGTACCTATGCTATTTGAAGTATTTTCATCTAAAAAAAAGCAAAACGAAATATATAAAAATTCATATGCAAATTAATTCAGGGCCTAAAAGATTTAATTGTATTCAAAAGCTCTTGATAACAAAGAAATTTTTTAGATCACTGACATATTATTTTACCTCATACTTTCCTTTCTCGAGACGGAGCGTCCAATACAATACCTATTTCAACCTAGATAATATGCTACGTTTCCCAACGTTTTGAAATGGTTCTCAGCGTTGTGACACCTTTTTAAACGTTTAAAAACATTATGTCTGATGGGTTCAGTATGGATAATGGACATTCCTAGAGACCCCTTGTATATAAAGAGGTCGGTCATTGGTAGTCATTTCTTGTCCTAAGTTACTCATTCTCCATGCATTTCTGTTCCAGAAGTTTTCTCCAAAACTTTGAGGACCTACGTGCCACCACGGAACGTGAAATTCATGTAGTACTACAATAAGAATTCACAACTGTGTTGGACACAATATGGTGAACACACCATGCTGTGTTCATGAGAGCCTCCTAGACATTCTTATCGTATCACGTCCTCTCCCGGATTTGAGGGCAAGATGATTATAGCTTGAAAATTTCGGAGAAGTATAAAAGCAACTCTAAAAAAACTGCGAGCTTGCTTCCCAAATGTGCTCTGGAATTTCGCCAAGACTTCCCATAAATACAAGTCAAGAGGCGGGATTCTGTTCTTACTCGGTTTTATGAGATCGTTTACAGGATTCCTGCGGTGTTCCGAGTAGTAGTCTCGTATTGATTTTCTGTAACCTTGTAAAACCTGAACAGAATCCTACAGTGTACTTCAATTATTTTTTTTTTTTGGAAAAAGTTTCATCGTTTTTTAATTTACAAATATTTAATATTGCTCTCAGATGAAATCAGCATAAACTTTATTTGTTTCATTAATACCATTGTTTAACATTGGACAGAAAGGATTATAAAATGAAAATGGAAGCAAATGACCAAGAGCAACTTTAGAGTAGTTTTACCGCCATTTAAGAAACCACCCTTCCTTTCCCTAAAAAGGTACAAAAAGCAAGTAGAGACAGCAGTGTTGTTACCTTCCATATTGGCATATTCCAGTTAGTGAGTAAATGCGTTAATTAAATCAATGGTAATGAGATCTACTTTTTGATATACCAAGTTTTATTTGCTTACCTGTATCCATTGCTTACCATTGTCCTGAGTGTTCATTTTTTAAAATGTAACAGCACCTTCATCCTCCAAGCCTTCAATTGCAACAACTCATAATTTTGCTGCCCCCTCAAATCTACCATATTAATTGGTGGCATTGACACGAGCTACCATGTCCACAATCCAGCTCTGCAGTTGATTCCGCATAAGAACTAAATTGATATTTATAAATCGTCATAGGAGTCAAATAATTAATTTTTTTAAACAAATTTTCGGTTGGCTTTCTTGTTTTATAGTGTCCCAATATTATGCACTTTCGAGTTTTTTACTTTTGGTCTGGAAATTTCACGCTTTTTGTCAAACAATTGATTGATTATCCAATAATCGGTTAGTAACCCTTTTTTCCCTACCTACTCTTGATAGAAAGTTCGATATTTTATGTTCCAATTTTAAACGCAGATGCGTTGCCTTCTATTCTACTTAGTCAACTAGAATGATTTTCTTTTATCAATTAGCCATTTTAACTCGTAAAAATGCAAATATTTCGACAATTTTTACATTAATTTGAAGTAAAAGAGGTACTGCTATATCGTCAGCTGAGTATTATTACTAGGTAACTTCTAATTTGGGGAAAATATAATGTTTTGTTCGAGAAAACTTTTGCCCGAAAGAACACAAATATTTCTAGTTAAATAAAATTTAGAAATGTTGGTTTAATAGCATTCCAATCAAATTTTCGCATCCTTCAAATTATCGAGAAAGAAAAACATTAATTTGTTGAGTTTTCCTCGAAGTAGTGTCATAAAAAACTGAATCACAATTACCTGTACTGGTAGCATTCTCCTCACAATATGTTGTCTTCTCAGGGCCGAATAAAACCAAGGCGGGCCCCTTACCAGTTTGGAACCCCCCCCCCTCTCTTCCGCCATATAAACTTAGTAAAACTTATATTATTCCAATGCTCAGCCGGGCTCTCCCAAGGGTCGGGCCCCTAGTTTTCGACTAGGCTGACATGAGCCCTCATGGGCTCCTGTGTCTTCTACTTCTTTTCTTCTATCAACCATTATGATTTTGTTTCATCAATTTGGTATTTGAGTTCGTGAAAGTGCAACTATTTCTAAAATTTTCTTCCATTTCGATGTAGTACTTTAACATTCAAACTCAGGTTAGCTTGGGACTCCGTAAAAGTTTTGAGATGAAGCGAGAAGTGGAGAAAACAAAATCAACAAATCAAACATATACCGAAAATATTTTAATTAAAACTAAGCATTGAAAATAACTTAATCATTACTACAAGAGGTCAAGAAAACGCTAAAGATCGCTGAATCAACATCGATTCGTTATTAGAATTTAAAACTGGTTTTCATCACTGTTCCATTTATGCTGACAACTTTCGTTCTGGAATTTTACAATTTTTCTTTGCATCTTTAATATTCCGTTATAGTCAGGAGTGGATCCAGAGAGGGGTCATGAGAGTCTTTTGCGACCAAAGATAGTCTATTACTGCGGTTTGGAAACTTATTACAGTTACATTAATCGGGCCCCCATTGAAGCAGACTTTGTCATTTAGATGGCAAGACAGCCATTTGGATGAACGTATTGTATAAATTAAAGGCAGTGCTCTTCTGGTGGTACGTCGACCTCCGGTATTGACAGTGTTCACCTCTTTTTCGGATAATAGGGAGGGTAATTGGCGCTGAAATTAGTTGGGTTACTTTCGTAGTCGTTTATCAAAAGTCTTCCAATTGAAATCCGAGGCAAATACTTTTTTCGTTTGTCCCAAAAAAGGAGATAAACATTTTAAATGTCGAAGTTCAACTTTTCGGAGTAGCACTATACTGCATTAATGCATTTTTGTAAGCCACATTCTGTATTTTTGTAATTTTCTCTTATTGTTTCATTCCCTCAAATTCAAAATAATATTTTTACTATACACAGTAGTTTATCTCGGCTCAATTTATAGGCGATTTGTTTAATCCGTACTTACATTTATTTGTTGGTTGTTTTTCAAAAAGTTCGTCTCAGACTTCCTATTAATGCCCAAAAATTACACTTATGATCCCCCTTTCGAAAATGATCTTCTTCAAAGCCAAAATTTGGATCCGCCCTTAGTTATAAAACATTTTAATCATTTCCTTAAGGCAAGATTTTATGTAAACACGAGGATGGAGCTTTGGCTACTCAGAAAAGACGACTACAGCGAAAAGCAAGGAAGAGGCAGCGAGCATAGAACCTTGACTGAGGAGGAAGTTCGCCAAGAAATGGGGGAGTCGCTCATTAGAGAGGGATTCTCTCTTTGGGAGGCCCCTCTAATGAAGGATGCCGAGCCGGTAGCAGGCACCTGTTGCTAGCTACCTGTCTCGCTCACCTTGAAGTAGACGTTGAGGGGGATGGGGCAGGAAAGATAGCCAGGGGAAAAAAATTAGCTTCAAAACTTGCGTTACGCACAATTGGGAAGTTTCGGCGTAATAAATTACCTAGCAATATATTTTTTTTCTTTAAATTAATTGCATATACAGAAATAGAGAAAGAGAGAGAGAAACAACGAAAGCACATTCTCAGTGTAGTAAATCTGCAGCAGTAAGTCATTACTTTGGATTAATAGGGTATCCAGATCGTCGAAATTAATGAAAGTACAAATTAAGGAAAATAACCTCTAAATTGAGACAAGGTGCATAAATGAACCTTCGAAATTGTATTTTGAATTCCAAAAGAACGAAATGTAAAACTCTATAAGTGAAATTCCGAAAATATACAACAAACTTGCAAAATATGACCTACAAAAATACATTATTGCTGCAACTCCAGGCCCGTCATTTAGGGGAGGGGGCGGGGGGTCAATTGCCCTCCCCCTGGCTTTGAGAAATCAATGTATTTACATATAAGTGGGCGTGGTTTTTGATGTTTTCCGGTGAAATTGCATAGTGTTTGGACCCTTTGCCCCCTGGAAAAACTTGAAATGACTGTGCAACTCGTCCCAGGTAGCACAAATAACCTTTAAACGTTTTATTAACGTTTTTAAGCGGTTGTCACAACGTTAATAACCATTTTACAACCTTTAAAAAATGAAGTGTGCTACTAGGGGTACTTTATTTTTTAATATGTAACGTCTAAATGGCTTTCGAACTAACCGATGTCTCGTTCGATAGTGTCCAGATTAATGTGGGTTTACTGATATTTTGTTTCTTGTCTTTCCCTGATCATGTCCTTTATTTAAATCATCCCATTATACAATTCGAATTCCCTCCACAACTTCGGTCACATGAAAAATCTTTTAAGGCAAATTTTCAATTCATGCACTTAGATTCGTTTTAAGACTACCATATTTTAACAGATTATTATGACGCTAAGAGTGTGATCTTCATATAAATAAGCAAAAAAGTTACTCTGAGTGATGATGCCATTGCAATCATAGTGATAGGTTGACTGGTAATACGCGAACATTTTGAAGATGAAGGAATAATAAATTGAACGATTGCTCAAAACGCTAAATACGGATGGTAACACAAAGCAATGAATAAAAACTAAGTCATTTGAAACGTTTTTTACGTGATTTCAGCTTAACGGACCTTGTAGTCACCGTGAAGAGTATTCTAACATTGAACAATTAATGTCAGCACCAGCATTAGAGCTGAAATATTCCTTTGGAAAATGCTAAAAACTTTCTGTGGTTTGCGTGGTTGGCCAGTCATTTTGAGATTCGTATTATATGCAGCCCATTTACGAATTATGATCCTTACGAATACCACAACGAGTCTCTGGCAAACATGGTGTCTAATCTATGGCAGTATTTTCAACAGACATCTAGTCGGTACACCTTGTGCCACCGGACCTAGTGCTACATTTTTGTGGTTTCTGTGGTTGTTTCGGTGTGTTCCTCGGGGTCAAGAGATGGACCTTTAGTCTATGAGATGAACCGACTGGTGCCGACCAAACCTATCCTCGGGCCTGAAGCTATGAGAAGAGTGATTATTTTGCAAATACATATTGCTCAAATATGCGTATCGAAAAGTTTAAAATGTTGCTGTTGTTGTCTTCAATCTCCACTCTCCAATTCGGTTTGACCCCGTCAGACCGGATCCATTAATATGTTGACCTTACTTAACTCTGATACCAAAAGTGAGGGAATATAAATTTCATCACTTTCTTCTTAGAAATAGAACCCGATCAAGCCAAAGGAAGGCCCAGGTCTTGGTAAATTTTAGTGCCCCTCTCAAAAGAAAGTACTTATTTTCAACAAAATAGTTTCCGAAATATAAAGAAAGAAAGGAAGAATTGAGACTATTTTGGTGATCCTAAAATCATGGTGCTTAAGTCCACGAACCTGCAAGACCGAATGTTAATTACGCCCCCTGCCTTTCTGCCAAGACAGCTTAAGATATAATGAAATAATGCCTGCAGCATTTAGGGCAGAGATGGTGAATCTTGTTGCTCACAGAAAATTTTAGATTTGCAAGTGGCCACTAGCAAGTTGTGACTGGCAAATGTTCTAACTAGATCATGGAAAAGACAAAGAAAGTTCTACCCACCCCCCCTCCATCTGTGGTGAGAGGTGCATATTACTTCCCATTGTTTTGAACTTTTTACTTTGAAAATAGTTCAAGAAAGGCAAGTTATGTAGAGAGAAGTAGAAAGGATGGAACAGTCACGGTGAATTCTGTACATAAAACGTACTGTGCATGCTTGACGTTACACAATTAGAGACATTTACTTTAGAAGGAGAAATGCCCTTTTCGAATGGTACGACTGTAGACACTCATTTTTGAGAATTAGGAAGGCAGGATAATACAAATAGTTCTAAACTAGGAAAGAACAAAACTAATTATCTATCCATACACCATACTTTACCTCAGACTTGTGGTTCTTAAAATATTAACTATGGAAACATTCTTTTCATGTCAGTTTGCTAAATCTCTCGTATCTTGTCAAACAGATGTACTCAAGCAACGACTGAAATCAGACGCATCCCATTTCTTCCTCGATCTTCCACTTTCCTCAGAAACGCGATAACGGGAAACAAACTACTCTCGAGACGAAGTACATCGAGGAACCGCGGGAAAAAAATCGAACAATAGGTGGATCATAAACACGAATTAACATCAGCGCCGGGGAAAAAAAAAACAAGTAAAAAAAAAGGCTTCCTTTTCGCTTCCTTCTCGGTCGTAAACGATTTCGAACAGCTCTGAAACAGGGGCCCCGGCACTATCTTGATCACGATTTTCGTGTTTATTTTCATTATGGAAACGGCGCCCGTACATCGTTTCTTCGTTTCAAAACAGCAACAGCCTAAATTCCCTAATAGTATGTAACACAAGACAGAGAAAGAAGCAATCACCTATCTATCTATCCAGTAATCAATGTATGCAGTTTTAACAAAGTCATTCCGGGTAACTTAGAGCCATCTCGATTAACTTTGCGCCTTTTTTAATGTTTCGTACAGTGGACGTGTCAGTAAATTGAACCAGTGGTTAATTGAATCCACAGCTTTAATGAACCAAAACTGTTTAGGGCAAAAATGATTCATTTTGAGCGATGGCCATTGTTATTGCTCACACCATTTGCATAAATGATCCATTTTTACGCTTAAATTTGTACTATATTCCGGAATATTTTACTTCGGATCTTAATTTGTATACATTCGAATATGAAAAACCAGTATTTATTGCAAAAAATGTATCAACGTTCTAAAGCGTTTTCTTGTACTTATAAAGTAATGATGTAAAGGTGTTGTAGAAAAATTTGCTTCAAAACATTTCGAAATTCTCTCCAAATTAATCTGAAGCGAAGCCAGTTGCATCATTAGGGACCGTGTGCTGATGATACCAGTAGATAACATGCAGCTAGATTTCTAGTAGATAATACTAGTAAAATTGTCTGAGCAGTGGAGCAGTCCGAGAGTATGAAGGTAGAAACACCAACACGACCCAGAAGAGGCTTAATTTCACACTAGAGATGAGCCGAGCCCATTTATACACACGAATAATGTGGCATTGCAAACGCATAAAATTTTCCCCTTTTTCTAAATTCAAACACCTGAGATTGCGGAGAACATGCATTTTGACTTGTCAATAAACGAGTTTAGGACACTGGAGTTTGTTTTTGTTCTTTTTTGTAATTTGTTAATGGTTTAAGAGCTCTTTCTCGGAAGTAAAGTTGTTAAACTCATACAATTCACAACTTACTAGAGGAAAAGCTTACAGAAGTAACAAAACAGGATGACCATCGAGGGTACTGATATCAATGACACACAACCAAAAACTTTCACATTAAAACGAAATGAAAAAAATGAACACGGTTGAATATAAAATTTGTATTTATAATCTTCTCTCTTTCTTGATTTCTTTTTTTTTTTCCATTATCTAAGTAATTTTTCAAGGCTTTTGAGAAGAAAAGATAGTGTGTAAACTATGAAAAACTATCCTTAATGATTTAGTAATATTTTTGAACAGTTGCAAGATCTTTTGAATTTATGTATTTTCCTAGCTGCGTAAGAAAATCGCAGAACAGAGAATAGTCTCTCTGGTTCGTATCGCAACGAATTGAGTCCTGAATATTTATTTATGAAGGAGGCCTTATCCCAACTTACAGAACCACCGGGTTTGCAAGTTGGAGAGAAACTGGTTTTTGTTCAACCCGAAATTAGCCACAATCGGCACTTTCCCCAACGCAAACGAGGAAGTCGGAATTCGATTTTCGAACTGCCAGGCAAGATCGCTGGAAAATAATTTTCCCGATACGGAAAATAAATCCGTTTCGATTCTGCACGTAACGATGGAAAAAATCGAGAAGAGAAGGGAGGCAATGAGATCGAGAACGATTGGCTCCTTGAAGGAAAGCGATTCCCAGCCATGAAGAGGAAATAGAGAGGGAGTTGAAAAATTTGAACGAAAAAGAAAATTGCTCAAGAGAAAGTGCCGATTTGATTTCGATTCGAGCAACTTGGTTTGCCATAGGAAACGGGTTCAGAGTTTATTCACACCATTAGTGATCAGGAATTTCTCTTTTCCCTTGTTCTACTAATCTCTTTTTAGTTTTTTTTTCTCTCTCTCTCTCTTCAAATCTTAGCAATTATATCGAAACGAATTATACTGAATTTAAAATCAAGTTAAATATAATTCAGAATTAAAATTTCCTGTTGTAATGTTTTTTTTTAATTATTTTCAAATTTTATTAAAAAATAATTAAATGAAACTCTTATCCCAACTAAGCTCTGGAATGCATAGTCCCGAGTTATTCAGTGCTTCTATATAGTGCTCGTATTTTATCAATTATCATTCGGGAAATTTGGAATTTCATTTAGTAAATTAATCCCCCCCCCCCTCCAATGAAAAAACATTAGCTCGGGGCGTCTCTGGAAACAGCTCTTCTTTTTAAAAAGCCATTAACACGAAAGACGCAAAAGGTGTAAATGCCGATTAAAGTGTTGTTAAGAGATCGTATTCGCGTATTATAAAATATTTTTGGAAGAAAAAATAGAACCGACTTCAGTTGGAAATTGCTCTAAAAAGTAAAAAATAATTTTTTTCTTTGAACACCATCGAAACTACTTTTAAACATAAGTTTTGAAGTCGGCGCAAAAACGATAGGTAAAATGATATTTAACACATATTTTGCCAACATTTTTTCAGAGAAACCATTGAAAATTAAAAGCAGAATATTTGTACCATTACACGAATGTGTGGTAATCAATGAAATGAATCCATTAAAATTTATATTTATAGTTAAATTGTAGTTGCGTATGAATCTATACATTGTTTTTGCGCCGACTTCAAAACTTATGTTTAAAAGTAGTTTCGATGGTGTTCAAAGAAAAAAATTATTTTTTACTTTTTAGAGCAATTTCCAACTGAAGTCGGTTCTATTTTTTCTTCCAAAAATATTTTATTTCATTCTTTTTAGTGTAAATGCACTTAAAAAAATCAAAATATAGTTAAAAAACCTTGTAGCTGTTCAAAAAAATCCTTGCAGACCTGTACTCTATCTCATTCCATCAGGAACTTCAACCCGACGCGTTTAACCACTTGACCATCGGGTCGCTCATTGCAGTAAGGATTTACGATAGCACATATTGTTTTAAATAACATGAAATTTTAGTTTTTCGATTTCTTGAATTTGACGTAAATGCAAGGTATAAAATACAGAATTTTATAAAGGTACAAAAATTAACATAATTGATTGTGTATATAATTCTTGAAAAAATAATATAAGTGCCGCAAATCAAAAACCATTTATTGCCACAATCGATTCAAAGCCCCCAAAAATGGCGCAAACGTCCATAAGAAAATTCTACAGCATCGAAGGACCCCATTGCCAATTTTGACAAAGATCCGACCAAAACTGTCATTTTGTACCATAAAAAAATACGGGGTAGATCCCCATGGGGGGATGTACCTGCATAAGGACATTGCAATCATTAAATCATTCAAAAAGAAAAAACATGCAGATGTTCAAAAAAATCCTTGCAGACCTGGACTCGATCTCATTCCATCAGGAACTTCAACCTGACGCGCAAAACCACTTGACCATCGGGTCGCTCATTGAGTTACGGATTTACAATAACACATATTGTTTTAAATGACCATGAAATGTTAGTTTTTCGATCATAACTTTTTTTCTAGTGAACAAATATCGTCATATGAGTACATGGTACCTAAGTTACACCATCTTCTATCGATTAAAAAAAAAATCGTTCAAATCGGTTCAGTAGATCAGATGTTATGTGCGAACAAACAAAAAAAAAAAAGTATACGCTTTGAATTGAGAACCTCCTCCTTTTTTGAAGTCGGTTAAAAAGGACCATCAAATTCAAAACTTTAAATAGGAGTCCCCCTTTTTACTTCCTTTTACGTAGTAAAGGAAGTATTGTGATCGCGAAAAAAAAATCACTCAAATTTGAGTCTAAATTTTGATTTTGCTCACCCCCGAACGAATATTCAGTAGTTTTTTCGACCTGTCAGCACGTGCACATGTACCTACCAACATATAAGCAGCCGAAAAATTATTTTCAACCACCTCCGAGTTAACTACGACGAGTTTTCTCGTGACGTCTGTATGTACGTGTGTGCGTATGTATGTGGGTCGCATAACTCAAAAACTATATGCCGTAGAAGCTTCTAGCTTGGTATGTAGGCTCTGAGGATGATCTAGTTGTGCATCTCTCCTTGTGGTTGCATTTGAATGTTCCCAAGGGGGTGTTTTACCCCTTTTTTGGGGTAAATCAGTGTTAATTTCAATGCAGACTCAAGTGATATGAATTGGCGCGACCACTTGGCGATATGTCGCCAAGCTTTTGGTCGCCAAGTGTTCGACCACAGGTCGCCAACTTGGCGATATATCGCCAAGTTGGCGACAAATTTGGCGGAAAAAAATATTTTTTGAATTTGGGTTCAATTTGTCGCTATTGGCGATATTTTGCGAAAAATCCACTGAATGATGTTAAAATCGGCGATTTAGAAAATGAATCATTGTAAAACATTTGTTTTGCATTGTTTCGTGGCAAACTATGGGTGTAAATGTTCGAATTGCTATCTTGCTCACTCCTAGCACTATTTTAACACTAAGGCATCTACAAAGAAATTTACACGTAAAAGGAAGTAGTGTGGGACCCATACTAGTTTATCCCTGTTTTGTAATCATTATTAACATTTTACCTTGTGTAACAGTATTTGTACTGCTTGATGAGGAAGAGGTGCAACTTATAACCTGCAGATGGGTGTTAGCTTCTTGCTTTCATTTTTTAGAAATTTAAATTTCTTTTACTTTTATTATTCGTTTAATTCATATTACATTGCCAAGATTTTTTTTCATTATTCTTGAAAGATATCCCTATAGTTCGTACAAAGGACAAAATATTCAAGCAACAGACCTGCTCCGCCTATTTAATATCCCGGTATGCAAAGAACCAATGCTATTGAATAGTGCTTTAGGGCACGATTTCAAATTTACGGTGAAGATAGTTAGACTTTTTAAGCTTGACAATTACGTATATGTGCTTTAAAAAATTAGACGACAGATTAACCTATTAATGCCTGACATTTTTTTTCCAAAGATATTTTGTATACTGGTTACAAACAGTGTTTAATGGACAGGAAAAATAATAAAAAAAAATATTATGTAAAATTTATTTATTTATTAAGGAAAGAAAAATAGTCCCTTAAAAGTTACGATAAACCCCAGAGGGTACATACATGTACTTTTTTTACTAAATTTTTTTTATCTGGTTACGATATATTTAAAAAGACATTTTATAAGAAGAAATAAAATCAGCAATTAACATAAACTGGGAAGCTGGGAATAACTTTGAAAACTTGACTTTTTTTCTTGAGATTGTGAACGATGTAATTTTTGATAAAGATCATATTAAAACTGCTCCAGAACACACAATGGTTATATGCTGCAATCTGTTAATACCGAATTGAAACAATACCAAGGCTCCAAGGTACTAATTGAACACTATTATTTGGTTGAAATGTTCATTTAGGGAAAATTCAGACCCTTCTTTGGACCGTCTCTAAAAAGGGACGCTAGGCATTAATGGATTAAAACGAAGCGACTGTAAAAGGTATTTTGCTGCAATTATACACAAAAAGACATCAGATTACAGAAAGTATTGGTTTAGCGGCTTTCATCATTTTACATTTTTCATCTTGTGGTGTGTTAATTTGTCCAGTGGTTTTCATATCCAGTGATTCATTTTGTGTAGCAGTTTAATTTATTTTTATGTATGATATACAGTCTAACTAGCATAGCACCAATTACTCGTTTCGACATTTCACGCAAAAGATCATTTTTCGGAACAAGTGATTTGTTTTGTCTTAATCATATAGATATAGCATAACATAGCATAAAATTCACTTTAACAGCAGTTTCGATTTCTTAACTGTCTTGAAGTTTACAGTAAAGAACGAAGAATTGTCCTTTTGCAACAATACACTATTAACAATTCATAGACTTTCCTACAAAATAATGGGCAGCTAATATGCCTAATTCTCGAAGTACTGGTACTGTAGCACTGTACTGCTACGAAGTACTGGTACGAAGTACTAATACTGCTTGGCAAAAACGGGAAAGTATTCCACTGAAAACCAGTAACTTTCCTCAAATAAACGTGGAATCTTCCTGAAGAATTCAGAAAAGTTTCCAATAAAAGCTTGTCACGTTTTGCTATAAATTAGGAACCTTCTTGGAAAGAATCGCCTTAAGAAAGAATGGCCTTAAGAAAAACATATATTTGTTTTTCTTAAGGACTTGGCACCACCCTGATTCATCAGGAGAACTACCAAAGCTAGTGTTCAGAGACTGCATTCGTTCCCATTAGGGTTTTAAGCCAATATGGACGGACTTAAATGGAGCTGAACGCGAAATACTTAATAAAAACATTCAGTATATTTTGAAACTGATTGCTAAACATATTTTTCAAGACAGTGAGAAGTCTGCATTTATGTAACATGCTGCAATTCAGGAACCTTTTTCACTTAGATACTTGATTTTTATAGAAAAATGGTGGAAACCCCAGGACGTTACGTGGAAATGAGACGCTTAGAATCAAAACCCGTTAATTCCGTTTTTCAAAATCCTTAGTTTCGAAGGCAGAACTATGAATCTAAAAGGATTTGACCTAAAACCTTTAATTTCTATTCACTTTTTGTTGACATCTAGTGGTGTTTGATCTATTGCCTTTAAGCCATTGCTAAAGGAGCTCTTAAACTTTTTTTAAATAAAATTACATTTCATAAAAAGTGGACTTAGCTGGTTTTGATTCTTCCTAAACGACTCAAATAATCTCTGACGTTTCGAAACGTTTTTACTGCATACGGTTCACATTGTATGATGTTGGCGAACATGTAGCTCTTGTTGAAAACTTTTATTGAAGATGAATAGTAATGATGTCGTTTCATCAAAAGCAGAAGTATGCTGCTCAATAGATCCCGGTGTCCAAACACAGATGGTGACATGGAAACTAATTCAGAACAAAAGGCGGTTGTGGAATTCCAAGTGCAGTGCCCACTCGGGCGATAAATTGAACGAGAACTGAACCATTTCCCCTTTATTATCTTATTACGCTGAAACGCCTCCCATTATCTATGATGGTGGCTCATTTACCCACTTGTTTACGTTTGCCTCTCTTCCACTGGGCACAGCTACGAATGAATTCGAATTTGCTCCAGGGTGCTTCGTTAGGCAATGCATTTCGAATTTCGAACGCACTATTTGTCATACTCAAATCTGGGCATAGTGACTCAAATACGAGAAAGATGTCCGTTGCAGGTCGCTAAATAAAGTAAATATTCGTAATTATATGTGTGCCAAGTACGAGAATGAGCATTTTGAATCGGAAAAAAAAAAACCCCAATGTGATGCGTGTTTTTCTTTATTTCACAACAGAATCTAATGTAACTTCATTTGTTACAAACGGTTTCATTTATTTTAGGATTAACAATGGATTTTTTAACGTTATATAGTCTTAGCAATTGCTGTTTTGGTGGGAACAAAATATTGCTTCTGCTGTGCTAGACATTTTTGAGATTACTGACACAATTTCACATGAAATGCTCCAAATTTATATGTCCAAAAAAACAAAAAGACAATTTGAATTTTGACATCTCGAATTCAAATTATGTTTTTCGCAATAACAAACTGCGATAGGTGTGTGTGTATTGCCACTTGTGTGTACCAATATTCACCGATAGATGAAACACAGCGTTTTGGGTCTTAACTAGTTTGCACTCGCACTTAATAACACTTTTTGTGGAGAAATGCAGCGGCTGAAATTATATGTGTGCATAGAGCGTTTGTTTAATTGTAGGAAGTTTTGTAGCTAGTTTTAATATATCATAGAATAACATTTGCGTTTAGTTTTCAACAGCAATGAAAATTACAAATATTTTGCTTTTTTACTTTGACAGCATGTCATTCTTTCGAAAGGGTGATACGTTATAATCTCATGCTCTGCACAGTCTCTTAAAACTTTAAACTTGAATATTTCCTTGAATTTTGGTGGCAAATCTTTCTATTTTTTCTATTTTTTGAGTTGGAATTATTTTTGGAGAATATTTCCCTGAATATAAGTTAGATGACAAGCCGGGCCTCTCATTTCCGATTTGGCTGACATCGCCCCCTCGACTGCCTTGATATAATTAGTAAATTCGACATTTTCCACATCTGATTGGTCACTCTTGCCGATTTTGTAGGATATTCTTCCAAAAGAAATTTGAACTTTTTTTTTCTCCTGTGCGATTTTATCTACCTACAAGAACTTAAAACAAAAAAAAACCTCAAATAACTGGCGGATTGAGAAATGAAATTTGTCAGTTTTGTAGGATATTCTCATACTTTTAAAAATTGGGAGAACTCTTTTCTCCACTGTGTGATTTTCTACCTACAATAACCTTAACTATACTCAAATAACTGGAGAGGAGAGAAATCCACCCCTTCTGCTCTTTAGACTGGACTGGGGCAAGACCCCCCTCCCTCTGTTAGCACGTTCCAGAGACACGCTGTATATTTATTAATTGACTAGGAGTGGTAATATTGTTAAAAACATAGGCAGGAATTCAAGTGAAACACGGACGATCACAACTCACCAATGCAATCGCAAATTCCCAAATTTGGATACGTTACAATCGCTACAAGATGCGATTCTAATGTAATTCGACTTCCAGTAGCGATTGCAATTTGCGATCGCCTCGAAGCGATTGCAATGGTGTTTCACTTGAATTCCTGCCTAAGAGTTCTGAGAGTGTCCAGGAGCACAACTCAGGTTTGCGTTGTGTCTCAATGGGCCCCAATCTGTCACACCAAGCATAATGTGACCTGTCAACTGTGACATACCCAAAATTTTCTTATTTGGCAACTACGATTTGATGACTCGGCAAATTCGGACACAGTTTTGCAATATGACATTTTTTTTAAATTTTATTTATTCATTTACATTAAATGTAAAAAAAAAAGAAAAAAAGATACTTAATGTCTCTTATTAACTTATTAAATACAAGTGAGTGTGCACTGTACTATACGTGCTCGAATCTCATTATTTGGTAAAATTCCGAGTTTCATTCAGCAAATTGATAATTTCCACTCTCCCAAAAATTTGATACACCCAGTAGTTCTTAGGGATTAATCTCTAAATCCCCATTGAAGCTTCCCCGATCTCTGCAAACAAGAACTTTAAATTCCAGAACTCCTTCGCCATCACCGCTTTTAAAGTGAAGATGCCCGTGAAAACGTTCCTCCAGGATTGCCTCTGCCAGGTGTTACTCGATGCAGGTGCAACAGGCGGTTGCATCATCGCATTCTCTGCTCCTTCTTAACCTGTTGGAAGATTCCTCTGCGGTCCCTTTCTCCGTTCTGATGAGGGGGGCGGGGGGCAAAGCTTCTGAGCGGACGACCTACAATAGTATGTCGGGCGTACTTGGGCAAGGCCACCGCAAACCAGTTTCTGGGTCCCTTCCTCTTCTTCTTCTGTGTTTACCACAAAAAAAAAAAAAACAGTTCTGGAGTTCTTTATCTCTTTATTTATTTCACAAATGCTCACGGGATGTGTAGCTTTTGCTTCTGCGAATGCGAAGTTGCATTAATTAACCCTGAATCGCTTGCTTTCTCTGGATGAAATGGAGCGGCTTTGTCCGTGCGCTCTTTGATTTAGATCTCTGATTTATCTCCCTTGTGGATGTTCCAGAACTCCCAGAAGCGTCGGCTCCAAGGATCCGCGGCACTGCTAAACTGCTCCAGCAATCACGAAAAGAGTTGTTGGAGTCGCTAGGCCCCAGGAAAGGCAGATTTCAGCTCCAAGCCCATAATAGACAGATCTGAAATCTGCCAATCCTCTGAACTTCAACTAATTTATTATTATGCACGGAAAATATTTCACATTTATGAGATATGTAGACATTATGTAATGCAGAGCAAAAGACGTCGTGGTAGAAATTAAAAATTTACTAATATTTTGCGTTCAAGAATACTAAAAAATATGTATTAAGTAAAATTTTGCTGCCTCTCAGTATTTAACGCCATAGGCACCTACCTTCCTACCTCGTCTGCCTATTTAGAAATTTGGTTCTGGTGCGAAAAAAAGAACATTTCCAAGAGCAATACGGAGAATGATTTAAAAGAGAGAGAGAGAGAGATAAAATGGGAAGGGGGTTTAATAAATTGTTAACTTTGATAAATATATTCGTTGCAAATTTTTATATATGAGAAAATAATCTTGATTTGGGCTAGGGTTGGTTATTTTGCCGGGAAAAATGGTATTTTTTGTTAGGGCAGAGTAGTAAAATCCTGGTAAAATGGAAAGACTAGGAGAGTTGGCTAGATTTGAGAAATGTAAAAAAAAAAGACAACAAAATGTTGCACTTACAGATGAGACTAAAATCAGAGTATAAATTTTAATTAGAATTTTCATTATGTTAGTGTGATATTTGAAACAATTTTAATGAATTTTCGATTAAGAACTCGAAATATTTTAGGAATAATGCTTCAATATTGGTTTTTTTATATGCTGTGGTAAAAAAACAATGTGTTCTTAGGTTAGAAGCTCAGTTAAATTCAATGAGATTTAATTATTTCATGCAATTACTTTAACTATAAAATTTTATTTATATAATATTTTTCCCCATATTCCATCATTAATATTATACACTAATCATAAATTGTTTCGCTTAGAAATTTCTGCTATCACAGCAAAACTGGCGATGGTTCTCTGTTAAAAACTGAATGAAAAATAAGAATTTGTCGATAAATAGTTAGAATTCACCTTCGGAGGTCATAACAGTCCTAATACAAAACTACTGCAGAAACTACATACAAGCTGCTGTCCCCCTCTTCTATGGCAATTATAGAGTTCATACTCTTTACTGAGACTATAGTAATTAGGATATTAATTAGTAATGAGTGTATAAACATTTTTGGAAAAATACAAAAAAAAATTGCCATGCAATCTATAAACAATGTCGAAAGGTAGTTAAATAATTGAAAATAAAGCTATCGGAAAGCTGCAGTGGGTCACGTTGCTCTAGAAACAAAGCCGCACCCTTTAAAGTAAGGCGCCCTAAGGCCGTAATGTGATTTTTAACATCATTGAGTAATCTAGAAACTTCAGAGCCAAGTAAGCAATAAATAACAGCAAATACTAGTTTGCTTTTGACATGTGACACAAGTGTTTTGAAAAAAAGAAAAAAGATGTTTAATACCCTTTTTTCTTTTAAACAATGTTTCTTCATACTAAAACTCATACTTTGGTCAAAGTTGTAACAAAATTTTATTGAATACTAGCTGCGTTACCCGTTAAAGCACTGTCGATCCCGAAAATAAAAGTCGAATTAACTCATCTTCTACAACTCTTTGGAGTTTTTTTAATTTCAAATATTCTGTTATTGTAGTTAATAGGCTTAAACGTTCCGTTTCGCGGATTTTCTGGTAAAACTCTCCTATGTGAACTCCTTCAAGGAGCTTCAAGGGACCTCTATGCCAAATTTGGCAAAGAGCCGATGAAAACTGGATTTGTATGATGAAAAAAACTATTTCATTTTTCACACCCTTTGTGGTACATGATTTGTTGAATTATTTTATTTATTAATTTTTTTGAAAAATGTACCAGTTACTTATTGACTCAAGAGGAAAAGAAAAATGACTTTTAAAAATATTAAATTTTTCGCCTATATGCTGGACTAAATTTTTCTTTTAACCATATTACGGTATATATTTAATGTATATTAAGGACCACATTAATATACATTAATATCATGAACATTTCACGGCTCCTCTCGCCTCTATCTGGGACGTACCAGGGGGCTGCGGCACCCCACTTTGGGAACCCCTAACCTAATTAATTCAATTTTTTATAAGCAAAAGGAGAACTGGTCTCCAAGTCATTTTCAAGATTTTTCTTTTATTTTCTTCTGATTTACAGAACTTTCTACTTAAGTCAAATTTATAGCATTTCATACGATGCTATTAACTTTTTCAGTAATAGTTTTTTATAATGATCTTCTAAACGTAGGGAAACTGAATAGCCTTCTAAAGTCACTGCTGTCTGGTAACCACCACACACACAGAGAAAAACTATATTTTCTGAGAAATTGTCCAACCCGTGAAATACGAGCTTCATTTTCAAAGACAATGGGCTCGATGACGCCACCAGAGGGCGCATGACAATGCAAAGTGGCGTCCATTGTGACGTCCATTTTTTTTAAGTCCGTCTCATAACTCACCGAATAAGCGGAGATTGAATAAAGTAAAACGACAAGAAAAACTTAACCTAGATAATCCTCGATAAGAAATCCATTTCCCAGAGAGACGTTTTTAGGGTTTTTCTGTGGATATTTCTTTTTTTCCCAAGGATTTTCAGCGTAAAAATTCGCAGAAAACCGGTCGAAGATTTTGCAACTTGTTCTTTTCTCACATCTCTCTCGTGCTTTTCTTTTAGAGTGAAAAATGGTAGTGAATAATATATTTTTTTTTTGTCAATTTAACGGATGCAGCATAAAAGAAGATGTCTACTCGTTTAGATAGTGGCTGTTTTAGAAAGAATTACGAGAGAGTTTATTTACGATGGAGAGTTTTAAAAGGTTTTCCATCAGAAATATTGCATAAATTTTGAAAGAAAAAAAGCTAGGGGAGGGAGTTAAAGAGTTTTTGTGTTATCTCAGCAACTGTTTAGCAATTGTGAGGTAGAACTTTTAAATTTAGGACAATCTGATCAGTAAAGAATACTTGAACACAATTTCGTTTTCAAAAATTCATAATTTTTTTTGCAACTAGTTTTTTACTAGCAGTTTTTTAAGGATAGGAAATCATTATGATGGATATAAAGTTATACATTTTTTTTAATAAGATGACTTCTGCTTTATTTATTTTTCTTCTCATTATTTTTTTAGTTTTTGAGGTTGGGGAAAGAAGGGACGAAAAGGCAATACCGTGCTCTAGCAGTGCGATCAACCTGTGGACAAACAAAAATGTTTCAATTGTTTGCTGTTTAAAATTGTATAGAAATCAGTTAAAATTGTTGCCAATTCCTTTTAAAAAAGCTTTTCATTTTTGATTTTGTAAAATTTACTAATTGTTCATTCAGTGGGGCGTGATAACTCATATGTCGGACTACCCCATGACAAAATCATGGTTGTTAACAAGAAGCGAGCTTTCCATCTTTAACTACTTGCACGATTGCTCTCGTCTCGACTGCCTTTTTCTCCAACTTCTTCAACAAGTTCAAAATTCTGATAAAAATAATCAATTTTAGGCAGCAAAGCATAATTTAAGGCGTTTGAGAGATAAAACCACTAGCTAGAATTTTCCTCCTGGGGTGAGAATGGTTGTCATGACAGAACTTACCTTTATGTAAACTACTATAGTAGTTCACATATCACTACGGTCAATACGTGTTACAACAAAGGGCTCTAGGGGGTTAACCCCCCAAATCAATATGCCCGTGAACGAATCTAGTTTGAAAATAAGATAATTCACTCTCAATAATTCTGAGTCTCATTGTCAAAGTTTTCATTAAGTTCCAGTCATGTTTTACAAAAAAGAAAACAAGAAAAGGAAAAAAAAACATGGCCAACCAACAATTAATATCCTCTCCAAATAAGTTCTAAGCTAAAAATGTTCTCAACCACCCCCCCCCCCCCCGATTAATATTTCATTGAATCTCAGAGGGTATTTTTCTCTTTGATCAGCTGATTCATTTTATAAAAGTATGTCTCACTTGCTCCTGATAACTGCATTCTCTAATGCCCAATGAGCATACTTATTTCATCTATTTTTGGTTACAGAATAACTTCAGCGAAATCTGGTCGCATTGTTTTCAAATGGCCGATGCACGTGCTGTACATGTTGATAGGAATGCATGTTGATGGGTTGATTTATAAGATGGCTCAACGCTATATGAAACGTTTGATTTTGTCTGCTACACATGTCCTAGTTTGGTCTCTAATCCATTCTCGTCCTTAACAATGTCTCTCCAAACATCGGTTGATTGTCTGACACTTTTTAATACTCCCCTCTACACTGCAAAAATAAAGTGTTGTTTTTATAGTATAATACTGGCAGTAGAGGTTCCAGTTTAAAACTGTAAAATGCGCAGTAATAAACTGTAAAATTAGCAATTTAGCAGTTCATTACTGCAAAGCAGCAGTATTACAGTGGGTAAGAGGTTTACAGTACATAAGAGGTTTTTTACCTCCAACTCGTTTACTTTCGTATTCCATGCTGGTGAGGGCATAATAAGCCCGTAACTCCAGTCCATGGATCGAAATAAACGAGTTGGCGGTGTATTGCATGAATGACTTTAAGTTTCATTTTTATCAAATTGAATTTTTTAAAGAGAAAAACGTTTTGAGGAAAAATTAAGAGAGAATATTTTTAAAAGTAGAGAGCTACTCTACCGTGTGAAGGTAAAGAACAGTAATTACGAAATTTCCATTGCTATTATATTTTTTTTCTTTTTACACGTCTGTCATCCATTGTACTTAAATTTGATTGTGTGATTTGTTATTTGGTTTCCTTTGAAAATAAAGCGCAGAAAAAAGTTAAAACCTAACATTTCCTAATTGTTAGTATGGAATCCAAAACGTGTTTCTACAACTATCTCCAAAACTCATTTTTTTGGATGCTGCCCTATAGTAATTTATTTTCCTATGTCTGAAAAAATCATTCTGAATTCCTTGTTCTCGGCTTCATTTATGATGATATACTTGATTTGCTAAATCAGAAAATTTATCAATGATATAGAAGAGCAAAAAAGTGCAACAGTCGCTTTTCGAAAGTTCGCTTTAAAAAATTCTCGATTGCATATTTTTTTTAATTTATTTATCTGTTGACAAAATTGGTATTTGATCCTACAAGATTGCTGCTAGAGAATGTTTGTCAATTTTTCACTGAATTGGAATTCATTGTATTGTTCAAATTTAGCTAGTTCTATTTCAATTAAATAACGATCATTAAAGCTAATTCTAAGTAGAAGGAAAATAAAAGATAAAAGCAAACGAAGCAAAATAAAAGATGAAAGCAAACGAAGGGAAATAAGAAGGGAAATAAAAAGGTTGTAAGGGAAAAAAGGCGAATGTGTAACAGAAAAATTACGCCTGATTATTTGTTATCGAAATTCTGATAAAGTTTCTCCAATAAGAAGACTGAAAGTGACAGAATTTCTTCATCTTCAGTGAAGGAAAAAGTTGCCATTCGAGCGAAATAGAATCTCTCCGCTTTCCCGAACAGCTGGTTTCGAATGTTCGGGAGAGGACCCCGAGGGGTGGGTGTCTGCTTCAACGAACCCCGTTCCGTTGCGACAGAGCACCTGCGGACGACTGTCTTTTCCTCGCATCCTTGGACCTTGTGGATTCACCGAGTGTGATGTAACGGTTTATTTGATTGCCTAACTCCCAAAGATACAGTAAAACTTCAATTATAAAGAATCAATTGGGACCGAACCCTATTTGGATAATCTAAAATTCGGATGATTGGATTTTTCCGAAAAAGTTTCTAGTTTAATTAAGTGTGGAGTGTGTCTTGAAAATAGTAAAAAAACTACTTTTTATTAATAACATGGGAAAGCAGCATTTTTATTTGTTAAGCGTTCTTTCAAGTGCTATACTACATTAAACATTAGCAGGAGTGTATACAGTAATTTTGGGGGGGGGGGGGGGGGGGGGCTGAAGAGTAAAAGTGCCTTCCCCCTATTCTTTTAATTTAAAAAAGTTCTCTTCCAAGAATCCTCAAAGCCAAAAAGCTACTTTAAAGTAAAGTAATGTTACGTGCAAATTTACTTTGAATGGGGGAAAAATATCTTTTTTTTTAACATTTTAAATCAATTAACTACTAAACCTAATATTATTTAACCAGAATTTTAAAATAATGTAATGTATTATTTTGAAACTTTGTCATAATGATTAAAGCAAGAGGTTATTAGAACATGATAATAAGTTTTCAATTGGAAGAAGAATTAATGAACAAATCGTGATATTATGTTATCCTTGAATTCGCATCTCGTGACTTTAATATATTCTTTT
Organism: Uloborus plumipes; assembly: GCA_038373865.1. Classification (NCBI taxonomy): domain Eukaryota; kingdom Metazoa; phylum Arthropoda; class Arachnida; order Araneae; family Uloboridae; genus Uloborus; species Uloborus plumipes. Next base: position 168,875 of record JAXGGA010000062.1, on the reverse strand, counting down.
ACACTGTTCGCTGACAGCAATAATAGTCGCCATAGCAAACCAAAGTAATTTTATACAAATATTCTTTGTGTGTTTCTAAAAAAAATAATCAAATTTTTACTTAAGTAATGAAGAAGTAAATTAACAAATAGTTGATGGAAAAGTTAAATTAATTTATACCTTTGGGATATTTTATTTTTTCATCTGGGATCCTGCCCTTTGCCTCTTCCCCACAATCCGCTAACTGAATATTACGTACTGTACGTATGTACGTACTGTACTTTAAATGAAAGTCATTGTTGTTTGCTGAATATCTCGGTTCGAGTAAACTGTTTAAATTGCACGTATAGACATAATCATTATTTTAGCGAATCGCAGTATGTTTCCGCCTCTTTGTTTTTCTGAAATTCGGAAATCGATTCAAAATAGCAGGAGTTCGGATAGTTGGATTTCTACTGTATGCAGCCAGCGAGCCGATTAATTCATCAACTGTAACTTCGATTAGCAATCGTTCCGGCTTTCACTTTAAAAAACATCGTTCTATCTCTGGTAAGAAATGCGAGCTCTTTAACTGTCTTATTTATACTATGTGTCACCATTAACAAGCAGTTACTCGTGTAATGTTCGTGGAAATATGTTATTCTATCGCATGCGACTTGCGGTAGAATATTGTGGTGAAAATTTGGCTTTTTTTACTTAAAGTTGGCTTTTTTCCGAAGAAGTCGCTTAACTAAAAAGAACGATTTACAGGGAGATGCAATAGAGTATGCATTTTAGACATCCTTTTGCCGCGCGAGATAATTGCTAATGATTACATTTCTGATATAAATTATTGCTGTGTGTAAAATATTTATTGATAATTAATTTAGTGATTATTATTATCCATATTTGTTTCTGGCTACGATTAAAGATTTTGTTCCTCCAAACTGACATCAAAGACAGAGCAAGTATAGTAAATATTTTCAAAAAAATTCTGTCTCACTGGAGTGTAAGTACTGCGATAAAATACATATTTTGGAATATAAAGCTTTTTGGTTTGTTCTACCAGACCACTTTCAAGCAAACTTTGAGCCGCAGATTTTAAACTGCTCCCTCATTCATAATTTGATTTCTATTTGTTGGAATAGAACGACGGAATCACTCTTCAACTATTGTATATGTATAACATACGGTTTTTATCACTTAAAATATTGTATAGAATGTTACAATCTTGATAGTGTACTTTTAATAACTTAAAAGATTGCTTCCGAATAGTATTTTCAGAATTAATGAACGAAGCAATTAATGGCGCAAAAATGTGTCAATTTTTTTTTTTTGGGGGGGGGGGTTCAAGAGTAAAAACTTATTTTATGAATATTTTTTTATATATATTTTTAAAAGTCAAATATAATATAAAATTTGAAGTTACTCGATGTTAACCAGCATAACAAGCTCAGGGTGAAAGTTTTCAGTCTTTTGACGGCTTTCCGTTTTAAAAAAAATTTAAAAATTGAAACAGAGCAGGATACAATTTTTAAAGTAACGTAATAACAGTGAATGAATGAAGTCTGGAAAAAGTTTAAGCAAATTTTTATTTATTTTGAACTATGTAATCACATTAAAAGGTGATCTATAACTCATTTCCTAGTGATAAAAAATAATTACTCTTAAACAAAAATCAAGTGAAATAAGTTGTTATAAGTTTATTACTTTAGCAATCGCTTTTCCGTGTGTTTATACATATATTTTTTTTTGAACACTTCTCGCAGAAAAGAAGTTTTTATTTTTCATGTAAAAAGTTTGTCTTTAGTCCTTTTATTCACTTAAAAACTATTTTTTTACCTCCCACCTTCTCCTTTCTCTTTTTTATTTAAAAATTTTCAGGTTTGAGAATATTTGCAATTTTGTCCGGGTTACTTAATTGAGAGGTTTTTGACACAAAAATTATTTTCCTGTGTTTCCCTTTTAACGAATCATCTATAATATTAATATGAGATCGTAGAGGCTGCCGAAATTTTAAGATAAGTGCCATACTTGAAGACTTGGAGAAATTAAACGTATCACGCAATTCCTCGCTTTTAGTACATTTTTCGGCAAAAACATAAAAACATTTTTTTTTTCAGCCATTAATAAAGGTCAACTTTTACTAACTCAAATCTGTACTTAAATTGCTCTCCATGAGAAAAATATCTTTCTGAACCATGGAGAAAATATCTGAGCCCCCAACCCCTAAAATTTTTCATATGGACTCCCATGACTCCATTGCGGCAGGTAATCAATCTGCAAAATGTGTGAAAGATGCCATCCATCACTCACACAGTTCTTTAAATTTGGCACCTTTTCTAATATTTGGCCAGTATTTAAGTACTTGTATTTCAATAACGAGGACAAGAAGGCAATAATTTATGTGTCCAGAAACATATTTTACTATGCTCTTTCAACTGCTATTAACTTAATTTTATTTTCAATATTACACTATCATATGGCTTCCTGGTTAGACGCTCCCACCTATCGTTGCCTCAACCTTCCACCTTCTCTCCCAAGTGAATCGCCATCCCAGTTTCTCCTTTCGCTCTTTTATTGGATATTCCACCTTCTCACTGACCGCTGCTTCCGTGAGAAAGTGCTTCGCGTGCCCCACTTCACTTTGTTTTCGACGAAGTTCTCTCTCTCTCTCTCTTTTATTCCGTTATTATTTATCTTGTTCACCTCGTGTTTCTCTCTTTTTTGGCAGGCACCGGGCAGATGGTTCTCGTCTTCCAACGGTTTTAACTCCCTCTGTCGGAGCACAGACGATAGAAGAGGAGTGCGGAGCGGTTGGTCCTGAATAATCAGACGATATCCCGGTGAGTATTGAATGTTTTGTTCCGTTTTTTGCTTCCTTTCAATTCGATATTTCGAAAATGAAACGTATTGTTCGGATCGGTGAGGGAGTTCGTTTAAAAGGTCAACTGGCGGTGGATGAACACGTGTGCCTGTTTATTCTGTATCTTTTCCGAAAGGGTGCTAGGCAATTGGAAAGGAGTGAAAAGCAAACCGAAATTCAAATATTGGGCTGCCCATAATAATATGGAAAGGGGGTTCAAAATGATAAAAGCTGGGAGGTGGAGAGGAGAGAGAGTGAATTAAATTATAGGGGAAATTATGTGCTTGTCTGAAAAGTGGAAAAAGGCATGAAGGTTGAGGTTGCCTTTCATGCTTCATGCCCCTTTTACGCTCAATCTGTTGCTGATATGATATAGATTGACTGCTGAGACAAGGCACTCTCTTCCGACCATATGTTTGATTTCTTTGCTATATTGGGGAAATTCTTCATGTTCAGAATCCATCTTGATCCCCAGTATCAACTCCTCTTCCATGGAAATTGTCGATGTGGCCAGAGCAGTTTTGGACACTTTTATACTCTGTTACTTTAAAATAGGCGTATGAAATTTAGAAAATTGCTTCGTCTCCATAGAAACCGTACGAAAGAAAACGACTCCACTCGTTTTTTATGCAATGCCGTTGAGGCATTTCTGTTTTACGTTTATCGAATTAAGTTTACGCTTTTATTCATATTCTCATATCTCAGTTATTTCTAAACGTTTTCTAACAAATCTAGGCATACATAAATAAAGCACTAATTTCTAAGAAAAAGTTGTGCTTTATCGACATTGATTTTTCAATTAAATAATAGTTTACGCACAAAGTAATTTTAATCGTTTGCATTTAAACATTGTTGCAAAAGCTATGTGGAAAAAAGTACATAGAGCCGTAACTATGGCAGCCATAAGGGGGGGGGGGAGGAGTGCAGAGAGTGGAAAATTAATTTAGCTTTGACACGCCAGCTCTCGTTACATAAAGTTTTGATCAATTTGATTTTATTACACTACAACAACAACAAATAGATCGGCGTTTTTAGATAGTGGTCAAAAAATATGTGCCATTCATTAAAATACTAATTGATCCTTAGTAAGCCCATAAATGATGCTATTCAACATTTTCTCAACATTTTTGACCCCCTAGCATTCTTTGTCACAAAAAATCCCACTTCATCTTACCGCCTCCCCTCTCTTGTCACATGTACGCTATTTTTCACTCACATAGGGTAAGTGCTCCAGTAGTGGGCCATTTAAGAGATCTTTTGTTGATCTTGGCTAACCTAGACCTTTCAGCTATCAATACAGCAACAAAAACAAGGTAAAACTTTAGAATGAACCTTTCTGATAGTGAATCACCTACTTATTTCAGAAATTTAAAAAAAAATTATGTTAAAATCCAAGCTGTGTCAACACTAGTAAATGCTCCAGTAGTCGGCCACAGAATCATCTTAGCTGAAAAATAAGCAGAATCGCAATCTTGGATGACGGGCACACCATTCAAAATGAAATGACTCATTACTAATTCAAAAAAGTACCCAAAACTTAACTGTCACTGGTTGATGATTGAGGATAGGTACATGAATGTGTGAATGCGTCATATCTGATTTTGAATTAGAAATGTACTATTTATGAGGAGTTTTATGTCATTGTGGCCGACTACTGGAGACTGGCCGACTACTGGAGCACTTACCCTATTGTTTTATAAAAGTTTAATGTCACCCTTATTGTTGCCCCCTCCCTCCTCCTGTCATAAACTGTCACAATTTTACGAACCCCCTCCCCTCTCAAAGATTGATTATATCGTTTATGCAGCAGGACGCATTAGTTATCTAAGCTAACTTTTACGTGTTCTGTGGCAAGAAAAAAGATTAAATTTTGATCCTTAATTTTCTCGCCCCCTCGCCCTATTTTTAGGGTATGCGTGTGGGGGGAGGGGGCTCAAATGTTTGGAAAAAGCTACTATTGTCATCGGTGAGCTAAATAAGAAAATCGTGGAGACTTTACAAAAAGTACTGTTCTTCTGTCGGCAACGTTTGGGATTTTTTGAATTTAACATTGTGAGAGCATTTACCCTTCCGTAACTTGTAGTTAAAAATAAAAGGAGTGACAATGTTCTGAAGCGAATGTTAAGAATTAAAAGAATAGGGGTTATCTATTTTCGTCGCGTAAGAGAGAGGTTGATGCTTTACTACGTTGGAGTTAGAATAGAAAGTCTTTGTTGTTACATGGGGTTAGTAGCTGCAAGAGAATTTTTTTCTTTTTCTAATCAAGAAGCTAGGCGCCAGGAGTAAGAATTTATTGTTCAACACAAAAGTTTAGCTGCTCAAAGAATAATACTTAATTCTTTATTTACTTCGTGAATACTAAGTCTGTGAAATCTGTGAGAAAAAACGCATTTGTGTCTATTCATAACTTTTCCTTCTTTTTTTTTCTTCCGGACAAACCATTAAAAATATTTTCAAAATTTATTTCTTCATTCTTTTGATTTTTTAAGATAAAAAGTTTTGAATTTCTTTCGTAGATGGTAATCTTAATAGTTTTATAAACTGTCCAAAATTGAATGAAACGTTGTCGAAACAAAATAAAGAATGGTGTATCCTGTCAAGGCTTCAAACGGTATCTAGTGAAGCTTTGATCCTGTCAAAAATATTTCTACTAAAAAAGTATTGTTCCAATTGGAATATTTCTCCTAACATTTTTAGTGTGAGGAATCCAGAAAAATTTTCTACGCTCAAATTAATTTTTCTGCTTACTTAGTTTTTTAGTAATATTATTACGGGATATTAAGCTTTATTTCTTTTTAAATCCATCTTTGCCCTTTTTTTCTATGTCTTTAATTCCGTTTTTCATTGCGTGTGTAGAATTTTAAATTGAGCTCGAATTTCATCTTCAGCAACTAATAGTATATTGAAAAGAAGAAAAAAGCAATTAATTCATATTCTCCCTAAAACATTCTAAATTGGAAAAACTATTCCTTTTTTTTCGTTTAAAAAGCTTACTGGAAGTTAGTAATTTTTTTAATTCTTAAAAAAAAATTCATATTTTCTCTCATTATTTTAATAAAAAAGCTCTTTTTTTACTCTCTCTTCCTTTTTAGTGCAAAAAGGGGGGAAGGTATTATTATTAATATTTTTTTTTTTACTCCAACGCATTTCAACACTTAAAAAACCCACCTTTACTCGAAATATGGACTAGATCCTCGTTCTTCTTCAAGATAAAAAAAAATCGATCGTTTCCCCGACTTCTTGATTTCTAAAATTTAATTAAAGTCTTTAATACGCTCTGAAGTGCTTCTCAACATGTGGGTTGGGTGACTCGGTCAGAAATATTTTAAACGTTTCGCTGAAAAAGCTTTTAAAAATTCATGCCTTCATGCAAGAAATATGGAAGTACGACTAAAAATAAATAAGCGGCAAGCAGAAAACTTTAAATTAAATTTTCGTCTCGTAAGCGAGTTTTCCGGAAAGAGCCTCTTCCCGGGAAAAATCTCCGGTAATCCTTCCGTCCCGTTTTTCCTCCGGCAAAGTCAATTTGGTGGTGCGCGCTAATTGCAAATCCGAAATAAATGAAGTTGTAAGGAAATGAAGTGAAGAGGTTACTCATCGTTGCTTTTTTTTTCTTTAACGCGGAAAATGTTAATGTTTCTCCGAGTATGGGGACCGTCGCCATCTTTGGTTCTTTGCGTTTAGAGCACTCGTGATATCGTCGGCACCATGCTAAAATAACGAATGTGAAAAATCGCGTTAGGTTTTCAGTTTTTCCTACTTCCTATGATCTTACCTTTCTAAAAAAAAAAAAATTTATGGCGAAAAATACCCAATAGTATATTTATGAAGAATTTCTCTGTACGGTCGGGAAGCTTTGTTCCGATTGACCCCGCTGTTCCTATACACCCCATTTTACGGTAGCGAATATTTTGAAACAATTATTATTGATAATTTTACAAATAATTAGAATTAAAATGATACCTTCGAAAGATAGTTTTACACTAGAAGATATATCTATAAAAATTTAAAAATTGAAAATAACCAAACGCTTCAGGCGGGGAAAAATTATATTCATTGTTTTAGCTCTCCTGAAAAATTCGTAATTTTAGCATGGTGCCGACGTATAAGGAAGTCCAGTACTTTAAGGACCATTGCGGATCAAATATGTCCCAAATACAAATAATTTATAAATTTATTTTTTAATGTTATTGAGACATCAGAATCTTAATATAAGCCTCACACAGAAAAGGTATTGTTCAGAAAACTTTACTGTTTTCTTTAATTTTTTTTTTTTTAGAAAAACACAACAAATTGCAAACTCCTTAGTGCTTATGGGCCTTAAAAAATCAATGAGTTCTATGTCTTTTTTTTTCTAACATCAATATTCTACTTTAGGGCTTTATTCCTTAGACAGTTAGTAAGTTCTTTTATATTATTTTTTATATATTTTTAAGGTAGCTGTCAATTTTGTCATTAAAAGACATCACGTAAGGAAAAAACATCCTTTTTCAATGTGATAATTTGACTTTCGATTTATGTACTGAAGAAATTGCTCCCGGAAATTGAAATAATGATCTCTAATTTCCTTACAAAATTGTACCAATTTTTCGAATGCTTTATTTAACTGACTTCTTGCCAACAGAGAACAAAATATAATTTTTGAGTAGTATAAATTATGCATTTCAAAAGTGGGGATCATCGTGGTCTTATTCAAAGTAGAGGAAACTGTAACCCTGTTATCCTTGTAAAGGAACGGAAACTCTCAATCTATTTGATGTAGGTGTCAGAGCGGTGAAAGCGGTGGCAGTAAGGCGACTGCCAAACCTTTTTCGCTATTTAATCAAACATATTTTTTAAATCTTTTTCTTTTTTGGAATATTTATAATAAACCGGCTAAAATAAAGGTGTGGTGGGAAAAAAAAGCTTTTCAAAATGCTTTTAAATTGATAAATTGAGTAGAGAAAAACCTGGAAAATCTGGGTTCTTTTCAAGGTTCGTAAAGCTTCAAAAGCATAAAATACACATCTATGATTGAAATTAATTTTTTAATTGTGTTAACAATCAATTTTATAGTTACTATTGCTCATTTTTGGTTGTGGAAACAATTAAAAAGCTTGCCCAGAACAAAAATGGCGGATAATGCGGTTTGCGAAAGCAGAAATTCTTACCGAAAACCATTTTTAATATCTGAAGCTTAAGTCCCAAACCTTTCGTGCTGGTTTCTATCAAAAAGAGTTGAGGAGGGGAGCCACCAAAGTTTGAAATTACCTGATATAATGTTAGTTTCTGACTTCCAGGAGCGGTAAGAATTATGTTTCTGTCCGCCCATCTTGATGCTAGTGAAGGAAACATTAATTTCCTCGTTTTCGGGAGATAAAGTATATTTTCCTTACAGTAAGTGTTTTGTTACGTTATTTATTACTTTCTCCTACGTCCAAAATGTATCAAAAAAGATGTAGGAGTCTTGAAAGTTTTTGATTTTGAATTTTGACGAATTTATTGGACGTCAAGGGATTTGACTTACTTTTACTTTAACGTTTAAACTTTTTTGAAAAATGTCAATCCGTTTGTTTGTGTGTCTATGTATACGAACACTTTTTGTCTCGAGAAGTAATTCAAGAAGAAGTAAGAATCAATACATGGAGAATACCTCAGTGGGAACAAATATTGCATCGTTCCCAATCACCTCCATGCTCCAGCCTCCCTCTCCCCGCCCATTCGCAAACGTTATAAAGTTAAAGGTAGAGCTCTAAAACTTTTTCTCGCATTACATGACTGTTGTATTGGATGTGGCTGATTAATTTTTGCTGATATGCGCTTTAAAGGTGGGGGCGCAATTAAAATGTTTTTTCGCTTATCATAACTGCGAATATTTGAAGAAAAAGTTATGCAAGGAAACCGACAAAAATTAGTATATGTACAAATGAGATCTAGTTTTGGCTAATTTTTGGCGCTAACGGTTTCAAAGAAGGGGGCTTTGGTACAGTCGAGTGCTTTTCTCACTAAGCACGACTGCTGCATCTCCAGAAGTAATGCATGGGTTCCTACAAAAAGTGGTGTATATAATTTTGAGCACTAATACCTTCTAAGGATGGGATGCGGAAGAGGAGGCGGTTTACACTCTAGCAAGCTTTTTTTTTTTCGTTTAGTTTAATTAATTCTTTATTCAACTTCATATGATTCGTACGTTTCGTCATAATTTGTTATAAACCTGAGCTACTTAGTTTTCTCTCTCTCTCTCGCAAGTCCCCCCTCCCCATCCCCTGTGCTGCGGTGGCTTAGAGAGGGGAATCATATTAGGGCGTTATAAAACCCCTGAAGGAAGAAAAAAACTATATATGCTTGTGTGTGTGTGAGTGTATAATGCATACAAGTGTTATAGGTGAATCCCCTCTCCGGCCAAGAGATGTTTTTGATACGTCTTTGACTACAAACAAATATCAGATATGATACGAGCTGATATCCTATATCTTTAAACGAGCAATTCTTGTATATATATATATATATATATATATATATATATATATATACACACACACACATTTCGGAACTCGAAAACGGCTCAAGCGAATTTGATAAAATTTTGTATTTAGATGAAGTTTCGGTTTTTGAGTTCATCTATATCGGCGTTTTTTCTGTAAAAACGCGAGTTTTCACCAAAAACCCCGTTTTTTGTGCCTTCATTAAAAGTTTGAGAAGCTTTCTTTTCACCATTTTCTTTATGATGACTACCATTGTTACTGTTTCATAGCAACCACGTTTTATTATAACAATGGGTTTCATATTTTTCATTTCATTTCATTTGGCGCCGAATGAACTGGAGAGGTTGATGAGAATGGATGCAGTGTCTCTGTTCTCCGGTTTCATATTTAATCCCATCAGCGTAAATTAAAATTTTTGTGGTATTTGGCAAGCAAGTTTTGGCAAAGTTAGAATTGTTAGAACTTTTGAAAAAAAAAAACACGTTTTACAAAACTCTTTTTTTTTTTAAACCGAGCTGGGCTCGGTACTCTGTATGTGATTCAAGATCATGATTGGCATTTGACATGTTGACACTTGCAACACAAATCTACAAGTCGTGTTTTCTTTGCACTGTTTTCTCGCATTTGTCGTGTCTGCTTCTAGGCACGAATTGTGTTCAAGTGAGATTTTAAATCTTTCGACCTTCCCTTCCATGCGCGTGTTTACGGAGCTGTCCATTTCGACACTTCCCAGCCATTCCTACGGTGGGAATCGCTCACAGAGATCTACGGTCCGTGTACGCAGCTGCACGGTGCGTGTTTCCAGAAGTGAAGATAAAAGTCGCACGTGCGGGGACGACACACGTGCAACGTGCATTCAGGCGCTGGTGCGGCAGACTGGGAGCAAAGAGCTGAGAATTTTTTTCTTGGGGAAGTGAGTGCTTTATTGACCTGAAACATTTTACGGGAGGTCGTAAAGAGTTAACGAAAGCAAAACATTTTCTTTTTATTTATATCGAAAGGATGGAGAACTGAAAAAAAAAAAAAAGAATAACATAAATAAATAAAAAAGCAATTCGTTCGTCGTAATTCTCTCAACAGTGTTCATAATTTTGAGAAGTGATATGAAACGCGCAAAAGCAAAGGAGTAGAAATTACAAAATTAAAAAAAAAAAGGAAAAAACTAGTTCAAATAATATAAGAAACTCCTACCTGTTGTGAGACAAAAAATATTACTAGTGCCCCTACTAAGTGCTTCTGTACAGCAAGGTTAAACTTTTCAGAGTCTGGCTAGGGTTTGAACTTTTCCCGCGTAACATTTTATGTATACTTTCCTTTTTTTATACATTCCTCTTTTTCTCTCTGCTTCATATCTTCTTGCTGTATTCTCTTTCTAGGTTGATTATAATGACGGATTTTTTTGTGTGTGTGTGGGGTGGGGGGATGGGGATGCAACATCGGTAGATGTAACGGATTTGCTCTTGAGTACTTTGACCCCTTGATGTTAAACATGTCTGCTTCAGAAGCCTCCAATTCTTTTAGCGCAACTGAATTGAGATCGCATTCAAATTTACCATTTAATCAACTCTAAATATATACTCATCATGTACGCAAGTATTTAAATGTACTCAGGAGTACCCCCTGGGGGGGTAAGGGAAAATTTTCTGTTTTTTTTTCTTTGTTGGGGGGGGGGGGGGGCTTTCGCTCTTAGAGGATCTTCGAAGTGTTAGAAGGAGTGCGCGATGCCCTTAGGAGGGAATGGGCAGATGGGCACCCCTTACGTACTGTTGTATTTGTAGCAAAAAATGTCTCATAACTAGTATTAACTTGAGGTTAAAGAACAAATACAAAAATATACAGTGGTACGTAATTTAAGGACGCGCTGTTTTACGAGAGATCCTACTTCTAAAACCCTTCTTCTAGCATTAAGCATAGCCATATACGGATATAATGAACTAATCCACTTCCCAGAAGAAAAAAAAATCTAGTTGCGCAACTGGTGTAAATTGAAAACGAGAGAAGATAAATCTAGATTCCTCCAGCCCTTTTCCAGGTTGCGATAGAAAAATTGCATCAAACGAATTGGAAAATATCGACCCATTTCCTACTTAGCTTTAACAACTACTAAGTGGCCGACGTTTGCTGTCTGGACGAGCGGCACACGCTCGCTATGACAATGCAGAGATTGTCTCGATTATTATTTGGCAGTTAATTGCCCCGTCATCGGACCTGAGTGATATAAATAGAGACGGGGATAAAGATAATGAGATGAGTTGTGGACAACGAAGCGGCTCTGATCCCTCGTTAATGAATATGGATGAATAGAATCCCCTTTTTCCTCGATGGAAAGCAAGTGGAACGGCTTCGAGTCTCTCTTCTAATTATTTCGTGTTATCTGGGACGTTTGCGCCATTTTTGATGCCATGATAGAATAGAAACGTGGCTCTCGTGTGGTTTTACTTTCTTTTATGTCCTAAGGATGAACATACAATGAATTAGATATGTGATTAAAAAAGTACACTGTAAAAAACGAATGTTGTTTCGACAGAGTGCAGCTAATTTTTTAGTAATAAACTGTAAAATAAGCAATTTTACAGTAATAAACTGTAAAATTGATAAGTTTACAGTTTATTACCGTGAATTTTAGTTTTAAACTGGAATCTCTGCTGCCAGTATTATACTGTTGTTTTTGCAGTATAATACAGCTAAATTTTACGGCAATAAACTAAAACTGCTAACTTCACAGTAAGAAACTGAAATTGCTAGTTTTACTGTTTATTACCAGGGACGTAATTTCAAGTTTTTCCAGGGGGGGGGCAAAGGGTAAAAACACAATACAATTTCACCAAAGAACAACGAAAACCACGCCCATGTATATGTAAATACATTGATTTCTCAAAGTCGGGGGGGGGGGGCAATTGACCCCCCCTGCCCCCCCTAAATGACGGGCCTGTTTATTACTCTGCGTTTTACAGTTTTAAATTGGAACCTCGGATGCCAGTATTATACTGTAAAAACAACAGCTCTTTTTTCGCACTGTAATAATAATAAGCTCGTTTTAACTGTTTCTCTAAAAATGAATAAGCATTGCACGCGGTCACTTAGGATATCTTTGAACCAGGGCCGTATTTAAGGGGTGGGTTTTTAGGGTTCAAACCCCCTCCGAAATTTTTCCAAACTAAAAAATGCTTCTCAAAGTTTCTCACTCAACAAATTATTATCGCAATTTTATTTTAACTTTCTTATTTACGTTGAAACTGCATTTGAAAAATGAAATTATCATTATTGAATAATTGTACAAATTAAGTGTTTTTTCTGCAGCATTTATTTTTATTGTAGTTATTGCAAACATATCTTAACAATACACCGTTCCCTTAAAATTTTAATACCACTAAAAAAACTTCAAAAATTTTCAAATTCGTAAGTACGAAACTCTGATAAAAGTACTCCTTCGAATGCGCTTATATGAGTAAACTCATCTATCCAGATTTTTTTTTCTCCATTGGAAAGATGAGTCATTTTTTAAAAACATTTTTCATGTTAATACCCTTTTAACATCGATTGTAACAAAAATCAACAGAATATAGAACACGAAATTAAATTTTATTGATTTTATAGATTTCACGAGAAATAGGTTTGGTAAAACCCTTCCCGAGACTAAGGTCTGGTTACGTCCCTGCTTTGAACCATGCCGATTAACTCTACGTCCCTTTATTTATTATTTATTTATTTTCAGTAAACATGTGTCATCATTCAATATTTTTGAAGTTCCTGTTTTGAAGCTATTTTTGAAATTGTTGAAAGTGCTCTTCCAACATAGTAATTTTGTTTTCTATACAATATTAGAAACCACAAAAATCTTGTTACGTTGTGATGTACCTTAACATCACAGAAGATTGAGTAAAACTACGATTTCAGACTTCAATTTAGAAAAATCTTCAAGGAAATTCTCCAATCCTTCCTCTGACGTCACCAAAGTGCAATTGCACTTTTTGGATTCATAACTTTTTTTGTTTCCATATTTCCTTCAAAGAATAAGTTGCATGAAAATTGTTTCAGAGTAATAAACTTAATATTCTATAAAGCCAATTTTTAAGCATTTAGGAATTTTATTTTGCTGCATTAAAATTCCACTACTTTTATTAGAACAATTTATTTTACGACCAATTTCTGACGTGGTTGTGAAAGGCTAACTTCGAGTCAGTAATTCATTGGAAATGGATTTTATGATTAGGTGTTATTCCTTAATTTTGGATAATTATATAAAACTGGGAGTCTTCCGCTTTGTAGCAACAATTATAATAAAGCTATTAAAATATAAATGGGCTGTTTAACATAGAGAAATCGCTGTTTAAAGTCTAGTCCCTGAATGACGGTATTTCATTTGTGATTTTCTTTTTTTTCTTAATTTGACGATAAACATGTTTTAGACAAATTTTAACTGTTTTTGGAAAATGAATGCATTTGTACTTTCGTATGTGCACGAAAAGGGGTGAAAGAGAGAAATATCATTATTTGTTGACACTAAAAAAATTAGGATACTTTGCTTAATTTTTTGTTACTCTATAATACACTATTTATAAAATTGTACAAATTATCATCTTACTAGTTTAGTCTGACTATTATTTATTTTTAATACGCTTTTATTAGTTTCACATGTGGGTTTGTATATATGTAACTCGGAATAAAAGATAAAATTCACATTCTTTGCAAACATAAAAGTAAGACATTTCATACTATTATTAATACTAAAGGCTAAACTATATTATTACACGTTGAAGTATTTTATAAGTGCATGTAAACTTATAATACATCATGGTTTAAAGCTCTTTATAGTTTGATTAACTCTAAAAGCTTATTTTTAAGTGTTTTTAAACAATTTAGTTATTTTACTAAATTTTCTATGTTGCTTACGACGATACCACTTTTTATATATTTTCAGGCCCACGGTTTTTATCGTTTTTGTAGTATTCACAATTTGTAAGTTATAAGAAAGGATTTAGCATTTATCTTCTTTTAATTTATTTATAGATTTCTTTTCATGTTTCGATAGCTAAAACTTCTGTTATACTGATAGCATACGGCCCCGGTAAACCCAGAAGCAAATGGCCTTAAAAAAAACTTCTCTCAAAGAATCAATTTCAATCACTTTCAAAAAAAATAAGAGCATAATACCACATTTTACGATCTACTGAGATTCTGCGAAAATCTGAGTCGACTTTATCAAAAACACATAAGTTATATATCTTCTTTGAAAGCTCTAAATCACAGCAGAAACAATAGATGCCGTCAAAAAAAAAAAAAAAAAAAAAAACAGGGTATCAAAGAAATATTCTGTAACGGCTGTACGCAATCACTGGTGACGCTCAGCTACTATATTACAGGTTCCAGAAACGTTCTCTTTGTGACCTCTAGATATTCCATTCAAATTATCCGAGTATTCTATAAAATGCATCGTTGCTTTTCACATAAAAGATAAATTGTTGCATGTGAAAATTCCCAAGTTTCAAAAGTCACCAATAGCTTTTACTATATTCTATGAAAATGTATGCCAGCTATTTTATGAATCTTGAAATATGTCATATCATATTGGTAATATACTTTTCGTTTCTTTAACAAAGTTCTTGAGAAAAAAATAAACAAATAAAAAATCCCCAATTTGCCAAAAATAAGTCATCTCTTCTCACCGAATTTTGTCCTCCAAAATGGCGCTTTGCCATATCTGCATTCCTAAGTATGTAACAAGACGTCACCGTTTCAAATGACGTCATAGAGGAAAGTCTTGCAACGAGGTGATTTGAATAAGAAGCTTAGCGGTCAAGATGGAAGGGCAACTGTCTGGATTTAGTCGTCAAGCCATAACGCCGCAAGACTTTTATTAATGATTATTGTATGAAAAGGTTCGTGTTCAATAGCTTGACTGCAAATTTTACCAACCGTGACAACTACACTGTAAAAAATGAATGTTGTTTTTACAGTATAATAAAGGTAATTTTATAGTAAAAGACTGTAAAATTGCCAATTTTACATTAATAAACTGTAAAATTCCTAATTTTACGGTAATAACCTGCAAAATTGCTAATTTTACAGTTTATTACTGTGCCTTTTGCAGTCATAAACTGGAACCTCTGCTGCCAGTATTATACTGTTGTTTATACAGTATGTTACAGCTAAATTTTACGGCAATAAACTGTCAAATTGCTAACTTTACAGTAATAAACTGTAAAATAGCTAGTTTTACAGTTTATTACTGTGCATTTTACAGTTTTAAATTGGAACCTCGGCTGCCAGTATTATACTGCAAAAACAACAGTTCGTTTTTTGCAGTGTAGGAATATGTACGTACCCTTAAATCATCCAAATGAAAAGGAAGGACCTATACTGCCGTGCAAAGCGCAAAAGTGGTATCTGCAGTAGAGCTCAAACTGAGATATATCTCTTTAAAGTTTTGCGCTACTATGTATTTGATTCGGATGATACTTTTTCAGAATTTTCTAAAAAAATATTTCCCGTTCTCAAATGACCATGTCATTTCGTATTTGGGTAAAATAAGTCACAAAGAGCCACCTGGTGAAGATAACTCAATTTTGTTAAAAAGTGCGGATACGACTTTTGTACTTACCACGGCAGTATAGTTGAATCATTGAAATTACGTTTTCCTTCATTACTCCAACTGATCCTGCGCGCGTCAGCATCTGCCGCTGTGGTAATAATCGCCCGATCCATCCTCCGTCCAGCCATTGACCCCGACCGATTAGAGTGATGGTCCATTACGATTAATCGGCGACTCGTTTCGGACGCGTGACTTCTTAGCAGGACTCATTCGTCTGCAGTGAAACCTCAATCCATCTTGTTCAGCGGTGACATTCGGAGGAAACAATGGGAAAAGGATGAAAGGAATCCATGTAGATCATCGGTAATTAAATTGTACCATTTCATGACATGCATGTATCGATGCTGTTCTAAATATGGAAGCCGTGTCGTAAAAGATGCTGGAACAAAAGAGGGGGGATACTTGGTAACTTAGATTGAAATGTACACTGCAAAAAATGATCTGTTGTTATTACAGTATAATACTGGCAGCCGAGGCTCCAGTTAAAAAATCTGAAATACACTACAGTAAACTCCAAAACTAGCAATTTTACAGTCTCTTACTGTAAAGTTAGTAATTTTACAGATTATTGCCGTAAAATTTAGCTGTATTATACTGTAAAAACAACAGTATAATGCTGACAGCAGAGGTTCTAGTTTAAAACTGTAAAACGCACGGTAATAAACTGTAAAATTAGCAATAATACAGTTTACTACTGTAAAATTAGCAATTTTTACAGTTTATTACAATAAAAATTTGCTGCATTATATTGTAAAAACAACATTCATATTTTACAATGTATAATAATAATAATAATAATAATAATAATAATAATAGGGTAATTCCATGTAAATGTCAACCTAGACGTGATTTTTTCATCTTCCAATATATACATTGTGTAATATATCATTTTAAAGATAATTTTTCAAATTTTTAGAATTTAACCACAGTTCTCACAAAATATTACTCTAAACACCTACAAAATGGCTGTAAAAATATCACATGCAGTTACACAAAACATCGCATATTTTTCTAACTTTTCATATTCATATTTAGTTAAAAAAACTGCAAATAATAATGATTTTTTTTAATTATTGAAGCATGGTTCTTTTGTTTTACAGCAATATGTAATATTTTTTGTTTTATCATAAAATAAATATTGCAAAGTTAGTAAATATTCAGTCTGATTTACTTGTTATGTTAGTCACAAAAACATGAATTAATTCAGTTATTCCCTTCTAGAAAGAATATTTTTTACATTTTTTCCCCTTCTCTCTTCTATGTTATGGGCACAGTTAAATTGATAAGATTGTTCATAAAAAATTTCCTTTTTTCTAGCTATAGGACTTGTGACTAACATAACATCATTGTGTGTGACTACCATAACATCACTGTGGCTAACATAACATGACTGTTCAAGAAATGTTTAAATCTCAACCAAACAATTTATTTTAGAAACAAATTAATTTATTGAACCTCTGATTATGAAGAAATTAGTGTGACCATATATACTGCAGTAATTTTTTTTTTCAAAACAGTTTTTTTAATGGTAAATTTGGGGTCAACATTTTATGCTGTAATTTGCGACGCAAGTAATCGACATATGAAGTCAACATCTTCAATGAAAGAATTTTAAATGACTTTAACCCTCGTGGGTTCCTTGGCGTCATATGTGACCCCAATGCAATTTCTGTTTAATATATCTTGTTAATCAACCATTTGTTTTTAATGGCATTTTGTGGCTCTTATTCTTCTAATTTTCTATTCAAAATAATGCTATTATTGTGTTTTATTTTTCTCGAAATGCATTTTTTGCACACAAGACCCTTGGGGTCACTTCCCCAGAATGCCAAAAAAAGAGGACGTTGCAACTTTTGTCCAAGAGAACTTTTCAGAAAATGCATCGAAAATGTCATAAGTGTTTGAAATTCACTTGCAAAAAATCATGTTTTTTCAGGTCTGTAACAGTTGTAAATAAATCTACAGTTATTGTAAGTTTTGCTCTAAAATTTTAATTTTTAATGCATAAACTAAATTTTATTTTGATTGTGTCTTTATATTTTTATTTTTTTAGCATTAAAAAGTGGGTGAACTTAAATAATGCATGTAACATTCAATAATCATAATAAATTAATTAAAGGAAACATTGGGGTCGTTTATGACCCCAAGGGTCTTGAGTGCAACTGAAATGGGAGGGACCCACGAGGGTTAAAACTATGCGCGGTATCACTGTGCAATAAGTTTTTCTATGAACATATGGAGCTGCTGCTCCCTTAAAAAACAGATGTGACCCTAACTGCCTCCAGCATCTACAGGTCATGGAGTTTTATGACATTGGATCATGAAAAGTGCCCTCATGTATAGCACAACGTGTGGAGCAGCGTTTTACATGGGCAAACCTTGATAATTAATGCATAGGAATTATTTCAGGAATTAAAAAAACAAGAGTTGAAGATAAACTGATTGTTTGTGAGTGAAAGTGACGTGGTTGAAAAGAAAGAGTTATACTCTTTGTTTGAAAACGGGAATCCCCGTATAGCGTTTTCAGTAAGAATGATATGCTGTAAATATGGAGAAATTTGAAATTTGTTTATTAAAAAATACAGGGGATGATATCCCAAGAAAAGAAGTTTTTTTTATAGAAATTGTGGAAGATGAAGCTGCTGATAATTTTGAAGGAAATTCTCCCGGACTATTCCGAGATACAAAAACTAAGACAGTGGGTAATTTTATTGTGGTGGTATTATTTACCTCTTGTAAGTTTATATGTTAAGTAGGTTTTAAACATGGATGAAAATGATTATGAAGTTCTCTTCATGAGAAAAAGCTCTGAAGCAATCTTTGTGTTTCCCACAAATGAGAACAAATTTTGAATTTAAAGAACCCAAATTTCGAAAGTCTTGTCGCAAACATCTGTAAATTCCAGCAGACATTATTACAAAATTGAACTGGAAATTTTGTTTACAAGTAAACATGTGGGCAATTCTACGTGACTCACGTTACCATTTGACGTGATTTTACAAAAGTAAATGTTATATATATTAAAGAAATACCATGCCTGATTTAAATAAAGCTCTTGACAGTCATCTGGGATGCAGTGAGAACCTATGGATGTCAGCATTTTAAATTTCAACAGAAATAGATGGTATTTAAACCTTAATTTACCATCGTGACTCACGTTACAAAAAAAAAGGAACTCAAGTTTTTTGGATAACTAAAAACCTAATATTTCTGCTCTTTCAGAATAATAAAATTTAAAAACTGCTTTTCATGGAACAAAATATGTTTATAAGTTATGATATATACGAAAAAAAAAATCATTCTGCTGTCACTAATTAAGTTAATCAGTATTTTGAGCGTGCTTGATCCTTTAGACTCATTTCATCCCGTTTTCTATCTTAATTATTTGCCCCATATCATAGGTTTTTCTGCTTAAAAACCCTTTAGCAAGATGTGGACTTGGGGCCATGATCGTTACATTCAACTCAGAGACATCTGTTTGTGAGAATTGCCCATTAGTGGAGGTGGGAGTGGGTTTAAATCAATATCACGTTACATCTCTGTTTTAGTCTTTTACTTTACATCTTATTTTGAAAATTATGTTAAGAGACTTCACTTAAATTCAATCAAAATTAATGCTTAATGGCTTGTTTTCTTTAGTTGATCAGTTTTAAATACAGTAAAACTTCTCCGAGCGGTCACTTCTACGAAGCAGCCACCCCTCTTAACGGCCAATTTTTTACAGCACGAATTTTGTGTCCCTTAGACCTAGTGTTAAAATTCTCCTTTGCAGCTGCCATCTAACCCATCTGAATGGTCACTGAGTGGATTCATCAATTCAATTTTTCAGAAAAATATGTTGCAATTTTTTATACTACTTCCCGTATTTTCTCTGTGGCTGTATTGTACTGATTTCAAATTCTCAATTGATACATCTGGAAACTTTTACACACCATTACATTTTATCTGATACCAATCATAACATTTAATGTTGCATAATGGCTGTAAAATTAGTTGACTGCTGTCAGAAGTAGGCTCTTCAAAGTACTTACTTTTCTCATCCACTACTGATGAATAATAAAATTTTAAACATCTCAAGTAAGAGCAAGTGAGATGTTGACCGTGCTTTTTAAAATTTCTCTTATGTTCCAATTTTATATGCATACTAGCGGTACCCGCACGGCTTTGCCCGTGGTATAAAAGTAAAAGGTCATTTGGTAATGAATTGATATCGCAGAAAGAATACTCAATTTTAGTTAAAATTCAACTGTAGTTTTTTAAAAGTATGTTATAAAAATAAGCCAAAAGAGAACAAAGGAACAATTTTGTTGCTTACAGAGACATGAAAAAGCAAACACCTTAAAAAATATGGTAGCATTTGAGTACTGTCATGCACTAATATGTTTCTCTGAGAAGGAAACATATTTAATCAGGTATTTATCATACGCAAATAATTTTTTCTACTCTCGAAAACAAAAATAGTTGCGTAGCAACGTGCCTTGGAAAATTTCAATTATTGAAGGTTCTTGACGCTATTTAAAAAGTCGCCAATTTGGTAGCTAATTTGGGATACCTGGGGTAATTCTGAACCCCTATCCCTTCCATAAATAAAGAAACTTACGTAATCTCACTTTTGTGAAAGAGAAATTGTTGCCAAATGTTGAGGTATTCTCTATGAAGCTGATTACTTTTTTGGCAATCGGAAATCAATTTGAATATTATATTTGGCGCTAAATGTACATCATTCCGTAAGGCGTTAAAATAATTTCCAATATTGCAGTATATCATAGCAAATAGTATGGACGTGAAAACGAACTATTGATTGGATGTTTGGCGAGAAAATATAGTAACATACTTTGATTGAAAACAGCAATAGATAAAGAACAAAATAGTGTTCGCCCGAAAAATAATGCATGACATCTAAGCCTCTACAAATCTAAAGGAGTTCCGAAATATGAAACTGAATCTCATTTGCTTTTAAAAAAAGATTAATCTGTTAATCAAATACCTTTTTTATTTTTTATACTTGAGATAGTTATTGGGAAAACTTCCATTATTGAGGGCTCTTGGCGCGAGTCAAAAGATCGCCAAATTTACGGTAGCAAGCAATTCCAATTATCTGCCAGAGAGTTGAGTTGATACACTAAATACTCGATTGGATTGATGAAAGCCTTCGAAAATGGCGTTTTAAATTGAAATTACAGAGACAGAATCAGGTCTAAAATTGAGATAAAAAAATAACTACTCATCGGATTTTGTTGAAACTGGTCTCTAAACCTTCCCAGTACCAAAAGGAACAAACGGTGAAAATTTCAGGCAAATCTCCCGGGTAGTTTCTGAGATCTTAGGGAACACACACACATACACATATACACATATACACATTTACCAACATTCATTTTTATATATATAGATATATATTTTTTCTCTCGCTCAAGTTAATTTTTTAAATTATTTTCGTTTAGATTTTCTTGGGATAAATAATTTTTTCAGCATGAGTTCGGTGGAAATTGAAATCTTCTTTTCAAATGTATATTACATTTATAGATGAGTATTAACTCACTTATGACTACAGTTTAACTGTGAGGTGAATTAAAGGAATTTCTCCTTGTTTTGGCGAGTCTTCCTTAGTGTATTTACATATTTGTATACTTGTTGAAGCGATATTTAAGAAGTTTGAATTTAGCCAACATTTCCCTTGAAAGTTTCATATGTTTATTTTTCAGCTTATATTGAATTGCTAGAGACAAGGCCGTAGCCAGCGGGGGGGGGGGTCAGAACCCCCCCCCCGAAATTTTCAAACCTCAAAAGTTTTAAAAAAGTATTCAACTAAAAAAAAAAATTCAAGGTTTGATTTCAAGGTTTGATAGTCGGAGGTCCCCCCCCCCCCTCCTCTCGAAGTTGTGACGGGTCTGAGGTTTTTGATGATATAAAGAAAAATTAGAATAATAGAAATAAAAAAAATCATTTGAATAAACTTGGAATAGTTCTGCTCACTATTTCGCCAAAGGAGTTTTTTTCTATCTTTTCAACTTAAAACTTAAACTATTCCGTCTCACCTGCTGGTCTATAATCTTTAACAGGATAACAAAATTTATGGCACTTGTTATTGAGATTCTTTTATCATGGAAACAGAAAGAAGATCCGCGCCGTAAAACAAGTGTGTGGTCCCCTTTTGGGCTTACTGTGAACAAATTAGCAAAAAGTATACGAATTTTTGAAAACTTCTATCTCTTAACATATTGATCACAGTAATAACAGATACAGATGTTTAAATCAGTTATTGTTATTAACAATGGAGAGGTGATGAGTTAATGAAAATGCATTCTGTTTTCTGGGTGCGAAGTATTTTGTACTATATTTCCCGACCCCTATAGCACATAGCAATTTATCGTCGCACTCCTTTATGTTCCTTCCTTCGGTCCCACGGATCCCACGTCACCAAGTCGCAGAGAAGGAGGGTAGCAGGGGGTAAACTCTATGGGTCAAGACCCCAGGAGAGCGATCTAGAAAAGTAGTCCAGAGTATAGCCCAGAGCAGGGATATGAAAGAAATTCTCTGGCGACGGGAGCATGACACTTTCTGCCCCCATTCTCTTCCTTGCATTTACCATTGCATAGAGGGGCTTGATTTACCAAGAAGTCCATGAGGCTCGGCCTAGAGCCGTAGAGTCCCCACCTTGGGAGGGGGGGGGAGCAAAATTAAAGACGAAATAGTAAATTATAACGAAGTATGATTTTAATATGGAAATCATGAAGTTGAAAATCAAAGTTTTTGGTTTCAACTCTACAGTACTTCGATACACTTTTCAATGGGGCCCATCCAGATGTTCAGGGCCCGATTTAGAAATTTAATGTCTGCCCTATTCTGTCCTAAAGTTCCTAAATTGGACACTGATAGTGGAAAACTAAAATTCACGGGCCCCTCTAACTTAGCGAGCCCAGGGGCCATGCCCAGGCTGCCCTCCCCTTTCGCAGGGCCAGGCCAAGATGAGAAATTTTTTGATAAGAACTAGAACTATTTTGAAGGGCCTATATGCCAGCCCCTCAAACCCATTTGGTCAAACCAATATCCTATATGTTGTGGGGACCTGTATACTACGTATTGTTATGGAAAACATCTATATTCTAGCAAGTACAGAGATTTATATGAGCGAAATTTTTCGTTGAGTAAAAGGCCCGATTAACTTTTGTGCCCCGAACGAGGAAAAATTTTGATTTTCCCTCCAATAACTGGCTTACCTGCGAACCAGGCCGAACATTACTAATTTTTTCAGGGGGTGGGGGAGGGTATTCACTCGACACAAATTACCAAAAAACCTCGCCCCTACGTGCAAATGCATTAAATAGGGGAAATGGGCATGATCGGGAGAAATTTGTTTTTGAACTGATTTCAAAGAAAGTAAAATTAAAACTACAGTCAGACTCCCGTGTTCAACTCCTATTGCAATGAATAAATTTCAAAATACTTACTAAAATGAAAAATATTATTGGATTTTAACAAATGACCTCTAAAAACTTGAATACAGTCTCAAAAGCAGGATGGATTTTACTGTAGATATCCCCTTTGCATTTCAAAGTTCCTTTCTTGTGAAATAAGATGAGAAAAAAAAAAACATTTTTGTGGTATTTTCAGTTTTTAACTTTCATGAAATAAATCAATCCACCCAGTAAATAACCGACCGTTAATTTTTCGCTCTAAAAAGTGAAGGGGAGCAGCTGCCCCCTTGCCCCCCCCCCTCCGTACAAGCAGCCTATGCTCCCATTGCGTCATAAGACTTGTAACCTGTTGTTTATTTTTTTTTTCAAACAAACTTTCTTCACTTCGAACCCCCCCCCCCCCGAAAAAAAATCCTGGCTACGGCCTTGGCTAGAGACAACATGTTTAGCTTTTTGACTTTTCTCGTTAGACATTCTTTCATCCGGAGACAATGTTTATGTTTACATGCAATGTACTTCATTTCTTGCTTCAATTTTTTCCGGCACCTTTTCTGTCATTCTGCGGTTACTCGTGAAATATTTTAAAAATGTCTTTTATTGGAATGAAAAACCTTTCTTAAATACGGAAGAAACATATGTGCATGCATAAACACATGCTATACATTGGAAAGCTGAGGGCCAAAACAGGGACCCTTGCACTAATTAAAAGATTATAAAACACTAAACGAATTAAAATTACGCTATTTATACTTAATTTCATCAGGATTATTAATTATATATAGGTGTGTACAAGTGCTAACCCTCCTTTTAGACCCTAAAATACCATTAGGGCAATTAAATACTTTTAAGAAGTTAATATTAGCTTGTATTGTTTGTAACTCACTTTTCGCGTGACTCACGTTACATCCTTATTTTTTGAATAAAAAAGCAAAAATCTCTAAATTGGCATATAATTTCTTTTTTGTAATATACATGAGTAGGAGAAACAAGAAAAAAAATCATTTATAAGCTATAAAATTTGGAAATATTAAAAAAAAAATAATTTTTCGTGACTCACGTTACACAAAATCTAATGGTTTAAAAGCTACTATAAAAATTATTTTAAGAATAAATTTCAAAATGTACTATTAATAATTGTTTTCTTATCGAATAAATCTGTCAGGAAAAAATGTAATTAAATTGTGGAAACTGGCTAAACCAATAAAATATGCTCGTTTAAAATTGTGTCCAGCAGAGAGAGACTTTTACGACATTGTGAGCTCATAGAACAAGTTCTCTTACAAAAAGAAAATGGTTCACCAGAAGTTACCTTTTCTAATTTGTAAACTTCAATCAATATAGAGAACGTACAAAAAAATTAAGACAATTTTTCAACATTTTTTTTTAACACCGAGTTCCCATGTTGCCTGGAATTGCCCATGTGTGTTAAGCTTCAATAAAATCTTGTTTGCAGTCTAATATTTGTACTAATATTACCTGTAATACACTTAAAGTTAAATGTGTAATCGTGTGTTATGTTAGTCACGTTATGTTAGTCACAGACGAGTTTTATTAAAACACTACTTTTTGCAATATCATTTAAAATATATGCCAAATTTACAATTATTAATGTGAAAATAACCTTTCACATAGATACTATCAGTGAAAAAAAAATTATTTTTTGGTTTAGTTTTAGAGAATTGTGGTAATGAATTTAATGCAAAATTTTGAGGGTTGCAAATCTGTTATGTTAGTCACGTTGATCAAAATGTTCCCTTACTGTCAAAAATTTAAAGTAATATTATTATTTTTTTATTTTAACTTGGACAACTCATCTATGCAGAGAAGAATAACACCTTGTTTTTGGCATTGTGACAAAAAATATTGCTAGCACACAAAAAATAATATTAAAAATGTGTTATAACTTTTATGTTAGTCACAATGGAATTACCGAATACTGAAACTTAAATTAGTTTTTGACAAATTAAAAGTTTCCGTAATATCAAGAATTCTTGCAGCTAGGTGTTAACTCTACGTTTCTAAAATGTATAATGTTACACTAATTTCAGTTTACCTTTGTACATTTTTTTAAAATTCGTTTTAAGTATCATAATGAACATCATTTTATTTGCAACTCCAACAAGCTATACGGTTCTCTTCAGATACTTTCTAATGGCGGCGACGAAAGATGAAACAAACATGTTCCGTAATGTATAATTTGCTTCTAAGCTTAACGAATGACAGAAATTTTTGTTCGTATGCACATAAGATTTTTTTGCTCTTTATTCTTTTGCAATGAATTTGTTAAGTCTAGTAGCTATTCTGGCCCACATAAAAGCGATGAGCAATCAAGAAGCATTACTAAACGTTAGAATTTAATTCAAATCATGTGGTATCTCATTCTTTTTTGCGAGTAACCCTCCCCCTTTCTTTATTTTATTCGATCACTAACGGTACCCGCACGGCTTTGGCCCGTGGTATAAAATTAAAAGTTCATTTGTGAAATAATTAATATCGCAGAAATAATACTCTATTTTAGTTATAATTCAACTTTCATTCCTCAAAAGTATGACATAAAAATAAGCCATAAGAGAAAATAAGAGCAATTTTGTTGCTTACAGAAACCAACAGAAATCTTACCTAAGTTTAAAAGAAGAAAGTTTTTTTCTTAACTTCAAAAACAAAATAATACATTTTCCGAAATGAAATACTTTAGAAAAAACGTTGCAATGTCGCAATTTTTCGATATTTTTTTAATTTACCGAGTTTTAATTCCTTAAAAACTGAGAAAATAAAACAGACGATTTTTTTCCAACCGTTAAATTTTAATAAGGCTATTAGTTTGGATTGCTACAAAAACAAATACATTTTGAAAATTAAGAGAAAAAGAACGAAACAAAAACAAGGTAGAAAAACGTAACCATGGTAACAATATGAAAAGCTAATTTCCGTTGTCATAAAATAATTCATTTCATCTTTATTTTCAAACTTTATTCTCGAGCTTAACCATTTTAGAATCATTTGGCTTGCTTTGCTCAAGGTAAGCCTTGAATTTCCGGGATTCTAAAAACAATTATTACAGCTCTTCTAATGCTCGTAGAAACTTCTAATTGATATCATTTTTAGCAGAAAATTTCAAGCTTTCGAATGACATAAGACTTGAAAATGTGTATGGAATATTTCTTTCCCGTTTTATTGAATTTGTATGAAAAATGAGCTAAGAATTAGAATAGAAAAAGAAGGAAATAGAATTTTCAAAAAAACGCTTCGAGACGCACACACCCATGCTACGAACTAATTTTGTGCCAAATTTTAAGAAAATCGGAAAGAAGGAAAGAAAGAAAGACAGACCCACCTTCAGCGTTAGTATAGAAAATATGCAACGAACGATAATTTTAGAATTTCTGCAAATGCATCAATAAAAAGTAATTGCTCGGAAAAATTCTTTCTCAATAATTATTTCTGTTGATATTCTGTACAATGCTAAAAATTAACTGTTCTGCAAAAAATCTGCCAGTGAAAAGACTTAATAATAATTTAGAATTCCGTTTGAAATTTCACCGTTACTTTTAACGATAGAATAATTTTTCAAATTAAAATCTGCAAAAATTGTACACCGAGCTCTATTAATCAACCACTAAAATTTTCTAAATACACATACAGAAACAGACTTTCTTCTTTTATTGAGCTTTCCGTAAAATTCAGTCTGTCCCTGATAAGTAAATTTATCGTTTTTTTTTTTTTTTCTCCTTCTTTCAATGTTGTCATTAATTTGATCGGCAGATTTTGGATTTTGTTGTAAACAAAAATGCGCATTAGAGAACAATCAAAACCAAATCAAGTAATCATAGTAGACGTCACTCCGAAGTAGTGAGTGAAAATAGTAAAATCGAAATATAATTTAATTGTACGATTTCGCGAGACACGGAAATGATTTTCTAAACTTTTTCAGTGCAGTTAATCGACGGAAGGTCGTTATTATTTTCCTCCCGAACGCACTCGCGCGCACAAAAAGAATAAAAAAACATTGATTTTGGAATCTTTCCTCATCTTTCGACAAACAATCCCTCCTTGAGCACGAAAATTGCAACTCCAGACAAAAGATTCGTCCCGCAAGTTTACGACCATGGTCACAGTTAAGTGCTCTTTAATAACGGTCGCCGTTTACCGAAGCTGTTTTCGCTCACTTTACTGCGCCATTCTTTTTCTGATTTTCTCTTCATTGGAATGAGAGTTGTGCCGAACAGGAGGGATGTTTTGATTTCTCCATCACAGGTGGGAATTTATCCGTAAGATATGTTTGTGTGCTTTCCGCGCTGGAGTAGTTCTGTTGATGCCGGATAGGCTGCAGTTTGTTCCTTTGAGATGAACCGTGAGTATTTGTAGCTTTTCTGGAGTCGAAAAATATTTTAAGCGAATGAGAAGTAATTTAATCGTTTTTCCCTTGAAACCTTTTAAGACATTCTTTTTCGAAAAAATAAAAATGAAATTCACTTTGAACTTAATAATGAATTCCAATTAAAGAATGATTTTCCAATTAAAGCTTAAAATACTGCCCGTCAAAAGAAAGAAAGCTGTATCTTCAAGGGGAAAATGTGTTGGGAAAACGAGAGAACAAAAATCTTTAACTTTGATAAATACTATTATTATTATTCTTAAAAATGTTTCAGCTCATAAGTATCCCTGCAGGAACAAAATGCGTGTAATTATTCATGTGTAACAAAATACAGATCGATCCACCATAGCAGCCAGCAGCTCGTCTATGCCGAATGATGCCCAATTTACTGCCCACGGGCAGGCCTGTCATTGGGGGATCAGGGGGGGGTGTCTGCCTTCTCCCCGTGGTGTAGGAAATTAATGTATTTATACATAAGTGACCGTGTTTTTGCTAATGTTTACTGTGTTTTACGTTAAGTACATACCTACCCTCTGGAAAATTCGTAATGACTGGCCTTCCCACTAGCCATGTAGGTCTTGCAAAAAAGAGCCACGTGACCCCTTATGTTCAATGTTTCTGAGCCTTCCAAAACAAATTTATTCAGTATTAAGAACGATTGTTGCAAATTTAGAGCAAATAAGTCAGAAATCGGTTTCGAAATAACTGGTGGAAATTTCCTGTTAAAAAAATTTTTGGGTACCCCTTGTTTGGACGATTTCTCAAGGCATATATGAAAGTAAATCAACGTTTAGATTTGATGAAGAAACAAAAAGTTGAACACAAATGCCGAATAAATAAATTCTTTTCATTTATTAATTCATGATCATAAGATAGGAAGGAGTTGTTAATGAAATTTCCCATCGCGCTTCTAACAGCACCTATTGATTGACAAGTGAGCATTGCCATTCTTAATTTTATGATAATTTCCTCCCCCAGCCTCCCTTCCTTTATGCTTGTTTTAAGAGATAAACGAATAGAAAAACGATCCTTATTTTGATTTTAATAAAATCCAAATGAAAGATATTGACAAAGACTTAATTAAAAACTGATAGTGGTCGAAAGCATCGATAATGACTCTTTTGAAATTCATCATTCGCTTTTGTCTCGATCCTACAAAGGGATCGTCATGAACCAACTTTTGTTTTAAAGCCATCCGGTTCCATTCACTTGCCAATAAATTTCCGGATATGAAATTACCGATTTTGATGGGAAGTGAAACAGAATAGAGGAACCATAAAGGATCGAAGCTGACTGATAGTCTTCCTTTCGGATGCAAATGTACTTTAATTGATCAGAAGCGAGCCGCATTTGTGATATCAAAGACTTTTCAAAGGGAAACAGTTGAAGTTGGTGAATTGATAATTATTGGAGTGCAGAGCACGATTCAAGTGCAAGCTCCGTAGTTTCCCACGTTCTGTTGTTTCATTGTCGAAATTTGCTTTGTTTATCGAAGAAAAGCAGGCACGACAGTGGAATACGGGTTTTGTGGTAATTCCAGCTTAGACAATATATGAAGCAAAATGTCTGATCCAAGCTTTTCCAAGCTTGGCACTTACATGAAACAAACATTAACTGTTTATTATAATGTACCTTTCAAAAAAAGAACTTTCTGGTGCTGTTAGAGATATTTTTGACGTCACTAAAGCGTAATTCACGCATTAAAAATCGAAAATAACGCCTTAAAAATTTAGTCCGGTGCATTTTCACGCTTTGTATTTAAATAAAATTTTAGCAGCACGAAAAATAGGGAAAAAGCTATTTGAATTTTGAAAGTATTGCATTTAAATGTTTTTTTTTAATTTTAATAAATTCAAAATATGAAACGCTGTAAGGGCCCTGCTCCACATCGGCGTAAAGCAGAAAAATAATGCAGAAACGTAAAATGGATTACATAGTGTTCCTATGGAAAGGACCCGGATTTTCGGTTTCGGTCGCGTTTTACGCTGATGTGGAGCAGGGCCCTTAATGTTGAAAAATAAAAAAATATACATATTTTATTTCCCTGCCATCTCCGATCTCATTCTTAGAAAGTTAATTTTTCATGTAAATGATCATTATTATGGTCTTTAATGTGTTTTCGTATGCTGTAACAGCACTTATTTTCTCAACCCCGTCCTGCCAGCATCTAGCAATCAGCGTGTTACGCTTACTAAATTAGGTTCATATTGTGAATTTTCTCTTTCCACTCATACAACTCGACTCTCCTCATTTATAAGCAGGGCCCGATTAACCTCTGAAGTTAGGGGAAGCTCAGTCTCATTTTGAAGCCCCCTGCTTTTGAGGAGAGGGTGGAATATTCCTATACTCTTGAGATATTGATACAAATCTCGCTAAGAGTACAAATAATATTTCTGAAAGCGGGCCATGCAAAGTTCAGATTGAATTCCATCCCCTTCGCCACTAACATCTATAGAATTGTCAGCTTGTGTTAGGATTAATGCTTTAGGAAATGTGTCTTAATTTTTAAATTTTTCCGAACAGTTTTATGGAATTTGTTTTAATGTAGACAATTACATTTACCTTTATAGATATGTATTTAAAAGCAGAAACTACAATTTTAAATCACAGGTTTTCAGTCATTTTTGGGCCCCTGAAAATTTTAAAGGGAAGCTCAAGCTTCCCGAGCCTTTTGATTAATCAAGCCCTGTTGGTGGTTGGTTGGTTTCGTGTCACAGATAGAAAATTAAATAGAACCGAAGGTCCTATGAACAGCATCAGCGATACGAAGACAATTTTATTTGTATAATTCTGGCCACGGATTGTCACTCATTTGTTGCAATTGCGCCAGGATAGCGGGACAGTTGAAAAGGTGCTCAGGGCTTAGTTCTGTATCTGGGCAATTTTTGCAGAGGCAATACGTCCTTGTCCCGTCTTTATGTATCTTCATCCCTCTGAAGTGTCCTGTCCTAAGTCTTGTTAATGTACTGGTAAGGGTTCTATTGGTACTGATTTCTGGAATTTGGAATTTTATTTTGACTTCTCTGTCAATTAGTTTTGCTCTAAATCAGGCCCTGTTTGTGAGCGGATGTACTAAGTAAAATGCGCTCATATACCACTCACATCCATGTAATCCTCTCGAAACAAAAGTTGAACCCTCTGTCTCGTTATATATACGTTGTAAATGGATCTAATGCCTACAAGTCCCCCCCCCCTTCTTGTTTGAACTTGCGACGGCCCAATTAAAAATAAATGAATAAAAAGTTGTTCACTTTTATGAAAGAAGACGATGTAAAATTTTTATGATATAAGCTCTTCCCAAATCGAAATCCCGGAGTCCTGGACTCATCACTGATGACCCCTTGGTAATTTGGCATGCCAACTCTTCCAGTATGTACTGACGTATTTTGTTTATTATTTACCTTTGATTCCCCTTGATGTTTTGTTCCGCAAATTCCTTCAGGTGCACCCCAGAGGGAGGCTATGGTATGTCAATAATGAAATTCAAAAAAATTCCTTATGTGGCAATTTTTTTCTGGCGCTCTGAGCATGCATATGAGCATGCTCATATGCATGCTCATCAAACTCGTTCAATTTCGTTCAATTTTCTTTCACTCGTTTAAACTCGTTCAATGTTCTTTCAATTTTCACGATCCTGTCAACAGGAATGTTATTAATAGCTGGAAATAATGATTTTCTCCCGCCGCTTCTGAATCAGTGTCATTGAATTCACGTTGAGGTAAGCGCGTTGGCAACACAAAAGACTACGAGAAGCGTCGGTATTTTACCAAAAGGAGTTTTTTTACTCGCTTATTAGTCAACTTCTAAATCTTTTGTACAGTCGGAAACCTTTTTTTGCTGTCAAACTCATTTGAAAGTCTACCTCCTACTCTTGCAAGATTCAAAAGGGCTTCATTGCGAAAATCATTCGGTCGGCCACTCATTTATCGACTCATTCTTCTGATTCATGCTATGCTGATTTCCTTCTTCTCATGCAGGATATGCTGATTTTTAACATTTCTTTCGCTTTCTTTTCACCACTGTGTTGTTTATAACGTACTTTCAGGTAGTAGAAAGTGTATTGTATGTGGTATAACACATTTTGTCAACAGATCCATTTTCTTTCTTTAAAGAATTTTCCAAGAAGTGCAGTTAATTTACGTACAGCTATGATTATTGTTACATTAGAAAAAGCAAGATATAGTTAAAAAGTTCCAATCTTTTGTGTATCGTTAAATCTTATAGCTAAATTACGCCTTTAACGTGTGAGAGATGCCTTCCAAGAGGACGTGCTGCTACACTGCAAAAAATGAATGTTGTTTTTACAGTATAATACAGTTAGTATTATAGTATTAAACTGTAAAAACTGCTAATTTTACATTAATAAACTGCAGGGGTGCTCACAAGAGGGGATTATGGCGCAAGTTGCGCCATCAAAAATTTTTTTGGGGGGGGGGATTTTTAAAACTAATTTATTAATTTATTTTTTAATTTAAATTATTTACTGATTTTTTTTTAAATAAAAATTTTTCAGTTATTTATTTTTTTAATTTAAAATATTTTTTTTATTTCGTTATTATAATTTTTTATTTATTTATTTCCTGTGTGTGTGCTTGGAATGTCTAGATGAGAACAAAAGCGATTCTATTCCGAGCTTAATTAGTACTTTAAAAAAATTAATAATAAATTAAAAAAAATAACAGTTATAATTTAAAAAAAAAACAGCAGTACGAATGTGCGTCTCGTCGAGGAGAGAATCACAGAAACTTCTATTAAATAATATGATTAATGAATGCTTCATTGTATATAAACTTTTTCTCTTTTCTCAAGCGCAAATTTGTAAAATAATGTATTGATTCGAACACTGGGCCGAGTTGCCTTTCATGTCAATAAAGACGGAATTAATGTGAAAAAATTGCAATCCTTTGAGAAAATATGACCGAAATGGCAATAAAAATGAGATGCTGAATCTTGTATGTGTTAGGTGATTTTGGCAATGTTCGGTGAAATTCCTGTGAACCAACAATCAACAATGAAATCATCAATGTTTTTAATATGAGTTTCTGTAAAACTGTCTTTCTTGCATCGGTTCCCAACTGTGTAGAGCAGTGTTTTTCAATTATTTGACTCGCAGACCGAAAAAAAGGGGGAAATTATTTTGCTGACCAGTAAGTGTCCCCCCCCCCTCTTTTTTTTCTTCCAATTTTTTAACAAAGAAAACTTGTCCAGTTATTAAGAATTGTTGCACAAAACAGTAATTATTGCAATTGTCACATATTAGTCAATGAGAGAGAAAAATCACAGAAAATTACGAAAAATAATCACAATTAATGTAATAATATCGGATGAAACATTTCCTATTGTTATTATCAGTATATTAATTAGCTTGTTTATTTTTTTATTTACCTTTTTTTGGAATAAGTAAACATTTTCACGGACCTATGCCGAGTAAGAATCCCGGATCATCGAAAACATTGAAATTTAGTTGGAAATTAAGAAAGGAATACGGCCTACAATTATGAGAGAATGAATTTGACGTAACATGACATTTGCACAAAACAGATACTATACTAGACAGCAACTTAAGTTGACACTAACGTACGACGCGCGGAGCCAATAAGAGCTCACACGCTGTTAGCGAGCTCCTCTAATTCGCCAAGTAGGCTGTGACGTTTTATCTAGCTCGTTTTTCATAGGCTGGCATCACGGTGACGTTACGACCTCAGTGTCAAGAAACCTTGCAGTGTAGTATAGTATACCATTAGTAAAAGAGATTTAATTTGTTTCGATATTAAATTTACTAGCTGTGAAAAGGATGCACCCAAAG
The DNA here is from genome assembly GCA_038373865.1 of Uloborus plumipes. NCBI lineage: Eukaryota > Metazoa > Arthropoda > Arachnida > Araneae > Uloboridae > Uloborus > Uloborus plumipes. The sequence goes on along the minus strand of JAXGGA010000062.1, from coordinate 135,396 downwards.
ATATAGAGAAAGATTTTTTTTTTTCAAGGTGCGAAAATACTCTGACAAATTTTAAAGGAGAATAAGTACATATTGAAGGGAGTGAAAATTAGGACAACAGTGAAGACCTGAATAGGAATCAACTCCATGCAAAAACTAACTTTCTGAGGATGAAATAGATGGTGGAAGGAGAAAAAAAAAGTGTGTTATTTTGATTTTTTAAATTTAAAATGTTTGACAACTTGAAATTAAAAAAAATGTAATATTTTTAACATTCTGATTGCTTTTTTCCCCCATTTTCCACAATACTGAATTCTTATTTAAAATAACGTTGTTGTTGTTGTTGTCTTGTACTAGCTAAGCTGGCAATTTGGGTGCACTGCCTCAATTTTCCAACTGTACCGTTATTTAGTGTGAAGTCCGACTTCCAAAGTATACACATGCCATAAGACCCATTAATGGGGCAAGCACTCATTCACCAACACACGCACATTCATACAGAGAAAGGACAGAAGAGAGAGCAAATACATCCATACCAGAGCCTGGATTAAAACCCGGGACCACCCTGTGTCCTAGTCAGACTTATCTGACCATTGAGCATCTAAAGGTGGCCGGCTGTTTAAAATAATAAATCATAGAAATGCATTTGTCTCAATTTATTAGGCATATTTCCGATTTTCAAAGCGTGATATACGCTTACAAGGGCGTTAAAAAAATCCAATAACAAAATAAGAACTTATGCTAAACAGTTTTTAAGTTAAACTCGAAGACGGACATATATATCTTGTTCGACAAATTCATTCAGGGTCACCCCAGTGGGAGGTCATGGTATGTCAATAGTGACATTAAAAAAAAATCCTTATGTGGGAAATCTTGCCTGACGATTAGGAAAAATTGGGGACAATTAGGTAAAGCCGCAATTTTAATTATTGATTTTAATTTGGCCTAGTTTCTTTTTCTTCTCTTATTAGATGTAGGTGTTTGAAATTGCTCGCATTTTATCATTTGCTAAAATTTGAATTTTTCCTCTCCCAGAAACTTAGTTCGGGGGCGCCCATGAATTCGTTGTTGGTACACAGGAAAGCAGGCTCGCTTAATTCTGGAAGTACTTGTTGTAATTATAATTTACTACTGAGACTGGGACGACACAGGGGAGGGACGATCGGCCTTTCCTTGAGGAATTCACCACCGGCAAATTTTCAATATTGAAGTTCAGAAAAGGCAGAAGGGAGGTTTAGGGCTCTTCTCCAGATACATTTCGGAATTGAAGTCCGAAACATATGTGATCAACATTTGAAGAGGCAAGTGAATAAAGGTGATATGTGACTTTTTTTTTAATTTTTAGAAAAAGCTTTCAAAAAAAATGTTGTGTTATTTTTTTTTAATGGATTTTTCTCAACGGGTAAAGCGGGGTCATATTCTTAGTTACCAACCATTTCTGTGACTAAGGGGACATGGTACTGATGGACTTATGACCTTCATCCATGGTAAAAAGTAAGTTGCAAAAATTGTCACCTATCACCTTTATCCACTTGCCCCTTCATTTATAAACGAAGATACGTAGTAAAGGATAAGTAATAAAATCAATCGCCCCTCCATTGAAACGTTATTAGATCTGCCTCTGTATTGAGGGATTGGAAACAGAGCTATGGGATTAGAAAGATAAACAAATCCATAGGAAAGCGTTTTGCGAGAGAAATAGACGGGAAAGAGCCACTTTTGGGAAAGGAGGCTTCTCTCTCTCTCCTACACAGGGAGGGCGAGTATGGGAAAAGGGCGGCCCTGTCAGAGAATTCCGTAATGACTCAGTTTCGAGCCACTCAGATGGCGGAAGAAACAAAATGCTTTTTCTGGATGCACCCGAGGCGGCCCACGTAGCGAGGGATGGTGGGGGCGAATCCATTGGGGCCGATGTACAAGTCCTTGGCACTTATAACCTCAAAGGAAGTAGAGAGAGAGAGTAATGGAATCTCGAGGAAAACTCCGTGAACACCTGTCACTTTCTTCACTGTCACGTGACAGGTCGTCGCATTGGCCTTTGGCTCAATGATTCATTGGAGTTCGTTTTTTCTGACCTGCTTAGAAAAAATTCCTATATATTTAATTTTCTTAAATGTTTTTAAAAACTTTTAGTAAAAAATAGCATAGCTTCGATGGAGGTTAATTTAATTTGCTGCCTTATTTAGTAAAATTTCTAGTTTATTTAGATGGTTCTCGTTGCATGCATGCATGCTATAAGTACTACTTGTATACAAAAGTAGGCAAGAAATAAGAGAACAAACGTAGGAAATACTGTAATCATTGTTTTACTGCGCAGTGAGGCTAAAAGTGTTCACCAATGCAGTCAAAAAGGCAACACCCTGTTTTTGATAACGGATTTTTTTTTTCTTTTAACCGCGCGTTCCATCCGTCCTAAAAGTATTTATAATAAACTATGTTTTCTTTGCGGTAAAATTATATATGACAATATTCTTTTTTTGTCGGATATGTTCGTTGCAGTTATCTTTTTACCGTGCCATCTTACTCAATATTCAATCAATTTTTACTGTGAAGTTTGAATGACATTTTGTCGTTTTTATAGGAAACATGAATTTCAAAACATACATATGAAAAATTTGATGCATCATAGCTCCTTTAATTTTTCACCTACAAACCAAATATTTTGTTTGTGAGATACTCTTAGCCATAGTACTCTCTCTACCAAATAAAAACAATTTTGGATAACTATTTCTTAATTCCGTCTAAAATATTTTTAAAATATTCTCTGATGATATTTAATGTTTCTTCTCACAAGAAGTCATGTATTTATGATACGCGTGCAAGCTCGCATTTTATCGCTCGATTAAACTGTAATTTAATTCGGCAAATCGACAATCCCCTCCCCCAACCTAAAATTTCTAATTCGTGGTGCCCCTGCCTGTGGGACTCATTTTCTGCGAGAAAATTCTGGCTGCGTGGGTTCTACGGGGAAATTATTACTATGTGACTCAGTGCTCAAAGTGATAGATTACCCCAAAACGTCTGAGAGACATCCCAAAACACCAGGAGCGCCCCGATGGGAGGTCGCGGGAGGTCACTGTGACCTCCCAATGATATTCGTATTCGGCACATTTTGCTGACGATTCGGCAGTTTGAAGACCACATTGCAACATTGAGATTACTTGTTCTTTTTAGTTTTTATAATTGTTTTTTACATTTTTAATTGTTATTTTGTTGCCTTACATTTTTTTCTCACTAAATGTTATGCATGTACGACATGTGTTAATGCTTGCATTTTATCATTCGGTAAAATTGGAACTTCATTCGGCAAATTAATAATTTCCCCCCTCCCAAAAATTTTAGTTCGGGGCTCCCCTGCCTGTGCTATAATCAGGCAGTGCTGGGAGAAAATTCTGGCTGCGGTAGTACTATGGGGAAATTATTACTGTGACTTGATGCTCAAAGTGATAGATTGCCCGAAAACGTCTGAGAGACATCCCAAAACACATTTAAAGAACAGATTGTACCCAAGAGGTTAAAGGAACAATCATTCAAGAGACGAGGCACAGGCAGTGTGTCGTCACCCGCCACACCCTCCAATAACTCCGAACACACCCGCAAACAAGCGCTTTTATGCGTCGCGTCTTGAAACAAAGCGGCGCGCTAAATATATGCAGGGATGTGTGTCAAACGAAATTGAGAACTATTTTGATATCTCCTCTCTCTCTTTTCTCCAGGTGGCCGAGCGGCGGAGATAGGATCGCCTGCCATTTGGAACGATGCACTTGCTGCCTTGGGGTCTCGTCTGCTTGCCAATGTTTTGCTGCTGCACTCAAGACAACAACAAACCTAAGTGATGGATTTTCCATCCACCACCAAGCGGGGACTACATCACCACATGAAATTTATTGCATTCCACTAAGTACTATTCAGAAAGAACAATTATCGGTCTTCTAAAATTAATTTGACGAAGGCATTCCACGAAGTAATGCAGCTGAAACCATTGTTTAGCATTCCATCTTTAATTAACTTATTGTTCTGAAAATTAATCAACACATGATTGAGAGTTCTTAGCGACCATTTTCTTTAAATTACTATTGTTAATTACAGCTTTAAGTGCGCATTCACACATTAGGGAAAACAACAGCTGTTGCAATGCAAACTCCATTTATTACATGATATCTTTTGAAGGGAAATATTATTTCTGATCTACGTTTAAGATCATATCACAGTTACGATTTTTGGAATGTAATTTTCTAATTTGGATTTTAGCTTACAACGTTCGACGACAGGAAATTATTTGACTTGAAGATTTAAAAGCTGAGTGGAAATATTATTTTGATGTTACTTCAATTCTTTCGAACTGTTTTGCCGAAATGTCATGAAACATTTTGAAAAAAGCGATTAGCCTCTTTTCGCTAACATTGCTAGCCAGAGTGTATTTATTTATTGTTCAGTTCCATGTTATTTATTTTTCGACATTATTTATAGAATCATAAAAAAGAACTTCAACAAATCATTGAAGGGTACAAAAGTGTCTTGATTTTCTGGGTTATACTGCTATTTTTCATTTGCAAAGTGTTGAAGTTTGGAAACGCATAAATACATGAAAAACATATTTCAATTCACGAATAATACTCTTTATTATTTATTTACTAAAAAACCCATTCCAACAGAAGTTCATTCGCGCATGTCAGTTTTTTACTTGCATTCTGCTATTTGCAGTGAGCTATGTTGTTGAAAGAATAAAAGATTTCACATATTTGATGTTTTGTGAATTTAATACGAAGAGCAAGAGGATTTAAAATAGTGTACTGAACGAAAAAAAAAGAAAAAAAAATTTAAACTATTAAAACATCCTATCTGGAAAATGCACAAACTAATTGTTTGAAAAGAAAAAAAAAACTCTGTTTTCGTTGTTCATCCACAGATCTAAATGAAACTTTTATAGCGGTTTTTTCAAAAGGAAAATAGTTACAAAAAGGGCTTTACAATTAAAGACCAACTGGGAAAAAAGTTACGAGAGCTAATTACTCCTGCCAAAAAAAAGAGAAACATTTTCGCAAACAAAAAAACTAAAACCATCTCTCAGTGTCGCGATCGGAGAAAAGCCATCACAGAAGCAAAAAGAGAAAAAAAAAGAAAAAGTTGTGAGCGGAGCAGGGAGGAGTGAGAAAAATAAAAAGTTCAGCGAGTGAAAGGAAAAGAATTCCGCGACTCCAACCATGCCGAAGTTCGCCAGCTGAGGCGCTTGGCGCGAGGTCGTCGCCAAGGCAACCGCGCCAACATGCGGCTGTTCAAGCGATCGAGCGCCACCCCTCCGCAGCTGGTGCGATTGTCTATGTTAACGGAGGGGGGAGAGGCGATAGGCGGAACAGCCGCGCCAGGAACCAGGCTCTCTCTGCCGAGCTGCTTCAGCGAATGCAACATAGATGAGCTCATGGCGTCGACGGGGACGCCCAAGATCAAGAGGGGTAAGTTTTGTTTCTCTTTTCTTGTTTATATACTCTCTCTTTCGGCGGAAAAAGACGATCATAATAGGCTCGCGTCCAAGACGAGGACGGCTCGCTGGGCTCTTTTTAAAGTGAATATTTGCAGATGCTGAAGATACTTATGAAATGCTTATTTTATTCATATTTAGTGTTTACTTTTGTTCCCAATTTATTCATTTTTTTTTTGCGGAAAAGTTACAAAAAAAGAAAAATAATGACAGAAAACAATTACTCTAATTTCTTTACCGTTTATTTTTTTGAAAAGTTTAATTGTATTTATTTAATTAATACTTTTTGAATTCCATTTTGCTGCTAGTTTTCTAGAAATGACACGGGGAGATGAACAAACAAAAATATTGAGGTTTTGATTCAGTTTATTTATGACAAAATAAATTGGAAAAATAATGGAAAACAATCATAATAATTTCTTTACAGTTTAGTTTTTTGTATTCTTCAATTTTATTTATTTAATTAGTATACTTTTTAATATCTATTTTGCCGTTAGTTTTCTAGAAAAGACAGGAAAAGAACAAACAAAAGTATTAGACGAGCAAAAAATATTTTATTTTGCCTAGTGCTATGCTGTGTTGTTTTACCAGTAGTGCCCAGACATGTACGTAACATTTTAAAAATTTACTTTTGTACAAGCTTTAATTTTTTTCGTGATGAACAAAAGAAGGTGACTCGGGGAGAGAGTGAGCTAAAACATTTTTCTCGGAGTCCATATTACTATGGTCGAGCCTTGGGTTTTCTTTACTTCAGTGTATGTATGGGGGGGGAGGGGATGAGTTCGTCAGGCGATTTTTTGTGGTCACCGACTTTTCTGTCTGTCGAACGATGTTTGTTTAAAATATTTAGTAAATGCTGAAGAAATAACCTACTAATGATGGAATAATAATTTTTGTTTTTCTCACTTCGTTACCACTGAAATAAAATAGCAAGCAAGTTGGTTTCATTACATCTACTGTGGTATAAAAAGGGATGGTCTACGGTGAAAATCTTTAGTCGCCAGTGACCGATAGTAGCAATTTTATTGGTAGCCACAGTTTTTTTTCCCTTAAATAGTTGCCACTTTTTTAAACTCTAAGTACTAAATGATTTAGAAAAAAAACGTTTTTTTGAAGTTAGTAATCCGAAAATACATTAATTAATGTAACTAATATATTTTAAATAATTTACAAACATGTAGGCTACAGTTTTTTTTTTTTTGGTTGAAAAGATTTTTCTTATTACTTAAATATTTTTACACATCAATATAGTTTTGAAGTGGCAATTGACAGATGATTTTTAATCGCTTTTTTTTTCTTCTTCATTTAGTCGTCCTGTAGCCAGAAATTGCGTATCCAGCTCAATGTGGAGATGGGCGCAGCCATTTAGATAATTTTTCGCTGTAGTGCTGGAGTTCAGAAGGAAAATTATATTTACTCTCGAAAAAACATGTTTATCATGATCAAATCAACTTCGTCCAACGTACAACTGCATATGTAAAAATAATAATCTAACTTTTATTGCTTCTAATTACATTTCTTTCTATCAGAGTTGGCTATTTTTAGCCGGGACACTGCCTTAGAGGCATTTCTTACTACGCCTCTATTAATGTAAAAACAAAAAAGCATGAAATGCAAATTCAGCAATGAATTCATTGAACGTTTAAAAAACGAAAAACACAACCTCAGAATGCCTTGCAGGGAAAAGCTAATTTTCCTCAATCAATGTTTCCTTTTTTTTCAATGCTAAGTTCCACCTCTTAAAAATATCTGGATACTGCGCATAGTAAACATTATGTTTTTGTTTTGTAAAACTACCTTTTTTTTGTCTTAAGAATCTTGAGGAAATATGAAAGATAAGGATGCGGAGAGAAATCGTAAACATTTATCTTCTGCTGCCGCTTGTACACTTGAATAACTCGTAAATAAACCCCAAATTTGAACGAAAATTGCTCACATTACGTTAGATTTATTCAAGTGCTGAGGGGAAGTTTTGTCATCGTAGAAGAGGGCATTAAGTTCGAATGATTTTTTTTTCTTCGCAAATCGATGCGAAGGGAAATTTAACCTAAAAAAGATTTTTAAGAGTACTTTTTGAGTCATTTGTTCAGAAGCCATTTATGGAATAATGAATAGTGATTTAAGTAAGGTAACTATTATTGGTTCTCCTTTAGTTTTCCTACGCTATTTATTTATTTTGCATTGTGGATTAAGTTGAAGATTCTTTCAAGGAAGAGGGGAATGCCACTTCTTCTTGTCTCTCGTTTTGAATGTCTACGTAAGCGGGCCAGTATAAGCGACCTTATATCTATAATGTTTTTGAAACTTATTCTGTTATTTAAAAAGTTAAACCTTCAACCCCGCAACATTAATGATCCAAAAAATAAATAACTGCATGAGCATGCATTGAAAATATTCACCCAAAATCAAGCTAAAGGTAAATAAATACACACACAAATTTTAAGTAAAAAAGGAAGGAAAAAAACAGAAACCCATTTGAAGTCATTTGCTGTTTTATTTTACTTTTTTGATATTCAGCTCTTATCTTTAGACACTAAGTTAATTCATGCCGTCGTCAATCTTTTCACCTTCCATCTCTTGACTACACTACCCAGAGATACTTCTAAATTTTTTTTAATTAAATTTTTAAGTTTGAAAATAGTATTTCATGAAATTTTTATAGATGAGCGAAATTTATTTCGAAGGAAAGAACTATACCGAAACTGTTAAAACCATAAGACGGCCATGCTGAGTAAAGAAGTTGTATCCACACCTTTAAGAAAATTGAGTTATTGCCAACAGGTGGTTTAATAAACGTATTATCTGAATACGCAATGTTCTATGGTCATTTAAAAATTAGAATATGGTATTTCAAAAATTTCTGAAAAAATTGCATCTGAATTAAACATGGAGACATAAAACTTTAAAAAATAATTTTTCAATTTGAGCTCAGCTGCAGATACCATTTTTGTGTGAAGTATGGCAAAATAGTTGTTAATTCCTTATTTTTTTTCGAAGGATTAGAGGTAGTTCTTTAACGATAAATCTTTCCCCATCTTATTAAAATTAAATAAATGAATAAAATAAATCCAACAAACATAATTTAGGGAGATTTTTGCTTTTGTATGTATTTCTAAGTTTCTTATATTAACCCATTGTCAAGTTAGTAGAATTACAGAAAATTGTGAAAAAGAAACAAAGAGCTGAATATGAAAAGGTTAAACATTTAAAAGTTCATAAAAAGAAATTGAAGTGCTAGAAAAAAAAAAAGATTAAATTATATTGAAGGTAGTTATGGGGGAATTAAGGAGCGGAGAGGGAGATAAGAACCTCGGCAGTTTTTTTTTTTTTTTTTTCCTCAATCTTGACTATTAAATATTGCAATTTGAAATTGTTAGAAACTAACTGTAGGTTTTTGAAAAATATTAAATATTTATCATAGATTTAAACTTTGATTCGAAATTTAAGGAAAGTTAATCTTTTAATGTATTTCAAAGAGCAATGTCAGGGAAAAATTCTACAATTCTTGTTTTCCCATTTCTTCCCGGCAGTCTCGTGCTATTCGAGATAGGCATCTCGTTCTGTGTAAACATTTCTCCGTTTATCTCGAATGTAAACACGACCTCTGTGTTTACGAATTCCTCCAGCATCAGCTGGCGATATCTCGTTTCCGCATTATGCGTTTTACTCATTGCTCGAAGCTCCGTTATAAGAAGTTCGGCTGCAACGAATTCTCCGCACAATTTGCTTGGTGGCGAAAACTTTCTGGTAACCATAGACTTTATAAAAGTAGAAGTTCTTGAAAAAAAACCGCATAGTTTAATGGCGAGCTGTGTAATGCGCTGTCAGGGAAAAAGTGTTAGGCAGGAATTCAAGTGAAACACGGACGATCGCAACTCACCAATGCAATCGCACATTCCCAAATTTGGATTCAAGTGAAACGTTACAATCGCTACAAGATGCGATACTATTGTAATCCGACTTCCAGTAGCGATTGCAATTTTGGTCTATTGCGATCGCCTCGAAGCGATTGCAATATTGTTTCACTTGAATTCGGCCCTTACTCGAATTCTGTAAACTCAACTTAAGCACAGAGGCTCCCCGATGAGTGGTCACTTATGCATGTGTGATGTAATTACCTGTTTGTATGTTATCATTCAGTAAATTTGGAGTTTGCTTCGGCAAACTGGGAATTTTATTCCCTCACATTTTAAACAGGGGCTTCTCTACTTAAGTGAAGAGTTTTTGAGCCTAAATAGGGTTTGAGCCTATTAATTGAGCCTGGTTAAAGTTTTTTGGATTTCGTGTATGCTCCCCTCCCCCTCCACCTTTTATTTTAATATCCCTTTGCACTTGGGCATATAGATGTTTAACCCTACACTGCATGATTTTTTGTTCTCTGAAAGAACTATATACATTTTTCAATGTAATAAGAAAACATTGGAAAACATTTTTAGAGATTTAATTTTGAGGATAGATGGTTATATTTGCTTTAAAGATATTTAATACTTGCTTTTTATGCTTGAGTTGCCCTATTCTTGGTCAAAAGGAAAAATAATTCATGTATCCAATTGGCAACGCTATGCAGTGTAGGGTTAAAATACCTATTTGCATGAAAAATTGTAAAAGTAACTCTTTGATGGTTCAATGTTGTTCCGATAATAAACAAAAATTCTATACGCCATGTTGCTTCTGGTGTAGTGAAGCTTAGAAATAACTTACACCTTCACTAAAAGTGTATTTATTTTTTTAATACTGGAGAATTAAATGAAAATGAACGTCCCCAAAACAATGCAACTAACTCGTTCAACTTATTAAAACCAACTACCAACTTCCTCCACACACACAGCTGGCTGCTTATCAGGCCCTCTTATCCATTGCCCTCCCCCCTGTTTTTGTAAAATTTTTGCATCTACATGTAAGTGTGCGTGGTTTCAACGATTTTCTTTTGAATTGAAAATATACCCTTTGCCACCCCACCCTCCACATCTGGAAGAAAATTTCGAAATGACTGGTCTACTCCTATACACCTTCTTAAATCATAGAATTTTACGCGCATTTTAACAAATAATGCTGTTACCACTTACTTTTTAAATTTTGACTATGAAATTATTATTACTATTGATATATTATATTATTAGTTATTGCATCATCCGTCCCGAAGCGTAGTAAGTTTTTCCACGAAATTATTTAACTCGGAGCAGAAGCTGTTTTGCACATGAAACACACACCAAATTATAAGAACTTCTGTCCTGTTCTCGTCACAAAACTGTCTGTAGTTCGTTCATCATGATTTATCGAAGATTTTATCTCAAAAACAACGCACGTTTCATTTCCAAGAGCTCTTTTTCCAACCAAAATATTTATGTCTTGCTGATGTTTTTCTCGCCGATAAAAACGTCTGTCAATGTTGACATTGATAGTTCAATAAATTGAGCACACATTACTCTTCTCTGTCATAAAAACCCTATCAATTGAATCCGTTCGTCATCTGAATCCAGAGTGCATTTTTGCGATGCATTCGTTTTTGATTTTTTTTTAAATTTATTTCATTCTTTTTTTTTACTTCGTTCTTCTCATGATTAGAAATAGATGATGAAATAATTAGTACTGCCAAGCAAAAAAAGGAATAATTTGAACGAATATTAAAGTAAAGAGTCTCACGACACAACTCATCTAAAGGTGGATAATAATGAGTAAAACTTAAGAGAGAGATATTTCTAACACCTGATATCTCTGGTATTAAAAACGATAAATGTGTCTCAAAATTTTAATTAAGCGTGGAATTTTGCATTTTATGTGCTGAATAAAATGTTAACGTCGTTGAAAAGGGGGAAAAAGTCACTGACATTTTAAAAAAATATTACTTTTTTTCCTTGAAATTTTTTAAATTAAAATAATCATTTCATAATAGTATTCATCTCTTTTTTTTCATGTCATCTTTTGTTTCATCCTTATAAATTAGGCAAGTGCAGAAATTTCACTTTTCAGATTTAATTTTCTAGGAATAAACCTGCATTTTTCAGTTGCATTTTCTGCGATAATTTCTCTATTCTTTTCTTCATTTTTTCATTTGATGAAACTATAAGACTCCATATATTCTATTTGAATTTCTAAAAATAGTTTAAATACATCCGCAGGATATGTAAAATTTGCTTTAAAGGCCAAACGCTGTTGGCGATGCTCCAATTTGAGACTACTACAAAAAAAGTTACCAAAGAGCGATTCACTTTAATGAATTATATTTTCACTTATGTCTCAATCTCTAGAAAAAAATTGTGTTAAATTCAGTGCATTTATGTTTCTCTAAACTCTTCTAATGTTTTAATATCCAAGTTATCACTTAACAACAAAAGGGCAAATAAGTCCATCATTTTTAGGAGTCCCTCCTCCCCCCGCAATTTGTCAGAAGGAGGATCTACAATTCATAGTTTAAATATTTTGAAGGAAAAAATAAATAAAAAACAAGAAGTTCTGTCAAGAACTAAACGAGCCTACTTTCCCGTACATCGACATCGGCATTCTAGCATCTAATCAATATTCTCTTGAATATCTGAAACTGAAAATTATGTCAAACATACCTTTATAGCAATTAAAGCTGATTTCTAAAAGCAAAATATACCCCTCTCATCAGATGAAATGAACACGTAAAAAGTAAATAAACGAGTAAATAAAGTTTTGTCGCACCTTTTAAAGAATGTAACTGTTATAGTTCTTCCGTAGAAAAATTTCACAATCGTTTTCAAAAGAAAAAAAAGAATAAATAAAATAAAAGTACGAAGAACATCAAAACACATTTTATCAAAGAAAGAAAAAAAACCTCGTTCGTTAATAAAATGTCTCGAATTTTATTTTTAATCCGTTGCCAGTTGTTAAATATAAATAAAGAATAAAATGCTCTAGTGAATGAACAATTTTTGTAATCAAAAAAAAAAAAAAATATCGTCTGCCAAAAAATAAATAAATAAATAAAAATAATAATAATTAATTAAACAAAAAAAATGAATAAATAAACAAAAAACCGTCTGCCCAGTCAGTCTTTTTTTCTGAGCCTGCATTTCCGCCATGTTTGCGGAGTCGGAGTCGGAATCAGAGTCCTCACAGAAGATTTTTCAGAAAAGTACTTAACATACATTTTTTATCAAAACCGTTTTCTTACAAAGTTAGTTTGAAGGATATCCGCCTTTAAGTTCAGAATCAACATTCAATTTAAATTTCCCAGTAGGCGCTCATGTTAAAAATTTTTCTGAATGGTTCATCATTGAACGAAAAATGGTTCAAATTGAAAAGTGAAGTATGGGAATGAGTCTCTCCGAGATCTTTCGAACAAAAAAAGTTTATTCAATTCAGACGGTTCACTTAAAAGTTATTAGGCGGAGAAAGGTAGCTTGAACGGTTCAATGTTGAACGAAAAAATGTTCACATTGAAAATTTAAATACGGTAATGAAGTATCCTTGCCGATATCTTTCGAACAAAAAAAAGTTTGTTTAAATCGGACTGTTCACTCAAAAGTTATTAGGGGTGACAGGTTGTTTGAACGGTTCAATGTTGAACGAAAAATTGTTCAAATCGAAAATGTAGATACGGGAATGAAGTATCCTTGAAAAGATCTTTTGAACAAAAAAAAGTTTGTTCAAATCGGACTGTTCATTCAAAAGTTAGTATCGCGGGACCGGTTGTTTGAACGGCTCAAAGTAGAACCAAAAATTGTTCAAATCAAAAAATCAAATATGGGAATGAGCTGTACTCGCCGAGATCTTTCCAACAAAAAAAAGTTCGTCCAAATCGGAATGTTCATTTAAAAGTTATTAGGGGGGGGGGACAGACAGACCGACCGACAGACCGACACACAAATTCCCCATCTCAATACCCTACTTTTAAATTTTTAATTTTTCGATACTCATTTTACCTCTTTATTTTTTTAACTTGGCGATATTTTTTGGACTTGGCGATATTTTTTTTAACTTGGCGATATTTTTTGGACTTGGCGATATTTTTTAGATGCATTAAGCTACTTTTAATACTTTTTTCGTCTTTCTTTTATTTTTAACGGGAAAGTAGGCTAATAAAAAAGGAGTTTTTGTTATAAATTTTTCAATTTGATTGTTCACTGCAAACACATTCATTACAGTGCTATCCCCTCCATTTCCCTAAGGAACACTAATGAATGCAAACTATTTCTTTTCCGCGGTTTAAAATTTTCTCAAAAGTAGCGTCCGAAAACAAAACTTTCAAATATATATAATTTGGAAGGCTATTTCTAAAGTGTATCGATACTTTCGGGAAGCATTAGCGAACGAAATTGAAGCATACAGTCTTAGCTCTATTAAAGTTTTATGTGAATTTTATGACTGCAAAACTTGTTCATTTAAAGTACGTTTTAACTTCGCACAAATGCGAAGAAAGTTACACCACGATCGTTTTTAACTTTTTTTTTATCGGTAGAATGATTGTGATGGGTTGGATATGGGATAGTTACCAAAGGCATCTAAAACTTCTTTAAAATGTGCAGCAAATCAAAGAATCTTAAAAATTTCCTTTAGCAGCTGAAAGTAGCCGTCCTTGAGTATAATTTATTGATGATTTCAAGGTTACCTACAAGAAATAACTATTTAATAAAATAAACCTCATTAGAAACACAATTACATCACATCATTAGAAACACAAGGGGAAAGAAGTATTGAGCCCTGAGGCACGTCTGAATTATATTTAAATTCATCACTCCAGTATTTCTCTTTAGTTGAAATGTATTTTGTCTGCATCGTTTTAAGAAAGCGACTTTGACGTCTGTGAAATTATAATACTGTCGGACTCGCTTATAACGAGAATCCAGATTTAGTGAGGAAACTTGAAAGATTTGTTTGGTACAATATTGAGTCTTTGCGGCATAATTCGCATTTAACGATTTAACCAGCCAACTCGGCTGAGAGCGAGCAATATTTTGGTGATTCATAAAATGTCTTTTGATGTGTTGAAAAACTTCAAACTTTTTTCAAAGCCAGGGGATGCAAATAGCTGTGCCATGAGTATTAGATTTGTAGAGTGAAAAGGAATATGTTCAAGTAAAATTTTTAAATTATGATAGCAAGAACGAAACTATAAGTTAGGTAAATAATTCGGTTTTTATTTCGGTTTAATGTGCAACTCTAGCATAGATTGCACAATAAATTTTTCGAAAGTGATGTTTGTTATATAATCCAACCAATGATATGATCAGGCCCGTCATTTAGGGGGGGGCAGGGGGGGGTCAATTGCCCCCCCCCCCTTGACTTTGAGAAATCAATGTAGTTACCTATAAGTGGGCGTGACTTTTGATGTTTTCCTATGAAATTGCATTGTGTTTGGACCCTTTGCCCCCCACCCCCCCCGGGAAAAACTTGAAGGGACGTCCCTGGATATGATGTGCTTGGAGCTTGGAGTTTCAGTTCGACACAAATATAGCTAAATTTTTAATGATCAAGTGTACACGCGAAACAGTTCTATGTAATTTTGCTGCAAGTCATTGTTTTTTCCTGTAATAAAAGGTATGTCTTTTTGTTCAAGGTTCGTTTTGCTTATTATCAGGATTATCAGGCTATTTTATTATCCGGATTGTCTTCGGTCCTATTTAGCCCGAATATACGAGGTCGTACTGTAGGCAAGAATTTTAACTTTTTTTTTTCACGGACCTTTATTTTACGGGCACTCTATTATAAGGAGCAAATACCGCAGTCTTTTCTAGCTTGTGATAAGCGAGCTCCGACTGTATGTTTACTCAAGGTGATTGTACGTCCCATTCTGAAATGAGACAGTCCCGTTCTCGGGTATTCTGTCCCGTTGTCACCACTGTTACTGTAATGTCTCGTTCTCTGAAGTACCGTTACGGCACACGGAATGCGTCAACCAAAAATCATTGCGTGGAGCTGTTTCAGCATTTTCATAAATGGAAAAGACATTTTCTCATGGAAAGGATATTTTCAAATGACTAATTTATGGGCTGGGGAAAAGGCACGGTTGCAGACCGCAGTTCTTAAAATCGTGTTTTTTTTTTAAAGAAAATTGCATGGCATTCTGTCAAAAATTTCATTTATGTTAAGAATCAGCAGCAAATGTACTCAAAGAAATTAGTACATTTTTTCATATCACATCAATTCTTCTCTTTAAAGTGTTCATTTTTGCCTTTGTCTGTCGTAAACTTTTTCCGAAAGAATCAACCTGTTCATTAAATAATTGCATAAATTCTTCTCTTTTAAGTGTTCATTTATAGTTTTGTCTGTCATAACTTATATTAAAAAAATCACTTAAAAAATGCACACACGTGCCGGTGCCTAAAATTGACAAATGTCCCGCTATGAGGGCCAAAAAAAAAAAAAAAAAAAAAATGGTCACCTTATGTTCACCACGAATGCGACATGCCTGTCTTCGGAAGAAGACGACAACAGTGCTTGCGACAGAACCAAGTTCATTATTGTCATTATCATCCCGGCATCTCAAAATAAGCTCTTCTGTTTATGACAAGCCCGTCCTTGAACGACGACATCGGGTTATTACGGAACGATTTCCCCGTCTTGAGGGGAAGGAGGGACGCATCGAGTTATGCCAAGCATTTAAATATGTGGTCCCGGGACTCCTCTTTTTTTTTTTTTTTTTTAAGAGTTGTTTTCGTTCCATCTGCGTCCAAGATGGCGAGGTGCCGCGGAGGAAGTGAGGTGGGACCGTGTGTGTGTGAGGTGTGCGCACATGTGTTTCGTTTTCGCAACGTCTTCCTCTTGTTAGCTGCGGGATTTGGGATATACTGTGTGTGGTTCAACTGGTGCTTTCGGGCGAGTTTCCTGTCATAACTTTCCGCGGTATAGTCACTCAGTTCCTGTTAGTTTTTTTGACTCACAACTTTTCTGTTTCATACTACATTTCAATTGCATCTATTGGCATAGAACTGAAGAAAAACAGCCCGAAGCATTGAATAGTTTTCCAAGCCTACACTGCAAAAAATAAGTTGTTTTTACAGTATAAACTGAAAGTAGACTTTTCAGTTTAAAACTGTAAAAGCGCAGTAATAAACTGAAAAACCGGCTATTTTACAGTTTATTACTGTAAAACTAGCAAGTTTACCATTTTTTTACTGTAAAATTAGCAATTCTACAGTTCATTACTATAAAATTAGCTGTATTATACTGTAAAAACAACAGTGTAATACTGGCAGCAGAGGTTTCAGTTTGAAACTGTAAAATGCACAGTAATAAACTGTAAAACTTGCAGTTTACAGTTTATTACTGCAGACTAGCAATTTTACAGTTTACTGAGCTGTAAAATTAGCAGTTTTACAATTTACTGCTGTAAAATTAGCAGTTTTACAGTTTACTGCTGTAAAATTAGCAGTTTTACAGTTTATTACCGTAAAATTAGCTGTATTATACTGTAAAAACAACATTCATTTTTTTTACAGTGTAGGAAATAATATTTATATTAAAAATATATTTAATACGAATAATTATGTTGTATTTTCCTGCCATTTTAGGCAGGCCTGTCATTTCGAATTTTTCCAAGAGAGGGAAGTGGGATAGCCACCAAAAAGCAACAGAAACATCCCTCACTCTCATGAAAATACATTACTTTTACAAAGCCCGGGGGAGGGGGGAGGGCGTATTAACCCAAAATGACGGGACTGAGTGTAATTTTGAGCCATATGAGAAAGGTCAAGCAGGATAAATTGTTTTAATAAATGTAGTGTTACTATGAACCAGGAAAATTAAAATTTGGAATAACTTCCTATTTTCATTTCACAACATCGCAAGGTTTTTATTACTTCAAAAAGTTGTATTTTTAAGTGAACTGCGTACTTGTGTACAGTATTGCTAACTTAAATCCTAAAATAAAGAGCTGGAAATTGGTATTATAACCCTGTCTACAGTATACGTCCCTGGGCCTTCTAGTTTGTTTGTTTTTTCCATCTTTTCAGTTAGATATACTGAAAAATGAAGTGCTGCAAACCCACACGGATCGAAGTTATCTTAAATGGCTGTATATTGTTTCTTCCTTCGTAAATTATATTCAGCAATATGTATAATAAAGCATTGAACTATCTTTGTCAAAAAAAAAAAAAAAAAAGAAAGAAAGAATTAACCATCAACATCAGTAAAGCACCAAAGAGTACCGCAAACAGCAAAAATGCTGTTTAGAGTAATTTTTTGACGATTTGTGCTTCATTAACTTTAATTATTCAATTCAATGATATATCCTGCCCTGTTTTTTTTATATTTATTTATTTTATTTTATTTTATTATTTTTTTTGCAATATCACAGCATTTCAAACTCCCCATTTTGAGGATGTACTAAAAAGCAAGCCGTTCTTAGATGACGAAGACAAGTATAAATAAATAAATAATTAAACAAAAAGGTGAAATGGAACAATGAAATTGCCTCTCTTCTGTTCCGTTAGCAATAAAATTAATTATGCACTCGTATACAAAATGGGTTAAGCCTTTTACTCGTTTCAAATAAATAATATTTAACAAGATAAATTAAGTGTATGATAAGGAAGAAAGCAGCATTTATGATGTAATATCAATTGCTAACAGTAAGGTAGAATTCTACTTCGAGAACAAAGGTCAGTTTGTGACTCAAATAATTAATGTTGTCTTTCCTGCAAGACTAAAGGGCTTAACAGAAAACTGCTTAGAAGTGCGTTTGGTCCTCATCATTAACCGCAAATAAAGCTATCAAAAATGAAGATAACGATTATATAAAACTAAGAAAACTCTAGAACGATTTTATACAAGACGTTTTCGGATTTTTTTATTTTGATGTGCTCTGATGTTTTAATTAAAAAAATTATTGGGTTGAAAAAACTAAGTACTTTTCATGTTTGAATTATCAACGCTCTATAGTAATTAGAATTTTAGACATAATTTAACTGCAGAAATGTAAGATTTTGGTTCTGCCCTTTATAGAAAACTTGCTTTTTTTTTAATAGAAAAAAAAATCGTTTGCGCATATTATTTTGTATACAATATTTACGTGATTTTCTAGTGTCGCAATCTGCTTTACTTGGATGCATTCTAATGACGTATTATTAGAATTCAGCTAATTTGCTTATTCTATGCTAAATAGTAGTATTTGTAGGGAACTTTTCCTCTTTTTTCCCTAATATTCACTCTTCAATGGTTTTTTGATTTTTGTGATGAGCTTTGCTAGGTATTAGACAAGTTTTATCACAATGGGAACTTTTAATTTGTGTAGAAATAAAGAAACATGTGGCACTAACAGATAGCTCAAAATATCAGAAACTATGAAAAAGTTAGAAAAAGGGGAAATGTCCTTTTTTGAAAACATTTTCCACAATTAGTACCAATTTCATGGAGTTAACGAAATAAAACTTTACCAGACTCATGCGAAATTTGAAGAGCCCAATTTTCCGAAAACGTTGATAAAGGGCATGCATTGTTTTTGCTATGAGACAATATCGCACAGTAATTGAAATCTCTGTTGAGTCGAAAACCGTTGTATCATAATGGGAAGCTACCACATGAATCCAGCTATACTTTACCTCAAATTCTTGCTCAAAGAAAAATAAATGAATAAATAAAAAAGCGCGACATAAATTTCACCCCAAAATGAATTTCGATTGTGTACATGATCATCGAGACGTGAAGGCCGCCTCAAGTTACTCCTCGGTAGAGATTTCGACAAGAAAGGGTTATGCCACTTCTCTCATAGCGTGGCCAAATTCCTCCCACTTTGTTATTTTGTGGTTAATGGCGCGATTGCGGAAACCCCCATCCATTACGCTAAATGAATAGCTAGATCCTTTTTGAATGTTTCACAGCTTCCGTAATTGGAATGCCTGTGGTCTTCACGATTGCGAGATCAGTCACAAGCAGGCCTGAAGCTGGGCTATTGTTTTAAACGTTTTCTGACTTTCCTTTTTCATGATGGATACAAATTTGCACCATCCGGTGCATTTTAGAAGTAATCCTCTTTTGTCCTTCCCCTCTTATAATTAACGATGTAAATAGTTCTAAAGGTCTAACGCAACTACAAGTGTTTATTTTAAGTGGTTGAAAACTGAATGTGGACTTGGCTTTTCTTGTTTTTTGATATAATATGCATTGAGTACATAGTATACACTTACCCCCCCCCCTACAGCGAAAAAATTGAGACAACGGGCCTGGCACCTTTTCGAAGATTAAACTGTATTGGTCTTTTTGAGGAAATATAATGTTGTCATTGTTGTTTTATACGTTAGTCTTTTTAGCCTACTTTCCCGTTAAAAATAAAAGAAAGACGAAAAAAGTATTAAAAGTAGCTTAATGCATCTAAAAAATATCGCCAAGTCCAAAAAAAATTGCCAAGTTCAAAAAAATATCGCCAAGTCCAAAAAATATCGCCAAGTTAAAAAAATAAAGAGGTAAAATGAATATCGAAAAATTAAAAATTTGAAAGTAGGGTATTGAGATGGGGAATTTGTGTGTCGGTCTGTCGGTCTGTCTGTCCCCCCCTAATAACTTTTGAATGAACATTCCGATTTGGACCAACTTTTTTTTGTTGGAAAGATCTCGGCGAGTACAGCTCATTCCCATATTTGATTTTTTGATTTGAACAATTTTTGGTTCAACTTTGAGCCGTTCAAAAAACCGGTCCCGCGATACTATTGAATGAACAGTCCGATTTGAACAAACTTTTTTTTGTTCGAAAGATCTTTTCAAGGATACTTCATTCCCGTACCTACATTTTTGATTTGAACAATTTTTCGTTCAACATTGAACCGTTCAAACAAGCTCTCACCCCTAATAACTTTTGAGTGAACAGTCCGATTTAAACAAACTTTTTTTTGTTCGAAAGATCTCGGCAAGGATGCTTCATTACCATTTAAATTTTCAATTTGAACATTTTTTTCGTTCAACATTGAACCGTTCAAACAACCTTTCCCCACCTTATAACTTTTAAGTGAACCGTCCGAATTGAATAAACTTTTTTTTGTTCGAAAGATCTCGGAGAGGCTCATTCCCATATTTCACTTTTCAATTTGAACCATTTTTCGTTCAATGATGAAAAGTTCAGAAAAAATTTTAACATGAGCGCCTACGGAGAAATTTAAATTGAATGTTGATTCTGAACTTCAAGGCGGATTTCCTTCAAACTAACTTTGTAAGAAAATGGTTTTGATAAATAATGTATGTTAAGTACTTTTCTGAATAATCTTCTGTGAGGACTCTGATTCCGACTCCGACTCCGCAAACATGGCGGAAATGCAGGCTCAGAAAAAAATGACTGACTGGGCAGACGATTTTTTGTTTATTTATTTATTTGTTTTGTTTAATTTATTATTATTATGATTTTTTTTTTGGCAGACGATATTTTTTTTTGTTAACAAAAATTTTTCATTCACGAGAGCATTTTATTCTTTATTTATATTTAACAACTGGCAACGGATTAAAAATGAAATTCAAGACATTTTATTAACGAACGAGTTTTTTTTTTCTTTCTTTGATAAAATGTGTTTTGAAGTTCTTTGTACTTTTATTTTATTTATTTATTTTTTTTTCTTTTGAAAACGATTGTGGAATTTTTCTACGGAAGAACTATAACAGTTACATTCTTTAAAAGGTGCGACAAAACTGAATTGACTCGTTTATTTAGTTTTTACGTGTCTATTTCATCTGATGAGAGGGGTATATTTTGCTTTTAGAAATCAGCTTTAAGTGCTATAGAGGTATGTTTGACATAATTTTCAGTTTTAGATAATCAATAGAATATTGATCAGATGCTACAATGCCGATGTCGATGTACGGGAAAGTAGGCTCGTTTAGTTCTTGACAGAACTTCTTGTTTATAAACGAAAATATAAACGCAGATTATGAAAAATGTACTTACTTATGTATGCAGGAGATGAAATTGAGTAAAATGCACTCGATTCACCTTTATTCAACGGTTTATTATTTTTAATTTCAGAAGCATAATGTAATAAAATATAATCGTTATTTAACGAGTTTAGGAATTCTTCAAATGCATCAAGCATCTTTGAGTCAAGGATATAGCTTATTCGAAGAAATATAGGAATGAGCTCAAAATTTTTAAACGTTGCTTATGTAATGGATAATTACGTAGGTTAAGCATTTTTCTTTACGGTGGCATTAAACATTTATGTTGTTCCTTTCTTTTTGCGTGATTTTTTTCCTCACTGCAGCAAAACATCGTTTTCCTTAAAAATGAATAAGTAAAAATTAAAAAATAATAAAGAAAGAGTGCCGCTTCTGGGACTCGAGGCTGTGACCAAGTACCCACTAACATGTTTGCCTAGGTACCTCCACAAGTACTTTGGGATGCAAATTAAATTTTTAGGTAATCAACATCTTGGTCCTGCCTCATTAATCTCATCTCCTTCTTACTTTGTAAACCTTAAGCGGTAACTCAACTATCAGGGTTTAATTAACCGTTAAATTGAAGATAATTATGATTAAGCATCAAAATAATTACACTTAAATCTGTCTGAGTGTAAAAATCTTATAAAATCACCCAGCTCCTTGAATTGATTGGGTAGAGTTAAATCCAATTTTCAACGTAACAAATATCAAAATTGTGTAGAATCATATCGAACTGGTACTATGAGTTAATGGGTTACTTTTGCTTTTCGTAATCTTGATGTGGCTAATTGGGGAGAAGGGATCGCTATAACTTTCGATTTAAGCGTGGAACGCCTCGCAGAGCTATGGTGAAAGTAGTTCAAAACAGATTTTCTGCAAAATACTATTGTTGGGGGAGATCGTATTGATTCATAAAATGAAACGGTCGACTTACAAATTGCGGATCTTGTTGAATCAATCGGTTCTCATTAAAAGTTACTTAGTGGCGGATCTTCGATTTTTCCGAACCGAGGCAAAAGATAGACACTATCGCTCTTACCCATCTTCTTTCGTGTCTGTATATCTTTTATTAACAAAAAGAAACACCAAAATAGAGGGAATTGCTGCCCGGGGCAAGGACCCCGGCCTGTACCCCCTAGATCCAGCTCTGAAGCTATATTGTACTATAATTCGAAATTGTGTGGAATCCCAAAGAACTGGTACGACGATTTGTTTGGTTTCTTTTGCTCTCCATAATCTTGGTGTAGTTGATTTGGAGAAATCGACAGATTTCGAGTTGAACATTGAACGAACACCTCAGAAAGCGAAAGCATTCGAAAACACATGGGTTTCGATTTGAACGTGGAACGAACGTCTCGGAGAAGGAAAGCGAAAGCATTCTTCCAAATATGGTATCGGGAAAGATCTCATCGATTCAAAAAAATTTAATCGTGGATTTAGATAATTACAGAGGCCGTTGAATCAATGTGGTAGCATTAAATCAAGTTTACGTTGTATAAAACATCAAATTGTGCAGAATTCGAACTTGTGCGACATGTTGGCAGGTTAGTTTGGCTCTTCATAACAGTAGTGTGGTTGTTTGGGAAAAACAAGGACGGATCCAGAAATGTTTCAAGGGAGGGGCGATTGATTTTATAACGTATTCGTTACTGCAACAAATGTTGACCTCATATGTTTTGGACTTCAACTGCGAAACGCATCCTGGGGACAACTCTAAACCTCCCTTCTGCAAGCATTAAAAGTCTAAAATTGCCTTTTTTGAGTTTCAATACTGAAAATTTACCAGTGGTGAGATCCTCAAGGTTGGGGCGATCGCCCCTCCCTTGTATCCGCCCCTGGGAAAAAATAATCTCCACAGTTTCGTTTCGAACGTGAAATGCCTCTGAAAACAAAAGCATTCCAAAAACAGTTTCTTCGAAATGCGATCATCGAAAAAAATTGTATCGATTCATCCGATTTGACGAGCTTATTGAATCAATCGAATAGCATTCAATCAATGTTACATTGTATTAAAAATCAAAATCGCTCAGAATCCTAACGAACTGGTACGACGAGTTGGTTGGTTCCTTTTGCTCTTCGCCAATCTTGTGGTGTGGCAGAACGAGAAGTGATCGCCAGGTTTCGATTCGAACGTGTGGAACGCCTCGGAGAACGAAAGCGAAAGCATTCCCAAAACACATTTTCTTCGAAATACGATCATTGGGGAAGAAAATGAAATTAAATACGTTTTCCCAAGTTCTGTCGAGCGTCTCGGAGTTGTCTTACTGGCCTCATAGCCGAGAGGGGAGGTTGGAAGAAAGGAGAAAACCTTCTGAGTTCTATCTGCAGATTTTGAGTTATTTCCCCGCGGCAGAGCAGGTTCGAGGTAGAAAGTAAATGCAGACATTCTGCATATCGGCCATGTTGGTGCCCACACTGTAAAAAATAGTTGTTTTTACAGTGTAATGCAGCTAATTTTATAGTTACAAACTGTCAAAATTGCTGATTTTACAGTAATAAACTAAAATTGCTAATTTTACAGTAATAAACTAAAATTGCTGCTTTACAGTAATAAACTAAAATTGCTAATTTTGTAGTTTATTACTGTGCATTTTACAGTTTTAAACGGGAACCTCTGCTGCCAGTGTTATACTGTAGTTTTTACAGTATAATACAGCTAATTTTTTGGTAATAAACTAACATTGCTACTTTGCAATAATAAATTAAAATTGCTTGTTATACAGATTATTACTGTGCATTTTACAGTTTTGAACTAGAACCTCTGCTGCCAGTTTTATACTGTAAAAACAAGTTTATTTTTTGCAGTGCAGCGTTACTCAATTTATATTAGGGGGTCGGAAAATATAATGTAATTTCTCCCAAAAGAATAAATTTTTGACAACATGTTTGCAATCACTGACGTAAATCAGTGTTTCTCAATGTGTCCGCTATTGCCCCCCCCCCCCTGGTTGGGTGTTGGGGAGAGGATATTATGGGGTCGAAAAAAATCACTTGAAGCTTCTGCTCTTTATTAAGTAGAAGTAGAGCCTCTCCCCTTCTCGCAAATTGAATTGGGGAGCGTTGGAAAAAAAATTACTCCTAAAGAGGGCGGTAGCTGTAAAAAGGTTGAGAACCACTGATGTAAATGAAACTTTTTATCGGTACCATTTTAACATAAATTCCAATTCTCAGTCCTGAATCGATAAAAATCAATTGATTTTGGAGAAAATTATCTGTAGATGTGTGATATTTTCGATATCAGCCAATTTGCAAGTTTTTTGTTGCATTGCAAATGTTATAGCAATCGGAATAAGAGGAAATAAAATGGTGCAATGTTGCGCGAGTCTGTTCCAGCGTTTGACAACAGAAAAGGAATTATTCTGCTATTCTAACACGAGATTATGCAGGACTGAACTGCAGCAGAAGAACCCTAGAAAAAAAAAAGCAAGAAATAATAAAACAAAATTACGTTGAGTTGCTTAGCAGTATACTCGCCCGACACGGCACTATCTTATTTCTCTTTACTCCAATCGCCATGCGGCAAAAAACTTGAAAATGTCTCTTGTATCAAAAATGCCACCCTCAGATATTTTGCTCTGAAACCAGATATTTTTTACCAACCTGGGCTTGAAAATGTGCGCACTAGGTGGTAAATTGATGTTTAGATAAAAGATAATTCTAAATTCCATCACAGAAATAAAAGTTAAAAATTATTTGTTTGAAAGAAGGAGAAGAGAAAGAGAGCGAGAGAAAAAGAAAACGCACACACATTACTTTTCGTTCCTCTCAATTTTTAGAGTTGTTTGAAGCTGAAATAACCCCAGGTCAACAATAGTAAAGGGGAAAAAAAGAAGTCTTTATTACCCACATATTTAGAATTTCATTGCTTTCGAGATTGAACGTAAAACTTATAAGAACGTAATTTGAAAGACAATTTTGCTCACTGTCATTAAGTGTTTTTCAGTTCAACGTACTTTGCTTTCAAACTGAATTGGCTTTTATGGTAATTACTAAAACAGAAGCAAGCGCGAATTGCACGCCTCAATAATGCATTTTTATCAACTGCAAATTTTTGGAAAAATAAACCATTTTAGGAAAAGAAAATAAATTGAAACAAGGCCGGTCATTTCAATTTTTTCCAGAGAGGGGTGATGTGATGATTCGAAGGAATGACAACAAAAACCACTCCCATTTATATAAAAATGTATTGATTTTTTAAAGCGGAGGAGGAGGCAATTGCCTCACGCCTAGATGATGGGCCATTATAAAAAGTTAATTTTTAAGTACAACCATGGAAAGAAATTTAAAAAAACCCTCAAATTAAACAATTAAACAAATAGTTAAAAATAAATAAGTATATAAAAAGAAATGAGTAAATAAAATAAAAAACTCTTCGATGATTACGCTATAAAGCAAAAGCTTACTCATTTTTTATGTATCTTGAATGATTGAGTTGATTTCATGGCAACAGTAATAAACTGTTCTGTCATTATGTGGCACTGAAAATGTGACAAAATATACAGTGCCTTTGAAAAGAGTAATCAAGTAACATAAAATAATAATAGAAAGAAGACCCAGGTAGCACAAATAACGTTTAAACGTTTTATAAACGTTTTTAAGCGGTTGTCACAACGTTAATAACCATTTTACAACGTTTATAAAACGAAGTGTGCTACTAGGGGAAGAAATAAGAAAAAGGCTTTTGTCTTACTCAGTAACAAACCTATTGATTTTGCGTTAATTTACTTCATTTCTGTTCTATGCATTTTATTTTCCAAAAAGGATATGGTACTTGAATAAATTAAGAGAAGTCGTTAACTTATTTCGAAAAACGTTTTAGGTTAATGAGCAATTAACCTTAGTTGCTGATGAACGACGAACCAACAAAAATGTCGCACGTACAAATGTACGTGCGACATTTTTGTTTGTGTGACTTTACAAATCTTATGTGTAAATTTCGATTGATTCAGAAACTATTAATTTCATTCCACTGTCAAATTTCAGCATTTCTGAATGTATCATCTACTGTGCTTGGCAAATTATTGATAAGTGTTAATCTTAGCGCCGTCAAAATTTGAATTCTTGAGGAAGGGGGGGGGGGGTTCCGTAACTGCCGATGTAAGGACTGTCCTCTCCATAGATTAAAACCAAGACTTTTAGAGAGTTGACACCCCTCTGTCTCCTTTCACTGCGGCACTCAATCATAAGTTTTTCTTCCTCTCAACGATGCTTCTTACTGAATTAAGTTTTCCCACCTCTGCACGCACGCTTTCTACTGAATTTTAAGATTTTCCACCACTCTAGAATGTTTTCTTTTGAATTTTAAGATTTTCCAATTTTTGTACTGAATTTTAAAAATTTTCACCTTTCTTCCTCTCTACAATGTTTTCTTTTGAATTTTAAGATTTTCCAATTTCTATACTGAATTTTAAAAATTTTCACATTTCTTCCTCTCTACAATGCTTTCTTCTGAATTTTAAAAATTTTCACCTCTCTCTCTACGATGCTTTCTGCTGAATTTTAAACATTTCCACCTCTCTTCCTCTCTACGATGCTTTCTATTGAATTTTTCCACCTCTATTCCTTTCTACGATGATTTCTACTAAATTAAAAAAAAAATCCACCTCTCTTTCTCTCTACGATGCTTTCTATTGAATTTTAAAAAGTTCCACCTCTCTTCCTCTCTACGATGATTTCTACTGAATTAAAAAAATTTCCGCATCTCTTTTTTTCTGCAATGCTTTCTGCTGAATTTTAAAAAATTCCACCTCTCTTCCTCTCTGCGTTGCTTTCTACTGAATTTTAAAAATTTTCACCTCTCTTCTCTTCCTCTCTACGATGCTTGCTACTGAATTTTAAAATGTTCCATCTCTCTTCCTCTCTACGACGCTTTCTACTGAATTTTAAAATGTTCCACCTCTCTTCCTCTTTACGATGCTTTCTACTGAATTTTAAAAATTTCCACCTCTCTTCTTCCCCTTCCCTACGATGCTTTCTACTGAATTTAAAAAATTCCACTTCTCTTCCTCTCTACGATGCTTTCTACACATTTCGACGATTCGAAACCGAAAATGGCGACTGTAAGATTCGGATTGAGATTCGGGTGGTTTCGAGATCTCTTTTTGATGTTTTCGGAATTCTCACTTTTTTCGGTGTGTGCGTCAATCACCTGCTCCTCCCCCCGCGCGCTCTCGGTAGCCGAAAGAATTGGAAACACGAAACAAATAATAATGAACGCGCAAAAGAAAGAAATAACAAGACGAAGCGATCCTTGTCTCGGTCCGCCAATGAAACTTGTTTACAATATGATCGATGATGTGGTCATTTGACAGGGTGCCACGTGCGACAGAATGGTTGCCCCCCCCCACCCACCCCCCCGTTCTTTTTTTGACAACATTTTTGACTAGGGTTTCATTTTAAGCAGTATCCCCACGCTGCTATATGAATAATAATTATTGTTAATTATTAGATGCGTCGCTCTACTGCTGTTGCAAAAACCGCGCACTGTAAGAAATGATGAAATGAATGTTGTTTTTACAGTACAATACAGCTAATTTTATAGTAGTAAACTCAGGCCCGTCATTTAGGGGGGGCAGGGGGGGTCAATTGCCCCCCTGACTTTGAGAATTTATGTATTTACATATAAGTGGGCGTGGCTTTTGATGTTTT
Source organism: Uloborus plumipes (assembly GCA_038373865.1). NCBI lineage: Eukaryota > Metazoa > Arthropoda > Arachnida > Araneae > Uloboridae > Uloborus > Uloborus plumipes. The sequence continues at coordinate 107,468 of JAXGGA010000062.1, read as the reverse complement.
CCGATGAAATTGCATTGAGTTTGGACCCTTTGCCCCCCCCCCTAGAAAAACTTGAAATGACGTCCCTGAGTAAACTGTAAAATTGCTGCTTTTACCGTAATAAACTGTAAAATTGCTGCTTTTACACTACTAAATTGTAAAATTGCTAATTTAACAGTTTATTATCATGCATTTTAGTTTTAAACTGCAACCTCTGCTGCCAGTATTATACTGTTGTTTTTACGGTATAATATAGTTACATTTTACGGCAATAAACTGTAAAATTGCTAACTTTACGGAAAGATACTATAAAATGGCTAGTTTTAGTTTATTACTGTATTTTGCAGTTTTAAATTGGAATCTCTGCTGCCAGTATAAAACTGCAAAAACAACAGTTCACTTTTTGCAGTGTGTAGAAATAATAGAATAAGATATAAAATTCTTGTAAATTGTAATTTGCATGCAATTATGTCATATAAATTCCATTAAATTCGCAGTTCAAATAAAATATGAGCAGCAGTTTCTCGCTTATGGCTGCCGAAAGAGGTAAAACAATCAAATCCAATGACTTATAATCTGCTTTTAAACTTTAAATTTTCATCGTGTTCATGGGGTTTTTATTTTTTATTTTATTTATTTTTAAAACAAATAGCATCACAAACTGTTTAAAGACAATGTTTTACCCTCAAACGAGAAATGAAATGTTGTATCTACTTTGACTAATTTCTTAAATCCCGCAAGGTGGCCTTTTTAATCTCAATTATAACCTGTAAATGTAATTTGAATGAATATGAATAATATGGGAAGTTTCTATACCAAAGATCTGCAATGATTATAGTATGCAACATGCGATGTTTCCAAGAGTTTTCTTTCTTTTAAATTTTACAATGCTGACATTTTTTCGAACATAGGGTTTATAGGAGTAATCTGATACTCTGGTTTTATGCAAAAAAAAAAAAAAAATGAAAAAATGGTAAAGCCATCTCTATGTGTGGAAGGGGGGGGGATAGTTTTTGGTGATTTTTTTAATTTTAATGTTATGCTCATGCTTTGAGTTTCTTCATCTTTCTAGCCGAGCCTCTCAGGAGAATGTCAAGACATAAAAAAAAAGCTTCCTTTTCCGACAATTGTGTCCGAAGCATTTGGAAGGTTTTTCTTTTTGCTGCACAGTAATTAATAACTAACTTTTTTGAGCCTTTCCAATAAAAAAAAGAACCTCGAATTTAAAGATTTTTTTCATTTTTAAAGAAATTGTTTTTGCGACCCTGAAAGACGATTCCGCGGTTGGACTGAGCCCATTGTGTCAGGGGGAAAGAAAAATGCACAGAAGCTACGAGGAAAACAGTTTCTACCCCAAAATGACACAGTTCGCGCGCTGATGATGCGTCAACGACACCTTTCCCGCGTTCACACCCCTCCGGGTTCTTGGTTAGCCCCCTTCCCCTCCCCCGGCAGTCGGCGAATCGTGTGCCTAGCACGTGACGAGACAAAAACCGGGGGCACTCTGACCTTGCCGTGCCGAGGGTCAAACAATGAGTGGTGGAGGAACGAGGAACGTTACGATCGAGATCGAACAGGCCTCTTGTTGCTCGGATCCCGAAAAGTGGTTGACGAAAATTCCATGACTGCATCGAAAAGTAAGAATCAGAATTTTTTGTACTTTTTTCCCCGCATTTAACATTTTTGCATTTGAAATGATGCTAACATTTCTTTTAAAATCTTGACATTTAACAAAAATGTGCTCCATTTCTTGCTCATTAGCAATTGTTTGAAATTAGTGTCATATTTGACGTTCTTTTTTATGTTGTAGACCTTGTTAAATTCTCTTTTCTTTCATGGTCTTCGTTTGTTCTTCCCTGACCTGTCATTTTGCAAGGTGAAAAGGGGCAAATGACTCCCCTGGTTTTGAGATGTCATGGTATTTTAAAAAATGTGGGCGTGGTTTCTGTGGTTTTCCGATTTAAGATGCATTGAACCACCAAACAAGTAGCCTTTGGCCAACTCGTGGAAAAAATTGAAACGACAAGCCAGCTAGCTTTCACTTGATAGTTTAGTCGTAGCATAAGGATCCTCAAGGCCACCGACAGCAAGGCGGGGACCCCCTTATCAGTTTTGTCGCCGAGTCCTTCTCTCCCGTAGAGCTTATAAAAATTACACCACTCCGATTCTGCTGAACCAGGATCCCCTAAACTCTGGGCGCCTAGTTTCTGGCTAGACTGACATGGCCCCTCGTCGACCCTGAAGAACTGTCTAGACTTCTTTCTTTTTGGTGACACAAAATATAGTTGTTTTTTGGCGATTCTGAAATTCATTAGACAGTCGCTATTAGATGACGCAATAATGAAACTTGTCAGTGCGGCTATAGACATGTGTGAACAAATATGCAACCGCACAAAGCCCGGGGCACATTCTAAAAGTGCAAGATTGTTTGCATCATCATATGCAACGTCCTCACTAAATTCATATTGCAGGGCCCCGAAACTAGCGCTGGCACATGTCCTCAAACTTCTGGAAATTTTTATTTTTTATCCTTTGCTTTTTAGTTTTGATTTTTAAAAAGACTCTGTACTTAGATGAGTTCTTTGCTACACAAAAATGATTGTCACCACAACGTGTCAATTTAAGCCAAATTACTGACTACTTCCATCAACAGAGATAAGACATGATAATAAACTCATCAAAGTACGTAATTCCTTGTTGATTTCTGGAAATTTCTCCTTTCTCCCTACTGGCAGCATTGTTTGTGTCTACTTCTCCGGAATATTTATGCTTCCGTCCACATAAAGGGGGTTATCGAACTCCACCGTTGCCGAATAGAACGAACCGACTGACCCACTTATCATGACGTAAAATACCACCTTCAGCGATGGATTGAAAATGTATTCGCTTGAGTAAATCTCTTGCATTCGGCGGCGTCACTTTTTACTCCTTAGGGAGTGAGAGCGCCTTTTAAATTGGATCAATCCAGTGAAACGGCGCACATTTTTCAAATTCTTTTGATAAGGTTAGTAAGTGAGGTAACTGCAATATCAGTTTCAGAGAAAATGAATTGTTTTAATAATTCGGTAAGTCTACGTGACGAATGTCAAAAGATAATTTTGATCTTAAACGATATTTAGAAAGCAACGATATTAGCAAGAAAAGAAAATTGATCAAACTTTCCCAATCAATTGACAGTTGAAAAAGAAATGGAAAAGATGAATCATAAATGAGTTTTCTTTTCTTTTAATTTAGTTATTTCCCCGCACAAAGACATCTTCTGTGCGTTTCTCTTACTGTACCAAAAGCAAAATTTTGCACTCTTCTGCTAAGTTTTCAAACAAGCCTTCAAATCAAGCATCTTATGAATTGAAATTGATTAATTCTTAATTGATCAATTGATTCATAGTTTGTAGCAAGAGTAACAATTATTTGTCCCTACGAATTTGAATAAATACGGTATTCCATTTCCTTGTTCGTTGCCCTTCTGGCGTTAACAGGATAGCTGCCACGTGTTTTTCTGAGGAAATCCCATTCAGGCCACTCGCCTAGTGCGAAGGTATTGAAGGACAACAGTTTTTTTATTCTTTAAACAACATTCGTTAAAGTTTTTGATGATACTAATTTGTTTCTTAATCATGCACGATGCTGAAATTAACCATGTAATTTTTTGTTTTGCATCACATTTCATGCTATCCGTCAGCCTTCAGTCACCAAAGAAATCATCGGCCTAGAAGGAAAGTTTTGTGTCAGTCACCGATGGCTGACGCGGTCTGAACGGAAGAATCATGGTGACTGGTGTGGCAGCTAACGTGTTAAATTCAGAAGCACTGGTTGAGTTAAACAGTTTTTATACTTGTTGTACATGCAATGCAGTGTTGCTTTGGTTAGTCGACTTCCGACATTGACAATGTTTACCTCGTTTTGGGGTAATTGCTACGAATTTGAATTGGAATACTTTTGCAAAATGACTATGACAGAAACACAACTCAATTCAGCTCCAAATACCCTTCCCTATTTTTATCACCCAAATAAGAAGTAAACATTACCAATGTCAGAGGTCAATTTTCCATATATAACATACATTTTGCTCTTACATAAAATGTGCTGCGGTGATTTTTATTCTATTTAAAGCCTGCAATCAGCCCTCTGTTTTTGCGCCCCTTCAAGGACAACCAATGCAGATAATGCACTTTGAAACTTTGCTTTAAAAATTGTGTGTGAGGTGTAGGCCCGTCATTTTAAATTTTTCCGGGGGAGGGGGGGGTCAAAGGATGAAAACACAAAGCAATTTCATCAGAAAACAACAAAAACCACCCCTACTTATGGGTAAATTTATTGATTTCTCAAAGCGGGGAGGGGGAATTGACCCCCTCCCCTCAATGATGGGCCTGGTGAGATGTTAACATTTCCTATTAAAATTGCATACTACTTCTAAAAAAAAATATTATTATGGATTTTTTACTCTGCATTGGTTTTCCGTTGTAACGAGAATTTGCATAAAACATTACTTCTATCAGCAAGCGAATGCGTCCACCTGCGAATTCTAAAAAAATGACGTACACACGCGTAAACAAACAGTAATGCTGAAAATCTGATTAACACGTGAGAAATGAGTAATTCCTGTTTCAAGAAACGAGCACTACTGGGATATTTGCGTTCACCTCATTCATATCTTATATTCCGAGATGATGGCGCCATTCATTTTCTGCCGAAGTGCCTCCCATGATTGCCAGTTACATCATGCGTCCGCGTTTCCATGGTGATAATGGCCACCGGACCTCATTTATATTTAGCAGCCTCGTTACCGGATCGAACAGATAATAAACGGCCCTTCCCCTCCGTCTTTGTTTTTTCCGGTCCGTTCCTCGATTTAGAACTGGTGACGTCGCATATTCCAGAAGTGGATTAAAATATCTTTCTTTCTTAGAATTTTTCGCGAATATCCTCTTAAATAGAATACAAATTGGCAAAATAAAAAAGCAAGACTGAACCGCTTTAAATTGGTAGCTGAGATGTAGGGCCGCCGAGAGCCAAGGCGGGCCCCTTGTTACTTTAAACCACCTCCTCCCCATAAAACGTATAAAATTTGTACTGCTTCGATTGCAATCCTAGTTTTCGACTAAGGCTGACATGGCCTCATGATGTCCCTGGATATGAGCGCAAAACCTAATAATGTGATATATGAATGTATTTAAGATATGACAGATTATATGTAGACTTATATTTTACTTATTTTCCTAAATGTAGTGTACCATTGCATTACTATATCTACCTCAGAACCAGAACGACGTAAGTCCAAAAATTGCGCTTTTCACTTTATTGCTTCATTGTATCTAGAATCTTATTCCGCATCGACCCATGAGAATATTATTCTATAAAACAAATTCCTTCACAATTATTTAGCATCATTAAAAGAGCACGAGTCCCATCTTTTGCATGTATTCGGCAATCGTTTTTGCCCTATGCTGAAAAGTTACGAAAATGACTTACGTTAGTCTGGTTCTGAGGTTCAGATATAACATCGAATACTTATGCTGGAACAAAAATTGTTCTTTTCAATCAAGTTAAGTAGAGACAGCGAAAAAATTTTCATGGAGGGAGCTTTCATTAATTTTACATGCTCTCAGATAGATAGAGAGATATAGTTAGGTAAATAGTATAAATTGATTTATATTAACCCATTAATGAAAAGCGGCCCCTTTTTAGGGACGGTCCAACTGAATTTTCCCAAAATGAACATTTTAACCAAATAATAGTGTTCAATTAGTACCTTGGTATTGTTTCAATTCGTTATCAACAGATTACAGCACATAACCACCGTAAAGTGTGTTCTGTAGCAGTTTTTATATGACCTTCATCAAAAATTACATCGTTCACAATCTCAAGAAAAAAAAAGCTTAACGTTTCAAGGTTATTTTCAGCTTCCCAGTTTATGTTAATTGCTGATTTTATTTCTTCTTATAAAATGTCTTTTTAAATATTATAAAGAAGGCAGAAAAAAAATTTAGTAAAAAAAGTATGTACCATCTGGGATCTATCGTAACTTTTAAGGGACGAATTTTCTTTCCTTAATAAAAAAATTATTTTTTACATAATATTTTTATAATTATTTTTCCAGTCCATTAAACACTGTTTGTAAGCAGTAAACAAAATATCTTTGGAAAAAAAATCTCAGGCATTAATGGGTTAATAAATTTATAGATAAGATAGATATAATTGGAGAGAGAAAAAAAATTCCATAGATATAAGTAGGTTGATAGAAAAAAATAGAGTGGTTGACAGAAAATTGAAAAGGAAATTTTGGCAAGTGGGCTGTTCTGTAAAAATTTTGTTTCTTTATCGGAGGAGTAATGTTCTTTCGGACCGCCCCTTCCCTCCTGTCATTCCTTCGAATCGTCACTGACGTAAAGTCTTGTTCAATCTTTCTGATCTTGAGTTTTTTTGTTTGGAATACACAGGCCTACTACACTCTGTATCAGCGTTGCTCAACTTTTTATTCCTCTCTCCGGCCACATATACATAACTACTACTTCGCACGCCCCCTAACTAAAAAGTTAATGAAACTAATGTAGTTTTCTTTGATATAATCGTTGTATTCATGTAAGAGAACTCTATTCAGAAACAAACCCGTACTCGAATTGCTTCTGAAAAAAGAAAGATGAAAGAAGAAAAACATTTTTCACGATGAATCTGCACAAAAGTTCATGTCACGATTTTTCAAGTTCTTTACTGCTTTCACTAAGTCATCATGAAAACGAACCTTTTACAAAAAATCGCCACCGCAGAAATATCCTTCAAGAAAGCGCACAATGGAAAAACGTTTCATGAAATTATTAGCATTCATTAGCATAAAAACACTCAACCTTAAAATAATAAAGGGGGGGGGGGATAAGTGTTTTTTCTTTCCTAGCAAAGAGGGAACATAATTTGACCCGATAACGTGGAGATTTCGTGTATGGTGTGTGAAGGGAAAGCAGTACACCTGTTACAATAGTTAATCAAATTATTCACATACCGGTACATCATACATTTTCTACAAATAGTCAAAATGAATTAAGTACACTTGAAAACCTTTAAACTGTGAAAACTCGAAAAAGTTTTCGAATCCAATACTTTCTGCTGCACATTGGATCAGTGGTGCCCAACCCAACCAACGGCCCGCGGGCCACATGTGGACAGCAAAAAAGATATTATTTGTGATAATTTTATATGTTTTCTTTGGCCCGCGAGCTTCATCGTGATGAGATTCGGTCTTTGGGTCAAAAAAGGTTGGGCATCACTGTATTAGATGTAGAAAACACATATTCGTTGAACTTTGCTGAGTGTTTACCTATTATCATTTTAGGAGAATTAAAAAAATATTTAAAATAATTTTATCAAAAATGGGATAAATCCTTTGAACTACATTGTATGTAGTCAATTACTGATTAAACCAGCTAATAAAAGAAACGAAAAGAACAAATAAAAGCGAACAATTAAATACAAAAGAAAGTAGCAAGCTGCAGGGTGTTTTAAAAGCCAGCAGGGCGTTTTAAAAACGTCCATTTAACTTTTAAAATGTATGCTGGGTGCTTTTAAAAGGCGAAATGGCGCTCCAAAAGGTAACCGTGTGCTGCGATCTGCCAAATGAGCTTGGCCTAGTCATGTCGACCATCATTGTTCTGCTTAGGTCATTTGAAATAAAAGCTAGCGGATTGGCAGTTTGTTATGCTTTAACGTCTGCTAACGACTCCAGCATCGTTAAATCGGCATTTATTTCGATTTGTGTGCAATACCATGCATTTATGTCCTACGTGAATGCCGTCCGACTTCACGGTGCGAGTCTTTCCTGGCTGGATGCTTGGACGGATCCCAGTCCACAATGCAAGCGAAACTCGAGAAAAGAAAAGGGGGGAGGAGTTCGAATGAGCTCAGAACATTTTGTTGTCCGCTCTGTTTCACTCACTGTCTTGCACACAATACACATGTTCTATGCCCAGGGGAGCGGAAAAGTCTCCAGAAAGGTTTTCCCATTTCTTTTGCAAAAGACACTTCGTCTCAAACGGCGACGCGTTGTCCGGAGACTTTTCCAGAAAATGTTTGGGTAGATTCTAAATTTAAGGGACGTAAACTGTAAAGTTCGCTATGGTAAGTCATTGAAATGTTTCTTATTTTTTCCGGTATGCGAGACAATTCAGTAATTTCATTATATTTTTACAAGAAATTTTTCTGGAAAATCCTTGACAGGGAGTTAGTTAATTCTGTTTGTACCCACAAAAATCCTCACATTTTTGGAGCATGATTTCATTTATTTTTGGTCAACTGCTCTCTTTGGAGTTTCCCTTCGAAGTCAAGGGAAATTCAACAAAGGGTTTCTCATTTCTTTGTAAAACTCACTTCGTGTTAAGCGGCGACTTGTTACTTGAAGACGTTTCCCTGAGAATACGCTCACTAAATTTAACCCAGATAAGGGATAAAGTTCTTCAGTGATATCTCCACCAGTGTTTCTTTCAGACATTTTTGCCCCGGGGGGGGGGGGGCACTTGGAGAATCCGAAGGGGAAGGATCATGGGGGTGGCCTGAAATTGTATTTCGGGGACTTTTTTAGGTAAATTTGCCCCCCCCCCCCTTTATAGGGAAATTTATAGGGGAACGGGTCCACAGACTCTCCTCCCAGAATTTTCCAAAATTGAAATACCAGAAAATGCAATTATAAGCCATCTTTGAGAAAAATAGACATGAATTGGGTTCGGATGCCCCTCCCCCCCCCCCCCCCAAAAAAAAAAGCTTTGAAATTTTAGTTATAAAAATGCAATTATCGACGATCTGGTAAGAGTAGAGGAAAAGAAAGGCGATTTGATATTCTCTTCTAAAACATTTTCGAAATTGAAGTCATGAGTAGGCAATTTCAAGCCACATCTTTGACGACGTTGTGTCAATGAATGTTGTTTACGAATAATTTTTCAGAAATTTTAAAAATTTATATCCTAAAAAAGCATTTGTAGACTATCTTTTATAACACATTATGAATATTGATGCAGCTCAGTACTTTCCCTGGAAGTAAGAACCCCCACCCCCGGAAAAAAAAAAGAAAAAGCAAACTGTAGGCGATTTTTAATGATTTCAAGGGAAAAAGAAGGGGTTCAAATCCCCCCCCCCCGTGGTTTTCTAAAATTGATATTCTGGAATGCAATTGAAGGCCACCTTTGATGTCCCCCACTCCATTCCCCATGATGTATGCTTTAAAATTTTCGTTAATACTTTTATATTTATTTGTTAAATATTTACTTGTTTATTTTTTTACTGTAATTAATTTATTTTTTGTATGTTAGAACAAACTGAGTTTTTCTCCGGGGGGGGGGGGGCAGTTGACTTTCTCCGGAAGGGCAGTGCCTCCCACCCCCCGGAGAGATGCCTGAAAGAAACACTGATCTCCACTGGAAATATTTCTTATTTTCAATGATATATAGGATAATCCAGTACTGTTAACACTCCCGCGTTTTCGGGCCCTATTCTATCTGGTTTATTAACAAGATCAGGAATGCTGAAAGCAGCTGTATGTTATGTGTCTTGCCCAAGCACGGCTCCAGGGGAGAGGGGGGGGGCTACCACTGGTTCGCCTGATAGGTACGCGGAAGAATTTGACCGGTTCTAGGAGATTTTGTATCTCTGTCCGTTTGAAAAAAAATATCCTTCTTAAAAAGTAACAATAATAACAATTTATGCGACATATATTTCGTTTTGTGACTTTCCATAATTATCTGTAATTTGTCTCATAGTCTTTTTTATTTTTTTAAATAATAATTGCAATAATAACGTATATTACAGTCCACTTTTGTAAAAGTTCTGTAATACCTAGTGAAGTTCATTTCTCTCTCTTTTTTCAAATATTTTTTTCTATTTATGTATTTATCAATTTTTATTACTTTTTTTATTTTGTTGTGTTTGTTAAAACAGCATTTTTTTTCTTACAATTTTTTTTCCGGTTTGCATGTCAAAAGAGTTTGAGAAACTCTATTCAAATAGATGGCCGAATAATCGTATACAAAATCAAAATTTTCATCAATAAAATAACTGAGCCCGCATCCGCGAAAGACTGCGTTTATTGGGAGAAATAAACCCGCATGACTTTCATTTTAATAACATGATTAGTGCAATATCACTTAAGAAGGAATCTTCTGCTTTCGAGCAATTTAGAACGATAATTCTGTGACAGATTATGAACCCGTATTTTGAAGCTTCGACATTCTGTCTCTAATTTAGATCGTACCCGTTGTTAGCAGACATTGTTTCAAGCAATGAAAACATGTTTCGTGTTTCATAGCGTTTGAACTGTAATTTTACTTATGAATGAACTGTTAAATAACTTGAAAAAAAAAAAAAAAAGAAGTTCCGTCCAGAACTAAACGAGCCTACTTTCCCGTATACCAACTGCTCAAAATTGACAAAAAAATATTTTAAAGAAAAAAGTTAACTACGGGAATGAGGTGTCCTCATCAAGATTTCGAGCGAATAATAAAATAAAAAATGTTCGAATCGGACTGTTCACTGAAAAGTTATTCTGGATTACAGGAGAGTGTCCTCATGTCGATGAGGTACAAGAGGTGTGTCCTCATCGACACGTTTAAAACAAAGGAAAATTTAGAGCACTACTTCGGATGAGCATTAGCCGAAACTACACCAAATACAAAACAAATTAAAATAATTAAGCGACGTCAACCGTGTCATTAGCTACTTTTCGATTTCACAGCAAACTGCTAAAAACGAGTTGTCCTTCTGAATGATTAAATGTTAAAATTAACTAAAATTAGAATCCTATTTCGTATTTAAAGGAAAAAAAGACAAAAGCAAGTTTGCTTTCTAAAAAAACTTTTTTTTTTGGGGGGGGGGGGTTGGAGATTTATTACCCAATTTATGGGCATTAGTCTTAAAAAGGCTGACTTGAAAGTTTGAAATACCTTCTGACAAAGAATGTTTCTCATCACAGAGTGTCTAGCTGGCCCTGTGAATGTCCCCTGAATCCCGTTCCCCACAAAAACACAATCATCCCAAAAATCTGTTTCGAATAGAGTCCTTCAAGGAGGACAAACTCGAGTGGGAGCATCCAAAGCTCAGATAACCCTTATTTCCGGAGTTCATCTTTTATCCCCTCTTTTTGGGAAGAGACTTTTTTTTTTATTCCCCAGTTGTTTTCACTGCCAGAAGTCTTTTTTGTGCGCGCAGACTACTGCATGGGTGAATCCTCCCACCTTTCTTTTTCCTTGTACTAGTTTCCAAAATAAAGAAATAACGTTGGCGAGGATTGATTCGCCGCTTTTTATCGACAGGAAATAAAAGCTGACATTCTTTACTACAGATCTAAAAAAGCACATAAAAGAAAAGTAAAAATAAATAAATAAATGAGAAAAATAATAAAATAAATGAAATGAAATGAGCTCAGATCAATTAATTAAAAAAAAAAACTACCTTCAGCCTCATGGACTTTTTTTTGTACAGGTCGTCAGCTCCGGCATAAGATTTTATTTTCAGAAACTCGTTTCCCTAATTTTAGGGAATTTTTATTATTTTTTTTTCCTAAAAAGGAAAAAATCAATAATATTCCCCCCTTTTTTGGGCAATGGTTGTGACTTAAGATTGCATTTCTTAACAACCACATTGAAGGTACATCCGACAACTAACTTTTAGCTATCGTAGCTAAACATCAAACATCAAAAATAGAGCTGCAAAATCACATGGGGCTTCAAAAAAATTGTTTTGTGAATCATTTCCGTTGAATCATTAAGCTACACTATCTGACTTGCTTCCGTTTTTTGACTTCCTGGAATGTCAACGTAGAGAAACATCCTGTCGAACAGAAGCAACTACTGTAGTCCATTCATTTCTGGTGACTTGCAACTGTCACATTGTTTTGATTGCTTTTGATACCAGCCGGATCTTAATGCTTCGCGCTGCTTCTTTAATCTGATATTTATTGAAGTGCCCATAAGTTTTCCTTTCATGTGTGACACAACGGATGAGTCGGATTCATTTGTTGATCTTTATGAGAACAAGAATTTTTCCAGGACAGGCCAGGATTTTTTGAAAGCAAGCTTGGTGAGTGTTTCGTTTTAAAATTTTGCAAAATTTTCATAATGGTGCGATTTTTCTTGCTTATACCGTTAAGTTCAGCATTTAAAAATTATGTTAAATCGTTAAATCTTAGAATATCTATAGTTTCACCCAAATAAATGATGTAATAGTTAAAATATTGGGAGAAATTAAAAAAAAGAAGCAAACGAGAAAATAAAACTTGGCCATACACCAGTGAGGGACAGTTTGGTTCATGAACCACACACTTATTACGGGGCCTCATTGCCACGGGCCCCTCCCATTTTTATCAGTAAGTAAAAAAAAAAATGTCCCATTTTTACCTCTTTCATTTCGGTTCCAACTGCTGTGGTGCCCCTCAACTCACCCCCCCCCCCCCCATGTGGGATCATGATTTGGTCTTAACATCATCTCCTATTAATGCCAATTACCTACCCATGCTTGTAGCGTACCACATCCCAGTTCAACGATGTCTTGATTTGAAATATTTCCTTATAAACTTTTCCAAAATGAGAGAAAAATATATACTTCGATACAGAAGAGGTAATTGAGATGTAGTGTCTTCTTTAGTAGTACTTGTTAGAAACCGCTTTGATGTGTTATAAGAGTAAGAAGTAGACAATATTATTCGCTAACTGTCGAGCAGTGACGCTACAGACATCAGGAAACCCCCTGTTTCAGGAAGGGAAGAACCGATCTCGCGAAAAGATATTGATGTAAACAATGCCTGGAGACCAACAAAACAGAGTTCGATCGAGGAAGATTCGAGCGATGACCGACTTTCCTCTGCAGACAAAAGGAGTCTTCCCACCATCGATGCAACAACTTTCACCGATGGAAAAGTGACCTGCCCCAGTTTTTTCTAATCGTGACCACACAGCTGTTGGTGGTTGGGAATCCGAAACAGCCACCTGTGGAATGCCATCCCTCGTGGACAGCTCTCTGGCTCTGCCCCGCGGTTCTCCCCGTCATTGAGTTTTTTGACCAGTGATTCGCAACCTGTTCTCCTACTTTTGGGGCTCATTAGAACTTGCCCTCTTACTTTCACCATTCTTTTTTTTTTATTCCTCTTCCTTTTTCATTAATCGCATTTCCCCATTAAAGGCTCCATTACCCAGCCAAATTATCCCATTACATTCAATGCATTTGAAACGAGCCAAAACACGATTTAAATTCGAATGAGGTTTTTCGTTTTGTTATCAAGTTGTTTCTGAAATTGGGTGGTCATCTCATGGTGTTTGTTTGTTCATAGATTCTAAAAATCAAATGACTATAATTAAGAATTTACTTATTGCGTAAATGTTAATAGTGCATTATTTGATATACAAAAAACTAACATATCGACTTATAGAAGCTAAATTTTTCAAATGTGTATCTCTCAACTCACTGTCCAACAGAATCATTCGCAATCAAGAAGTATCACGGTTTTCAAATCTCTGCGTAAAATGAAGTTAGTTGAAGAAACGACGGATGCGGTGAATGTTGTAATGATGCAGCATTTTATTTAACCAGGCTTCCATCTAGGGATTTAGAACGCCATCCTTTTACTTAAGCGCCTCCACACAGGACCCGACTAAGATATCACGGGGCACTAGGCCAAATACTTTTTGGGGCCTCTGTACTGAGGGTTTAAAATTTTAGGCATTGGAGAAAACAAAATTAGGCATTGAATACAGCAATTTTAGATATTTGGGGCTCCCTAAATTGTGGGGCCCCAGGTCGCAGCCTAGTTGGCCTATTCAGTAATCAGGCCTTGCCTCCGCATAGAAAGTGCACTGTGGTTCAAAACTGAGGGATGAGTGGGATCTAATAAAATATTTCAAACTACTCCAACTCTGTAACAGATGTCCTCAAATGCAATTTTGCTTAAAAGTCTCTAACTAAAAGCTCTGGTTTTAAAATCACATTTTCTCTACCTTCTTTAACAAAGGGAAGCTGACTATGCATTGACTATTATGTTTCCAGGTACTAAGCTGTATGTTTACTTTGCCGTTACATCGATTTTTTGTGAAATAATAATATGTATGTCACTGGTTCAAAATTAACTTCCTCTAAATACGAAGCCTTAGCTGAATATCCGCTGAACCGTTTTAACGGCTGAATCAATCGAGGCAAAATTATAGATTAAGTTATTTGAAGGTGTGTACTCGAGATTTCGATGTTTTTAAACAATGCAGTGCTCACAGTTACGGTTACAGTAAACGAATTTCGAAATTTTCGAATTGAAAAAAATATCCTTCCCGGGGGTGCATAAAAATCGATCAAAGTATTGAAAACCAAAGAGGGGGTTGGAACGATAGCTGTGTGGCGAAAATTGACGGGGTAAAGCATTTGAAAAAAACATTATTATTACGGACTATTTGCAACACGAAAAATAAGGAGCTTTGACTAAAATGGCATAATTCACGGAATTTAGTCATTCGTACCCGCAAAAAGGGGTTAATCATGTAGAAAACGGTGGTCATATTTGGATCCAGGCGGTCATTTTATATAAGAATCAGCAATAATAGTGCTAGAAAATAATGGGTTTTTTTTTTTGGCGCGCAGTGTAATTTGAAAACAACAGACTGTTCAATCGATTTGAAAGGATTTCCTGTTAGTTGATTTTTATGTTCCTGGTGAATTCATTACTTACACCAAACTTTATATCTGTCCCCTTGGCTCACTTAAAGGTATAGGTTTTCTTGACTATGTGAGGAATAAGAAGAAAAAAAAAACAAAACTGTTTTCGCTTTATTTCTACCCTCTTTTCTTCTACTTGTTTTGGGACCCAGCACTCCCACAAGAATTTTGAGTAGCATTCGACTATCAAGCCCGTTATTTGGAGGAGGGAGGGAGAGGGGGGGGGGTCACAACCGCCTGTTAGTTTAGAACACTAGTGGCCAACCCGCGGCACGCGTGCCACAATGTGGCACGGCAGAGCTGTAACAGTGGCACGCAAAGACTTTTTGAAAAAATTCCAAAATTGTTGAAAAAAATGTCGATCTCAAAAATATTGATAAAAACTAAAACCCTTAAACTGATAAATATAATGATATGACGGTTAAGTGTCAGGAGGCTGGCTTACAAATTGTCTGAACTACAATATTGCAAAAGTACTTAGCGTTAGCTTCGGACACCCAACGAAAGCTGTGACGCTACAGACAATGCTTTGTAAAGCATATTTGATTTTGACACGAATGAAACTTTAGATGCTGCAGAATGGATTCTTGATCTGCAATAGGTTCAGCTACGGGTGATGAAATTAAAAAAAAAAAAAAAAAAAAAAATCAACTCTGCAACTAAAATTCAGAAACCAAAATTTGACAAAATTCGGTATTTTTGCACAAATGAAGACCATTAAATTGTTTTTGTTACATTACTTGAAAATAATTTGGGAAAAAAACTTCAAAAGTGTCATCGAATTATCTATCTCAGAAACTCCTTGCCAAACAATGAGACTTTTTCTCTGTTGGTGAACCTATTGAGTTCATTGTATTAACAAACTATGAATTAGAACGCTGAATGTTTTGTGAACTTCTTCCCAGGAGAAAGAGGAGAGTGTGGCAAGTTACTCCTTCATTGAAATGTGCGATAGCTATCCAAAGGAAAAATAGTCATAAGATTTTAGAATTTTAGGGAGTGTGTTTTGTGTGTTTTTTAAAATATCTGGAAGGAAAACAATGAGGACTTGCTACTTAGGAATGAAGAATAGCAATTGAATTTAGCTACGTCATCTCTTATTGTCCGGCGTTTAAGCAATTTAAATTTAAGATAGTACAAAAAATGTTTCCTAAACCAGTATAAGGCCATCTGCATTATTTTATAATGAAACTTCAGCTTCTTTCTCTACTTTGGAGAAAAAAGAATAAGACATTAAAAATTAATACAACCCAAAATGTAACAACCCAAATTTAATAATTTTTCCAATGATATATGGAGAAAATTTTACACCTATTTTAAGTATTCATTCAGTGTTAGGTTTGATGATTTTCAGGATGATAAAAAAATTCTGATCTTTTTCAAATTCTTTGTCTATTTCTCTACAAGTTACTACTTGTTACCCTTCTGAAATTCAAATTGGAATTATTGACCTTATGCATTGGTGATCAAATATAAGAGCTTACTTCAACGGAAAGTCATCCATGTTATATAGAAATTTGGAAATTTGTAACAAAAATTTTTTTCACGATTACACACTTTAGCCATCTGGTGCTGTTGTAGATTTGCTCTAAACAAATATTTCTTTATGAATGCTGAAAAATCTGAATACCGTTGAATATTAATTAATAGCACTTAAAACACCTAAACTTTTTAGGATTCTCAAGAACTAATCCTAAAATTAATGACGGTAAAAAAGATACAGACTCATAAACCACATTAAGTACAGTGTGTTTAATTTTTAGAATACAATGTTCGATGTTATTTGTTTCTATTTTAAGCATAAGTCAACTGACAGAACCTATAAAAGTATTTATTAACGATAATTCTTAAGTTCGGACTTGTTTTATCTTTATTATCATTTAATTTCATTGACTCAGATTTACAAGAAAAAATGTTTCATTTGAGTAAGAATTACATAGTCAGCAAAAATAAAATATATTTTTAACGTATTAAAAATTTTCAGCTTGTTGAAAAAATATAATGTGGCACGCTGAGCTTTTTCTCTCCTGAGAGTGGCACTATCTCTAAAAAGGTTGGCCACCCCTGGTTTAGAAACTAAATGGAGTAAAAGATTCGTACATGTATTTTCTTGTTTATTTCATTGTATGTATTCAATTGTACCCTTTGCACCCCTCCCCGAGCGAACTTAGAAATGATGGGCCTATACGCCACCTCACTGGATCGGCGTCATTGGCTTTGATTGCTTACAATTTTTTTTTTCTTAATGAAAAAAGAAGACACCAAATGGTACATGTGAGCCTTAATAGCATTCTTCTTTCTTCTGAAGAAAAGGGGAAAAAAACACATGAAAGATGTCATTTGACAGGCTTGGTTGTTGTACCGTGCACCACCAACAAACCACAGCTGCTTCCCATCAACATCTCCAGGCTGCTTCAGATAACCCAGGTAATTCGAGCCCAGACAAGAATTGGACATTAGATGCTCTTAATGACGGATTTCGGTTTCCGAAGAGAAACTCCTTATTAGGGAGGGAAGGAAAGCACGAACGGACGGGCCTTTGTGAAATGTTTCTGTAATATCCCAGTGTAATAATAGCATTGGAATCGGATCTCCTTTTTATTCTTAAGCGAATGGGAAAATGTCCTCTTGGTTATGTGAATATTTAGAACTGTCTTGGCGCAAACTCAACGACAGGCGATTATTCTATAATGTTTCAAGACATTATCTACAATATTATAATGTCAAAATTTGTAGCCCGTTGCCAACATTTTCATACGTGTGATTACTTTCAAAACAATTTGGATGAAAATATTTGACATGTTGTGACTGGTTGGTTCGACGGGCAGAAGTGCTATTAAATGCATTTAGTAAAAAATGTTATTATAATTTTTTACTTTTAACTTTTATCATTTTGGTTCTCTAACTCTGTTATACTTGATTTATTTTTTCAAATTAAAGTTTCTAACCAAAACCAAGCAAGCGAAGAATGCTCCCTTTAAAAGCTGGGTAGATCACCGTCGCCGGCCATTATTTTCGTTTAGAGATCGTGGGAATTTTAAATGGAATGAAAATTTTATAGGGGGATGGTAATTTTTTTAAGGCAGATTGGTAGAAAAACGGAACTATGTTTTGCCAATCAAATTGGCTGATTTTCGCCAATCGGCTGAAAAATCACATGTATGTATTTTTGAGTTTGAAATGGGATCGCTGGAATGCGAGTACGATCTGTGTTTAAAGAATCTATTATTGATGGTATGTGACATAAAACAGTCCCTATAGAAATTTTTTGACCGTAATAAAAGCCTTTTTTTTTTTTTTTTTTTTAATCTTTTTCCGCACACTTTCGTGATCATTTTTTAAAAGTAGATTTTTATTGAACTGCCCCCTCCCCTGCGTTAGCAGTTTTAAATTCAACAACCCCTTCTCCTTTCCTCCCTTTGTTCTTTCTTCAAAAATCAATCGGCTTTCGATTAGAAGTGAATAAATAATAAATAAATTATGGAAATAAAAAAAAAAGCATTTTATAAGGCAAAGAATTATTCGTTATTGTTTTCCTCAAAAGAGAATGATTCAATGTATTTTGAAAGCAAAACATCATAAAAGTCGTGAAGTTTTAGAAATTGTCGTAAAAAATAGGCTCCAACAATAATAATTAAGCGCAATGCTTGAGCATTTAAAATAGTGAACTTATTCATACTTCGAGGTCATTTAGTTGCATAATAAAACATTGTTGTACATTCTCCATCAAGGTTTTGTAATGGAGACTCTTTGATTCTTTAGTCTAAGCTTTGTCTTCCCAACTTGTGAAATGACAGTTAGGGAAAACGATTACGAATGCTTCTCATCCGCCATGAAGTTAATCAAAGAAGCTATGATGCTCAAGTTTTGAATCGTTCACTTCCTCCAAGCAACATGTACGATATTCTTTTTGCCGAGTCAAGGCACAATTCTTGATTGAAATCGCCGACAAGTGCATTTGTCTATCGTCTTCAATTGTGTGATCGGCAATAGCCGAGTATGGCACGATGAACTTTTGTGATGGGAAGTTGAGGAAGAATAACGAGAACACGACGCAAAAGATCAAAGCTCCAAACTGGTGCGACACTGGGAACTTCTTCAGCGCGCTGATGCCAGAGTGGTGTGGGAAACTAACTTTTTCAATGTTATTTCTATCTTTTTAATTTTCCGGGCGTAAAAGTTTCATATGGTCTTGTCGCATGATAATGTGTTTGCAAATGTTAGCTTCAATACGTTCTTCTTTAAAAAATAATCGGCTTCAATCCATTCGAAGATGTAAAACAATTTTATTTTATTTATTACAATAGTAATAATACTTTAAAAAAAAAAAAAGATTGAAAATTATACCAGATGGATAGAAACTTGAGATCTATTTATAAATAAAAAAAAAATCACTCGAAATTTGTAAATTTGTAGAAGAACAGTCCACAGAGGAAATAATAGATTAGTTTGCTTTGTCCAAAGTTCCAAAGTAAAAGAGTTTTCGTCTATTGTGGCTCTGGAAATAACTTTATTTTCAATTTTAGTACGTTTGGTCTGTATAAGTCGATTTTCCTTTCCTATTTTAAACCAGATGAATATAGTCGTATTTTCATGAAGACATAAGGCGGTTTTTGACTACCCCCCCCCCCCCACCTCACACTCTCAAAGATAAAACTTCGTTATTAGTCTTATGTTTACAAAAATAATAAAAAGTAAGAATGAAACTGTACATGAATCCCCTCCTCCTCCGTCCCCTCCCAAAGATCAAACTCCGTTACTAGTCTTATGTTTGTAAAAATAATAAAAAAAAAATCAAACTAAACATGAACCCCGCCCCTTCCCGCCAAGGGAAAAAAAGACCGCTGAAAAAACATTACTGAAAGTCACCCCTTTTATGATTCCCTATTATAAAATTGGCTCGTAAAAACCACTAGCGATATGAATGTTTGCATGCGGCCATGTGACGCACTTCTTGGGCCAAATAATAGCGAATGTTGTTCTGCATGCTTTGCTCCGCATTATGGGAGATAGAAAACTGCATTCACGTTCTTTTGTTTCCCAGGTTTCCCGTTTCCGTGGCTGAGCAGGAAGCACAACGCGCCCAAAAAGTACGCCGTCAATCCGGCACAGCATGACGAGGCGCCCATGAGATCGGCCGTGTCACAGCTCTCGCTCAACGACTACGCCCCGCAGTGGTCGCTCAAGACGTTCCAGACGGCGCCCTTCCCGGACGATGCCGGATACCCTAGTCTGGAGAGCCTGAACAACAACGACTACCTCAACAACAACGTGTCCGGCAAGGATCCAGCCATGTACCGCAGCGTGTCCACGTCCGCCCTCCTGGAAGATCCCAAGGAGTACCTCGTCCACATAGACGTCTCCAGGAACGACGATCTTCGGGATAGCTTCAACGTCCGCACGTCTTCGGACGTGAGGCCTTGTTCCAGGAACGAGGACAACCCCCAGAACAATTACAACGCTCGTGCCTTCTCGAATATGAGGACTACTTCCCTAAACGAGGCGAATCTCCAGAACAGTCTCAACGTCCACGCGTTCTCGGACACGCAGGTGTCACCCGGAAACGAAGACAACGTCCAGAGCAGTTTCAGTGTCCATATCACGTCCAAGAACGACCCCGTCCGGTCTCCGGGAGCTTACGTGGCCAGCGATGGCTACCGGATGGCCCTGAGTTGCGAGGATCTCATCGATTCGTGCGCAGAGGAAGGCGAGTGTCCGCCAGGGAGCGTTCCCGGACAGAAAGCCGCAGTTCAGCAGCAGCTGGGAACCGTGCTGGAGGAAGAAGCGTTTCTCGATCCGGCAATTCCGGCAGACACGGAGAGTTTAGCCAGCTCGATCCAACATCGATCCGACGAATCCGGCTACGAGAGCGATGGCACCAAGAACGGCAACGACGAGCACTCGCTGCCCGACACGGCCTCGCGGTCCGACACGCACGTCCAGAAATTCGCCGCCCTATTCCACAGACTCACGAGCGGGAGTTTGACGGACTCGTCCAAGAGAGATGAGCCGGCCAAGTCGGGGCCCGCTACCAAATCGTACGAAGCGCGGAGCTTGCGCCTGCGGACGCCCGCCATGCTGTCCGGCCTGGTGCAGAGACATTCCGGGAGCAAGACCCCGTCTCCGAAAGACCCGTTTCCGCCCGACCCGTCCCCCAAGTCGGAGGACGGCAAGAAGTCTGCCTCCGCCCGTCTCGGCCAGTTCAAGGCCTGGACGCTGGACCGGAAGCTGCTGCGGAGCCGGTGGAAAAAGACCGCTCTGCCAGACGACAAACTGGACATTAGCGTTCCCGTCCGGCGCAGCAGCATTTTCCAGTCCTCCTTGTTCCCTTCGTCCGACTCGCCCGTCTCCCACCAGCCGCTGGAGACGAAATCCCTACCAACTCTGTCCGACGTGCCGGACTGCTCTCTCTCGAACTGTGGCGATCTCAACTATCAACTGCGCCTGAAGAAGGCCGGATACAAGAGTACGTCCACCTCCAACACAGCCGCACGCAGGAGGCTGTGGCTGCAGTCGCAGCTGTCCGGCTCCGACGGCGAGGACCCCCTGTCGCCGGAATCGGAGGCCCCCACGCCGGACGTGTCCCGGAGGATACCCTCTCAGTTGGACCTGCACGAGATAGTGTCGGTCGACCTGCAAAAAGACGAGCACGGCGAACTGGGCATCTACATCACGGGGTGCACGGACTCGGAAAAGGGTGTCCTGGGGTACATCATCGTAGACTTCGAGAAATCGGGACCGGCAGAAAGGTAAGAAGACATCATATTATACTTGAGCGTTACTCTACCCCTATTACTGTTGAAAATACCAGAAAATGTACAGTAAAAAGTTTTGGCATTCATGTTGTCAATATTGTAATTTTGAAGGTGTTCCCCCTAGATTTTTTACTCTAAGATGGTTTAATAGAAGAATATATTAAAACTTTTTTCATCATCTTATTCTAACAAGCTTTAAAATCCTTACTACCTCTTGAAACTACTATTCAACTTACATGCAGTGTTAGAAATAAAAATTTAAATCTAGGCGTCCTGATGACACCTAGTTTTTAGGCATCAATATGAGCAACTAGGTGCCATTTTCAATGAGTTAAATACATAAACGTATCCAAGTATTAAAAAAAAAAATTAAATAAATATGCTACACACACTGCTAAAATAGCACATTTAAAAAATATGTTATTTGTGCTGTCTAAAATTCACAAAAGAATTTCTTTTTCAGACGAAATTGAAAGCATTTTAAAATTACTTATAAATATTATCTGATGAGTAAATCATGGGGTCTTAGTCAGGATGAGCCAGGAAAGAAAAACTTAAAAAATGCAATCCAAAACTTTAGGCTTCAAATTTGGCCCGAAGTGTGTTGGAAATCTAGGCGTCAAATCAAAATTTTTAGACACAAATTGCGACTAACAACCACTCATTTCGAAAACTGCTTACATGGTTTCCTGTCATTTTATTAAGAATGAGTGAAAAGTATTTACTATTTTATTTTTCAAGCAAATTGTCTTATTATCCTTTTCATTTTCACTCACAAGTTGTGCTACTCACGCTTATCTTTGACGATGATGTTTTAGTAAAAATTGAATACTGGTTATGTACTGCATTAATCTTTGACAATTTTAATTCCTTGAAAAAATAAATCTTAAATTTTATATGAAGAGTTTACAGCAAATCACGGAGCTTAAAAATCACCCAGTGTGAGTTGACTTTTAAATGGGTGTAGCCCGGAAATGTACGCATAATCATCAGCTGTAACGCATCTCTTATTACCGTGCATTTTTGTATCCGGAGACAGAAAGGACCATTGCACGGTCTGTCGGGCATTTTAGATCTCCTGTGTCGAAAGGGAAGCCACGCAGAATGCCCGTGAATCCAATAGATGGGTGCGCCGATTGTACTTCTGAATCACTAAGTTTTTAGGTTTGTCGAGAGCAGGGGTGCCCACAGGGGGGGGATTATGGCGCAAGTTGCGCCATCAAAATTTTTGGGGGGAGATTTTTAAAACTAATTTAATACTTATTTAATTAATTAATTTATTTTTTTAATTTAAATTATTTGCTGATTTTTTTCAAATAAAAATTATTCATTTATTTATTTTTTTAAATCAAATTATTTTTTTTATTTCGTTGTTATAATTTTTTATTTATTTATTTCCTTTCGTGTATTTTTTATTTATTTATTTCCTTTCCGTTGTGCCTGGAAAAGAACAAAAGCGATTCTATTTCGCGCATAATTAGCACTTTTAAAAAATTAATAATAAATAAAAAAATAATAGTTATAATTTAAAAAAATAAATAAATATTTAAATACATAAATAAATAATATTAAAAAAATAAATTTAATAAAAAAGAGGGGTAAAAATAAAAAATAAAAAGCACAAGAGGGTTGTGTCAAATTTGGGGGGGGAGGGATTTGCGCCATTGAGCTTGGGGGGGATGGGTACCCCTGGTCGAGAGGATTCGGTACCTGTTCTGTTAGTTTAAGCATTTATCGGACATATTTTTTCGGGAAGCATCTCTTGAAATGTAGTTCATTTATCCGAACTAATATAGTTGCAACCCGATGACTTTCAAGCAACAAAAATCCTTGGGTAAGAGAAAGCGGTAAAAGTTAACCCCATATTTAAGCTACTTATTCGATATATTTTGTATCCAAAATAGAAGCACCCCAAAAGTGTCAAATTCTTAACTGAATCGATTATTTTAAAGGGCCTAAATCCCATTAGTGAAACTTTTCAGAATTCAATAAGAAGTATTAATTTCATTCATAAGTGATTTAAATGCTACAAGACTATTTATGACTAATCTTGGCATACGTAGTAGTATCATTATTCCACCTTTAATTATGTTTCATTTCGCATGAGAAACGCAATTTTAGGTTGTGTGTAAAATTTTGGGGAGGGGGGAACTATTCGAAATTGAAGGTCTGAACTCTTTTAGACTTATGTTTCATGACGTTAAAGTTGGAGGAAAGGATCAGTTTAAACAAACTTTTAATAAAACTTTTCAGTAAGTCTCACCTGAAAAGTTTTAACATTGATATTAAAATGCAATTTCAATCCTTCTTTGGTCGTGTTTGGAGAAAAGGAAGAATATTTTCCCCAGCTAAAAGCATTGTAAAAATATTTGGATAAGTTAAATGAGGGAAAAGGAGGGAAGGGAGAATTTTCCTGCCGAAAATTATTGGTTATCTTATAGGAATTTTTTTTTAATGACTTGGCTATGATTGTTTTTCATCGAGAAGTTTTTAAGGCAGGAATAATTTTTTTTTCACATGAAATATTTATAGCAAACCGCCGTTAAAAATTCAACCAAAGTTTCAAATACACCTTTTGCACTTTGATAAGGAAAATTGAGAAAACTTGCCGAACACCAACCAAACTTTCAAGGAACCGCAGGGTTCTTCAGAACCCAGTATAAAGACCCCTAGATCCAGTCGATTGCAAGGATTACAAAATGTAACAATGTACAGTCTCACTCAAGCCTCTCACAAATTATACCCAGGAATTCTCCACCGGGCTCACAGAGGTCAGAGCGTACTCTCCCACAAATAGCTCCCAGATGCTATTTGTATCCGATCGACCGTGGGCGTTATCTTAACGAAGTCCGGTGATGATTTTTCCCTTTGCTAGTCCCATCGATTAAAGAGAAACGTGTACATATTTCCCGTGCTTCTCTTCTGCGAGCGAGGGGAGATGGATAAGTTCCCAGCGAAACCCCCATCACAATCAAAACTTCCCAACTTCATCTACACAAAATGGTGCGATATGACAGCAAACAATTTTTGTAGGAAACGAAAATGTTGTGGTCTTGGGACAAAATCTTTTCTGTCTATCATGGTTTAACTTTAATTAGCACAAAAACTCAGTTCAGAATTTTTTTTGTTAAATTTTTGAAAATCGGCATATTTCATGGAAATAAGGCTGTTTTTAGTGTGGTGCAGATAAGTTGCAGCATGACCTTGAGAATTACTTATATTGTGATAAGAGTGTTTGGCGCTGAGTTATGTTGGGTTACTTTCGTAGTAGTTTTGCAAAAGTATTCCAACTCAAATACGGGCCAATAACACAAAAATCCTTTTCCCCGAACTCCTTAAAAAGAAGCAAACATTGCAAGCTTCAACTTATCCGAACCACACTATACTCATGAATGGTTCTCCACTTCTTATGCAGAGATTAAGCGCTAGGTGGGCTTTTATTTTACTATTTTCGCTAATCTTTTAAAAACCACGCATCAAGATGTTAAAGGGGATATGTTAAGTGACCGAACCATATTCTCACGCATCCCTTTTTACCAACTAAAATTTCCATCGAGTCAGAATTGAGGAGTCTGTGCACAACAGGCAGCGCTCGCTGCTTCAAAATTACCAAAAAAAAAAAAAAAAAAAAAACCTTGTCAGATATTCATTAATCGTGTCCCTCTCTCCTCAGAACGATAATAAATAAATAGTGGAAACATACTACTTGCCAGTTCAAATCTATCATAAAACTTACCCTTTGTATTTAAGCAATTAGTAATACACTTAGCGTCAGCATTGTGCGTGTTTAGTAAAGTATGCACGCGGGAAGCTGACTGGCTGCGGTCATTGTCTCATTTGAAAATTGTTCTGAAAACAACACTATTTTATGACTCTAACTCTATTTGATAAAATTGAAATATTTTTCTAGTTTTATAATACTGTTCAGAAAAAGCATTTGTTTTGTCTCTTAAAAGAATGCGTTTTGCTTTTTACGTTGCGTTCCCCACACGCGAGTGAATTTCATTCTAAAATGAACCTTCATCAACTCGCCACTATTGACTGTAATCATAACAAATTCCGCTCAACAACTCCAATTTCCATTTAATACCAAAGCGATAGTCACGAATTCAGCAAACGAATTCTAACTATCGTGAACGCAACAACAGCAGTCATTCTACAGTAGCAATTTCGGTTTCAAATAGAAAATACTTCAGTGACTATTATTCCAACCTTTAAAACATTCGTCGTGCATACGACAATAGAAGGATTTGCAAGCTATTTACTTTCTAAAACATAACATTTTTCAAACAAATGAATTAAGTATAATACCTGCTGATATTTACCGTTTTTGTCTAAACACTCTTTCATAAAACAACAAAGGCCTTTAGTCATCAATGCAGCAATCAATCCCATAGAACAACCTATAGAGAAAGGATTGAATTTTACGAGGAAAAAATGATGACCGCAGAATTAGGTGCATGGAATAGAATAGCATTTGATTTCAGAATACTTTTGACTACAGTAAATTCCATTTGCATGACTTCATAGGGAAACAATGTTATTTAACATACAGGTACAAAGAGGCAAAAAGCAATGGTATTTAACAGACACCATTGAAATCGGGAAATTTTTCCCTCAGGAGAAGGAAACCTCTTTGGTACATGCGTTATTTTTACCTAATCTTTTAATTTTCATTCAATTTATTGGAAACACAAAAGGTAAAATCGCCAGTAATTTACACCTGCACTAATAATTGACACTAATATAGTACTCCCAAGAGAAGTGGATCTCCGACATAATAGACAACACTTCTCCTGTTTCGGGTAATGAAGAGTAACTTTTTGGTAGTCGCTTTTCAAAAGTATTCTGAACAAAATCCATGGCAATTACCCTAAGAGTATTGCAGTATCAACTTTTAGTGCAAGTCAGGTCCGTCATTTAGGGGGGGCTTTGAGAGATCACTGTATTTACCTATAAGGGGGGGGGGGGTTCTGTTTTCCGTTCAAATTGCACTGTGTTTTCAACCTTTGCCCCCCCCCCCCCCTGGAAAAACTTGAAATGATGGGAGTGTCAAATACAAGTGACGTAACCTAACTACTAATATAAAATGAAATAACTTTCATGAGATGAACAATGGTCTTTCTAATATTTCATTATAAATATTAATTTAAATAGGTAATGAAACAATTTTTTTGCTTAAGAAATCACACAAATGTTTGTGGTTTCTTAAGCAACAAAATCTTATTCACTGCCCTTTCAAATTATTACTTTTATTGGAATACAATGAGCTGTTATATGTGAGACAAAATATCCGTCTTTCCGCAGAATGGTCCACAAGTAGAATCATGTTTGTTCAGTTCTAAGTGAGTGAAGCCAAGGGAATAGAATTTTTCTGTATATTCAATGGTAAATGAGCATTACTAAACATGGGCGCCCATATGCGAAATTTTAAGGGGGGGGGGCTCAGATATTTTCCTCATAATTTACAGTTAAAAGATATATGTACGTGTGTGTGTTTCTTTGATTTACTAAGAATATGAAAGGGTGACTTTTCTTACTGATCGCCCCTCCTCCTGCTGATTCTTTATTTTTTTTTTATTCTATTTTTGTTGTATATTGTTTGAGCTGATTTTTTTTTTTTTTTTTTTTTTTGAGGTAAGGGTATTAAAAAAGAGAGATGCAATGAGATCTTTTAAGTGTGGTAGAATGTTCGTAATTTTGGGGGGTCCGGGGGCTTCTCCCTCGGATAATTTTTGAAAAAAAGTTTTTAAATTCTTCATTTTGAGGCCTTGTATGGCGCAATTGGGGCTTCAAAAATGTGTTGGAAAAATAGGCAAACAAAAAATTTATTAATGTTCTGCATTCTTTTGCAAATTAAGATCAATCAAAACATATATATTTCTGTAGTTTAACAAACGATTGGCATTAATCGACAGAGAGGAGGAACGAGGGAGGAGAAGAGATAAACACATCATCACTTGCTTACATTGATTTTCAGTACAGTTACTTAGTAGTCTTTGATCAGTTCCCAACTCACCGACAAAAACAGCACTTAAGAGTGTAAAATGACCCATAGTATAAAACGCATAAACTCCTTGAAAAGGAATAGTGTAGAAATTTAAAAAATGATTGACGAGAGAGTAATATTCTGGCCATGCAATTAATTCATAGTTTATTTATTTGATAAGAAATATAGTTGAAGCACTTTTTAAGGAGTTTCAAAAGGTATTTAATGATTTTCAGACTCTAGAATAGGCCTCCCCCCCCCCTCCCCCGAATGTTTTGTAATGTAAAACAGAAAAAGTTTTCTTTTTTTACAAATTCCAAATACCAAACAATGTCGAGTTGTCTTGCCATCCTCGAATCCGCCAACTCTTTCTCCTAACCGCTAGTCCGCAGACATGGGATAGTTTCCTATGTAAATGCGGCGCCTGTCGAGCCATGAATCTGCCTTTGTTTTTCTTTGGAAGAATGTAGGAAGAGGCACAATGTTAAACTTCTGCAAGCGATTTCAGTGCACATTAGAGTTATTAAAATTTGGCATTTTTTATAATTTATTCAATAATGAATAAAGAAAAAATGTTTTCCGAATAAATAGTACTAAAATCAAAGAAGTTACTAATTTCCAAGGGGGGGGGGGGCTTGAGCCCCCCCCTTATGGGCGCCCATGTTACTAAATTATTTGTATAGTTGCTTACACCCTCCAGACCATCAAAATAGCAGATATTGTTCTTAAAAATAATTTTATTTTCCATTTGCTGTATCGACAAAAACGGTTCGTTAAACACACGTTCAATTTGTCTTTAAACCAATATTTGAGAGCTATTTATTTATACAGGAAGAGGAATCAATCAGTTTTTAAATTTTTTTGATGTCAAGGTCTAGTTTTTTAAATTATTTAAAATTATTCTACTGAAATTCGCGGGAAAACGAATGCATTAAAATATATGATAGCTGCTGTGAAAGCGTGTTATAAATTCCAAAGCATGTAATTAAACTTTTTTTGGTTTCATTGATAATTCTTTAGTTTTTAGTTGAACGTACAGAACTTCGGCACAAAATATTGCACATAGTTATTTTTATTTACGTTTTCTCAATGTGCTCAATATATTTTCATGTTCAGAAAAGGATCGTCTGGAATCGAAATCTATTGTGGGTATTGAACTGACACATATCGACTTGCTACTTCAGACATTTTTTTTTGGGAAAATGTTCTCTGCTATTTCTGAAAGTGAATTCATTGTCCTACTTCAACATGTAACTTATTGGTCGTATTTTCTTTGTACGCATGAAATTCTCTCGCCCGTTCTTCTTCACTCTCAAACGTTGGGATATTCTAAAAAATGGAAGAAATATCAACTTCGATTTATAAATATTTGTATTAAATTAGATAAAAAAGTCAGCATGCTTTTTAAAAGTTTGATGCTGGCCTGCTGAAACTTTTTTTTTTTAATTTGATTTTTAAATTTCCAATTTAAAAAGGTTAAGCTCGATTCTGCTTCCATCCTTATAATTTCACTTCCTTAGACATTGTCGTGCTCATAGCTTATACATTTGTCTTCTAAAATTTTACTAAAGTTAAGTGTATTAAAAGACCGTGCAATGTACTTTTCCCCTTATTTCAGAGATTTTTCTGTAATTAGGATACAGGAGCTGAAATTCCTTTCTAGCTGTATATATATTTTTTTTCTTCCTTTTTTTTAAAGGAAAGGATGGTCTTGCTACTAACAATAGGTAGCGATTGTCTTTCCAAATACGCTCTTCCTGACATGGAAGGTCTAATTGTATTGTTAATTTACTTTTTTTCTAATGTTTCAAACTTCATGTATTTTTCTTCAAAATGTTTCATGATTTTGATACATAAGAAGAATATCAATTGTTATTAAAACATTGATAACAAGTCAAAAATGTAAACAAATCGCGATTTTTGCACAAATCGTGGTCACTGCACATAAATCGCGGATTTTAGGCAAATGCTTAAAAAACATGAAAATAGAAATATGTAACCCTAGTAGGATGAAAAGTTAATTATGTAAAGGGAAAAAAATTGCGAAGTAAAATTACGACCGGAAAGGGTAAACTCTGAAAAAGCTAACTTGAAACCCAAAACTGGCAAAATAAGAACGTGTCTAACTCTGTTGAATTTGGTTCCTTTTCTTTGAAAAATATGTATTTTAGATGCAATAATAAATCAGAACTTTTTTTTCAAATTAAACCATTTCATCTATAAAAACTTACGTACACAAATGATTTGTACAAATAATGATGACATGCTTTGTGTTGTAGGAGTGGGAAACTTCTGAAAGGTGATGAGCTGCTGATTGTAAATGGCCAACAGTTACAAGGGGTGAGCTTGGAAGAGGCAAGAAGACTCCTGAGGGTACCTGAAGCAGAAGTACACCTGCTGGTAGCCAGAGAAGTAAGTATCCTTGAGGATCTTGGCGATTTAAAAACTAGTTCATGGAATACAAAAAAGACAGCAGATTTCTTTAGCTTTTGTTTTAGATTAAAATCCTGAACTCTTATGTTTGAATTTTTCTTGTAATGAAGGTGACAGTAAACATTCTCTGTTGAGTCAGCTTCTTTTTTATCTTTAAGAGATATTATAAAGATATGAAAAAAGAAAGATAAAAACTGACACCACTGTCACCCCCCCCCCCCTCCTGGGAAAGGTTGCATTGAAATATTTATTTGGGTAATCAATAGCTCAAATGACTAGTTTAATCAACTGAATTATTTTTATCTTTCTAAAATCTTTTCACTAATTTCAAAATTTCAATTGGTCAACTATAAGTCTACTTGGTAAATTGATTCTCAAACCCAAAACAAAATATTGTGTCATAAGTTTTCACAAAATATGTTAAATGCTTTTGGTGATTGCTCTATCCCAAAATATCATTTTTATGTTGAAAAAGAATATTTTACTACAGAGTTTTAAAGCAAGCATTCATTGGTTTTTCAAAACATTACTACCTGGTTATTTTTCTCTCTTCAGATTTAGATGTTGAAATCAAATGATTACGGGCATGCACACAAATCAGAAAGGAGGAGGGATTCATAAGTGCAATACTTGGGCAGAGAAATGGGGTCTGAGACTTTTCCCCAGTAACTTTTTATTTACTAGGGGTAATATATAGTAAAGTGCAATTTTAGATTATCTTCTGTAGCATAAAGGGGGGTCATGACTTGCCCTTGGATCTGTGCTTGCTTTGCAGTTTGCATAACTGCCGCACAAAATTCTTAGTCCTTTTCTTTTTTGCAGCTGTCTGACACCATGTGCCTAAAAGAGGATGCCCGTCTGCCTCCGGTACCAGAGTTGCACGAGGCTGCCGACCGATGTCCGAGACTCCGTCACTGGACGTCCGACGTCACGCCTCGGACGGAGAACAGGTGTTCGGACCCTCCCTCCAGGGACAAAGCGGATGGAGAAAGGGTCAGTAGAATACTTTTTTGGACCTGCTAGTTTTTTTTTCAATCAATTTGAATGGGTGTGATATCGCAGGCACAAAAAATAGGAGACAAAAGTTTGGTTAGTGATTTTCAGGGGAGCGAGCAGCAAGGAATTAGTCAGGATGAGTCATGAACCAGCCCATAAACCAAAATTTTGACCCCTATCTAGAGTTTAATACAAATTTTTGGTTTCAAAATGCGACTAATGACGACTTTCTAACACTGATTATGACTTCAGTAAAATCCACTATGTTTCCTTCAAACCATTGTACTGCTGTGCTAAGCATGAAAGAGGTATCTGTACTCTGTAGTAGAGCTCAAACTGAGATAGGGTCAGGTGGGGGAAAGTTTGGCTATTTTGAAAAACACCCATTTTCTCTTTTATAATTGAAATATTTTGTTAATTCTTTTTTTAAGACAGAAATTGGGATTATAGCGAATATTTTTATGTTAGTTTTAGAACACTCTAAGCAAGTTAAATTTTACAAAACTTTTTTTATGGTCATTGCATGTGATATGTAAGAGTTAGCTGTTTACGAACTTTCCTCTAGAAGCATCATTAATTGGAAAATGGTAATAATTTTGATATAGACTTGTAGTAGAACATCTAAGAATCAGCCCCACATAAAGATATAAAAGCAAAGTTTAGAATTCTATTTATTATGGGTGGTTTTCTGAGGTGGGGTAAAGTGGGTCTATGGCTGAACTTTTCTAAAAGTTTACGATGGCGTTACGTAATTAGAGAATTGGTGCTATTTTTATTATTTTATGTGCTTATTTTTTATTATCTTGCTAAAATTGGCCTTTGTTCTGTTAATTTACATACAAAAATATACTTTCTTGCTGTTTTCCCTGCTTTGCCATTAGTTTAACCCATTAATGCCTGACATTTTATTTTTCAACGATACTTTGTATACTGGTTACAAATAGTGTTCAATGGACAGGAAAAATAGTTAAAAAATTATCATGTAAAAAATAAATTTTTTATTTAAAAAAGAAAAATCGTCCCTAAAAAGGGACGCTAGGCACCAGAGGGTACATACTTTTTTACCAAAATTTTTTTTCTGCCTACGATGTAATATTGAAAATGACAATTTACAAGAAGAAATAAAAGCAGCAATTAACATAAACTGGGAAGTAGATTCAGAGAACAAGGAAATATTGGTGTTGTTGAGTATGAAAGTCAGCAAAACATTTGTTCTGCAAACCTACGTATTGCATTTGCTGCATTCCGATAAGATCTTTTACTTCAATGGGCACATCTTACCTGAGTCTTATTTAAAACAATATAACAACTAGCCCCATAATACCTAACTCAACTCTCTTGAGCTCAATGCATGTTGTACAGCAGCTTTTAAAATAAAAATGAAGAGCGGCTACCACCATTTTTTAGAGTGGATCAAAAACCGGTAGTTCCCGATATTTGATGCATGGGATCTTTTTCCCTATGCAACGTTTGTATTGAGCAATCATATATACTCGGTTCATCAATTTCAATTACTTTCTTTTCGCTGTTGGACAATCGCTTAGCCTTTACAATAGGATAAACTCCATGAAGATTCAATGCAATAGTTATGACATTGCTATTATTCCACCGAACCAACGTAATATTATTTTACCTGTCATCGACATTTATTCAAAACTTCCTCTCTTTTCTTTTTTGAACAACGTAACTTCAGTTCATGAGCATTTTTTAATCCGATTCTTGCACAAAACCTTGCTGAGACAAATAATCACGTAGGAGCGCAAGAGAAGTAAATAAATTCTCACAGTAGAGATCAAAATTGGCATGTTCAGGGAATTCTGAAATTAAATCTGCAACCCCCCCCCCTTTCCCAAACAACAGACACATATGCAATCCTTGAATTCTTCACATCAAGGTGAAATGCTAAGCTTCTGAAACAGCTTTAGGACTTCTTCCCCCCAACAGTCAGACTAAACAATAATAAGCACCTAAATGCATAATGGAAAAGTAATGAAATATAAGGAATAATTAGTGTTTTAAAGAATTACATTTTTGAAATAGCTTTCTTTCAAAATTTACCTTGAGTATTTTTTGTAATTAAAAAAAAGAAGAGAAAATATTTAAGAACATTGAACAATTAAGTTTATATACATTATTTAATTTAATTTAATTAGATTTTGAAAATAAAATAAGTTTTAAAAATGAGAATTATTATCTGTTTTTCAGTCTAAAAACATTTACTAACTGTTTTGATATAAATTATAGATTCTAAGCAAGAAATCAGCAACAGTTAAACAATGCAGCCTTTGGTGCCTAGCGTCCCTTTTTAGGGACGTTCTTAAATTGCTATAAAATCCTAAAAAAATTTAAAACTTACAAAATTGCAAAAAAAGGTAAACTAAAACATCGATCAAAGTAGCACATATATCAAACACAGACAGATTTACTTGTTAATAACTTTAAAAACTTAGCTTTTTGTTCTTGAGATTGCGAACGATGTAATTTTTGATGAAGATCATAATCAAATGGCTACAGATCACACTTTACAGCGGTTATGTGCTGCAATCTGTTAATACGGAATTGAAGCAATACCAAAGTAATAATTGAACACAATTAGTTGGTTGAAATGTTCATTTTTGGAAAATTCAGACACACTTTTCGGACCGTCCCTAAAAAGGGACGCTAGGCATTAATGGGTTAACATGGGTGTCAATGGGCTTGGCAAGAAATTTGCAAGATATTGCCAAATTGGCATCACTTTTGGCATCTTATTTTTGTCGCCAAATTTGGCGAAAAATCCCCAAGTGTCGCCAAGCTTGGCGACATTTGGCACGTTTTCGAAAACAATAAAAAGTTGCAGATTGTTCTAGAATGTTTCAGTATTGTGAATGATAGTAAAAAGAATAAAACTGATGGACTGTTTTATTCGTTAAATAACAAATAAAAAAAAATATTTTTTGTGCATTTGTACCTTTAAATGAAATTAAGGTATTTCAATTTCATTGTGTACTTACGTCACAATCATTATTTACACGTTTTTATTTAAATTTTCACTCATTTCTGTACTAGACCCACTTTACCCCACCATGGGGGAAAGTGGGGCTATCAACACATGATGTTTTAAATGCATCACTGAGAGAAAAATAATCTAACAAAATAAAATGGTTCTGCCTCATACTTAATCAAAATGAATCCAATGTACAGTGAAACTTCTGTAAGCGACCACCTCTATTTAGCGACCACCTCTGTTAACGACCACTTTCCTAAAGCACCGATTTTTCCGCCTATCTACTTAATGTAAAAAGTCTTCTGGAAGCGACCAGTCAACCCAAACCAAACCTCCATGAACGACCACTGTCTGACCCTTTGTCCAAAAATTTTCCTGAATTCTTTTCACCACAAAAAAGAAAAGAAGAAGAAAAATCCACATTCCAAACTGGTCAGTCGACCTTGACGCATTGTTTACTGATGAGCAACAGGTCACGTGCAAGGAAGGGGTGATACATGAAAAATCACACTGCTGATAATCCCTAGGGTCCTCTATTCTAAGTAAGATAAGCACCTTTGGTTCGAATTTAAGGAGCATGCAAGAGAAATGTGCACTTCTGTAACCATTCTCGTGTACATGTTAAAACATGTCTAACAAGCGTGTTACTTTAACGTTG
The DNA here is from genome assembly GCA_038373865.1 of Uloborus plumipes. Taxonomy (NCBI): domain Eukaryota; kingdom Metazoa; phylum Arthropoda; class Arachnida; order Araneae; family Uloboridae; genus Uloborus; species Uloborus plumipes. The sequence continues at coordinate 73,002 of JAXGGA010000062.1, read as the reverse complement.
GAGCAGACTTTAAAACAGCAGACTTTAGAACAAATAGATTTTATTATGGAGAATTCAGAAAGCATGAAAGATGTCCAAATTAGCGCTCTTTTTTCAGAGTTGAAAAATAGATTCGAACGAGAAGTTGTGTCACTAAAAGTAAAAAATATGAAACAATCTGAAATTTCTTCATATTTCAAGAAAGTTTTAAAAAACCATAAGTGTTAGTGCTTGTATTGTACAGTAATTCAATATATAATAAAAGCAAGTATTTTTCATGTTTCTTTATTTTTATTGCAGTAGAAAATTTAATGTTCTATTTTTGGAAAAATTCTTTTGGTATTTTTAAGTTGACTTCTTTGAGCGACCACCTCTCTTAACGACCACTTTTTCGTGGAACGGAGGGTGGTCGCATTAGAGAAGTTTCACTGTATATAAATGCATCAAAAGTTTCCGTAAAATAAATTTAATCATGTGATTTTGAGACCGTTTCTAAAAAAAGCCTGATTATAGCCCCACTTTCCCCCACCTGACCCTATTGCTTTTAAAGTTTTGCATCTGCACGAAACTGATTCAGATGCCACTTTTTCAGGTTTTAAAAAAAATTTCTTATTCTTAAACATCGTATTTGGGTAAATTACGTTACAAATAATCACTTGGTGACAAAAACTAAATTTTGTTGAAATGTGCAGATATGTCTTCTGTGTAGCTCATATCCTTCTTTTTGTTTTCTCTAGATGGGGAGTGGTGGCATCTGCACCCTTCCCAGGCGCCCCAAGTCTTCCCAGCTGTCCCTGCGCACAGTCGTGTTCGAGAAGGGCCCCGGGCGCAAGAGCCTCGGGTTCAGCATCGTGGGCGGCTCTGACTCGCCCAAGGGTCAGCTCGGTTTCTACGTCAAGACCATCTTCACCAGCGGGCAGGCAGCAGAGACCGGATGCCTCAAGGAAGGTGAGTGATCAAAAGACTCTCTGTTAATTGTTGTTTTGAATAGGTTTGTCCCACACAGCGTAGTCCAAAAGACATGATAGAAAATAAGGGAATTGTTGTGAAAAAAAAGACAGCATGAAACCTATTTTATTGAAAAGATATGAGTGACATTTAATACACAAGATGTATTCAAACTGTCTCTTGTCCCTGCTCCACATTCACGTAAAGCAGAAACGTAAAATGGATTTAATAGTGTTCCTATGGAAAGTACCCGGATTTTCGGTTTCTGCCTTTTGTTTCGGTCGTGGTTTCTTTTGATGAGGAGCAGGGCCATAACTCTAGAGTGTTTATAAAGCTGGTTCCAAAACTGCTAGCAGAAGTAAAACTGCTGCCGTTGGGGTAGAGAAAATTTCATTTATTTTTGTGTTGGGTTACCAGTATCCACAAAAGGTCATGTTGTAATGTGGCATACCATTGAAGAGAATAATCAATCTGATATTTATTGATGATCTGGTCACAGAAACAAAGTATCGAGAATTGCTAGAGCGTCACTTCGGCCTTAGAAGCGTTCTGCCCGAACATGACAAGCTGGTACTGGTTCACACATTCATATTGTTTTATCAATAAAATAGGTTTCTAGTCCTTGCAGTTTATCTTTTCTCCACAATGATCGTGTAAAATTAAGCAAATTTCTCTCAATATGGAAAGGTTTCATGCATGATTGCAAACTGCTACAGATAATGATCTATGATGCATTTATTTAGCTTGTTATGAATTAAAACATCGTAAAAGTTGATGGATGGTACGCAAACAGCTGAGCTAAAATCTGCCTGATATGTGATATGTAAAAAATGAAATTTAGAATCAAATATGAAGGAGAAAATTAAGATGGAAATAACAACATTATGAATTTTAACCGTAAGAAAAAGGAATCAATTCTAATTTTACTTTTTGCCTTAAGGTTTAATTTGCATCAATAGAATTTAAATTACAATGTTATAATTGTTTTATGTTATGCTGTAGCTATGTATTATTACATGCTATCTGTTTGGGAAATTTTCTATTCATCAAGCATTTTTAAGACTCATCTCGCTTTTCACATTTTGTCCAATCAAATTTTTGGAGCTATATAATGCACTTCTTGAACCGTATTAGAAAACAAAAACATGAGTCATTATAGTACAAACCTTAAACAAACAAGAACTGCCTCTAAAAATAAACAAAAGGTATAAACTGAAAGCATAAAGGATTTTTTTTTTTTTAATAATGCAAGTAATTAGTAATGGTTTCTTTGGAAATAATTTTTTAATAAACATGAAAACAAATCAATAACCTACAAAATGTAAAATCCTCAAATCTGCAATTTGATTGGTCCCACCCTCAGCAAATTTAAGAGAGCTTATTGTTCAAGAAATGATAATAATTGTACCATAGTCAGTAATAAAGCTATTATGTGAGCTTTCACATCAGGCATTTACCCCCTCAGTCATACATTCCTTCGGTTATGCATTCAATAATTCTACACTATTCTTTATTTTTAATGTCTAAGGTAGCCTTGACACCTAAAAACAACTCAGCAGAAAAAAGTCATCAGAACAGGAGATATCTCCCAATATCCAGTATGTGATGTTATAAAACAAAATGCAATAAAATTATAGAATATATGATTTATTCTGGAGGATGTCATTCAGGTTTATGGTTATTAAATCAATAAGGCATTGTCCTCAGATCTTTGGCTGTTATGTACCGACTTTGCATTAATTAAGTTGTTCGGGTTCTGAAAAGAGCTTATACTTATCTGTTGGATGATACGGGCTGTCTATAAATAGTGACTTTTTTTTTGATCCCGTTCCAGGCCTATCATTTAGGGGGGTTGGGGTAGAGGCGGTCAATTGCCCCCCCCCCCTGAATTTGAGAAATCTATGTATTTTCATGGAAGTGGGCATAGTTTTTGGTGTCATTTACATTGAAGACAAGCCCTATGCCAATCCTGGAAAAGTTCAAAATGACGAGCCTGCGCAATGCCCATTTAATCAAAGTGTCACATTTCTCCTAAAAAATTCTTATAAAAAAACTCATGTCACATTTTTTGTTACTTCTATTTCCCTAATCATTTCATCTACTTTCTAACCTTGTACCATTTTTAGTGTTTTATAACATTTTAAATGTGCACACTATATGGAACAAAAAAAGTGCACTTTGATTCCATTGATGGTCGCTCCAACACACTATTTATATTGAAGGGAAGGGCACCCTAATGAAAATTTGCATATGACATGGAGTATATTCTGGAACAAAATTTACAAGAAATAGTTGGTGAACAGAATTTTTAGTTCGAGGAGAGTAAATACACATAAATACTGCAAAGAACATACATTTGAAACAACTTTTGTATTCATTGTGTAACATAGTTTTTCACCCTTTCAAACATAGGTTTTTTATTTTTGACAGGTGACGAGATCTACACTCTGAACGGCCAAAGTTTACAAGGATTATCACATTCAGAAGCAATTACTGCTTTCAAGAAAATCAAACAAGGTCCAGTCATCTTGCACATTGGTCGACGCACAAACAAAAAAAGGTGAGCCCTTTATGCCATTTAAAACAGCATTTCAAAATTATATGATGAAAAATGGAATTCTTTTAAAATTTTAAAGAACTTCATATAATTCTATCCCTGTGAGTTAGTCAAAATAATTGTATTTCTCTACATAATCTTATAATAAAAAGGCTGCAAAATGCAAAAAAATTTTGATTTAGAAACTTGAATGACCTCAACAGCAGTGTGCTCTTTTTAATTACATCTACTTTTTAAAAACTGGAGTTGCAATTAAGCTTGCAGAGACCAGGACAGTTGAAGAGAGACACTGGAGGACAGTCTCTATCAAATGTTTAGTGTAACCTTTTGGATCCGGGCTGTTCAAATAAAAATTTTGCTTTCGAACCCAGGTAGTACGACAGTTTAACCACGGATTTCTTTTCCGTTGAAAAGAGAAGGTATAAACTGTCGTGCCAAATTTTTCTTTCGACCTAGGTAGTACGACAGTTTAACCAGATTTCTTTTCCGTTGAAAAGAGAAGGTATAAACTGTCGTGCCAGACCTATGAAACCTTGAAAAAATCTCCAGCTCCAAAGGGTTCGAGTGGAAATTCCAACCCCGTCCTCTAAAGAAAAACGGCTTATGGTACAACAAGTGTACCGCCCGGTTCCTAAAGGTTAACTCGAGCATACCCTACTTTTTAAATTTAAATGACTCGTATATTCATTTTTGAAAAGAATCCCTGCAACCCCCCCCCCCCCCCCAGACTACACAACACAACTAGTAGGATGTAAAAGTCGTAGACGTGATGTTAGTTTCATTTATGTATTTCTTATTGTTTTTTCATACTTGAATGCACTCAATAAGGTGTTTTTTGCAAAATATTATTACCATCATCTTGCAAATCTTGATAATGCAGATTTCAATGTATCTGATCATCTGATAGCTGTGATCCTTTGAAAATTTCCCCTAATATTTTCCCCCGCTTGTGCTCAGCTGCCAAATCAATCCCTCTTGTGCCAAGTTTTCGGATTAGTTGGGAATTTTTGACTAATTGTAAGCAACTGAACTTTAGACAGTGACTCTTTTTTTTCTGTTCACTGCTATTTTATAACTCATTTTCAAAAAAGCACCACGTAAATGCATGTATTTATTTGGATCATTAAGTTAATTGTAATTTTTTAAACATTTTTATTTTTTTAAAGTTTAGTATTTAAAAATAAATTTTAGTTTATTAGCGAATAGTAGATTCATGGTTGGTTAATGACATGATTAAATATTATTTATATGTTTAAAAACTTATGTGTAAATATTTAATATTAATATAGAATCAGTACAGAGTACATGCTCTTTTCACTAATTCAGTTTACAATGAAGTGATAGAATTTAACATCAATATTTTTATTTGACTTGTTTTCACTAAAAAACAATATTGTACTGTCACTGCATCAAAAACATGTGACATAAATTCATATATCAACTGTCAGGCATGAGTATTTTATTCATCTTAAGCTCATGTATTTCATTAAAAAGTAGTGATTTTAAAAGTTAATGAGCAAATTTTGTTAGTTAAGAAATAACGAAGCGGTGTGGGCTTCTTAAGTAAAGAAACCTTGTCCATTAACTTTTAAAATTTCATATTTGATGAAATATATGAGCGTCATGTCTGGGACAAAATGGTGGCATTTACATGGAATGGTCCAAATATGGATCATTTAGATACATCAATACTCTTGAATTTTTTAAAGTTATTTACTTTTGCTCATACTTAAAAAATATGAAGCTGTCATGTAACATAAATCTGTTTCTTATTTCAGTTCATCGTTCTGTGAGACAACTAGCAAGCTAGAGAACAACAATTCTAAGTCATGTAGCACGCTAGACAATATCTAATGGGACACTGTCTGTGCCTTTTACTTTTGTTAGCCATTTTTCCAATTTTGTAGTCTGTTTGCTACAGCTACTATACAAAAGTATTCCTGTAAATAAAGTACAAATCCAACGTTTTTCTATTTGTGTCTCTTTTTCACCAGAAACTTGACTTATGTAAGTAGTAAACATGCATTCTGTTTTTCCACAAGTAGTTTTATTTCTTCATTTGTATTGTTAACTAGTATTTTTTTCTTAATCTGGTAAATTTTAATGCTTAACATAATAGTATGAAATGAGTAAGACTCATTAAAATAACGAATTGTTTCAATGCGACATTTAAGAATGATAAAAGTAAAACATTTTTGAAACAATTTATATTACTATACAATATTATGTACAAAATGCATCTTACTGCCCCTTCATAAAATTATATCTTGATAACTTAACATTATTTGACTTTCGAGGAAGTTCTCTGTTGGACCAAGTTTTTCAAGAAAAATTCTCCTACAAAAATTAATATTCTGTTAGTTCAAATTTCAAACAAAAAATTTTTCATTACTTAACAGCACACATGTTAAAGGATATAAAATGATGCAACGCAATTTTACGAAAACATGAAACTTGTGTTACATTTTTAAGCAGTCGTTTTTATAGATATTATCACAGGAAATCTTGAAGGGCTAAACCGACAAGGTTTGAAGATTCAATAAATTTTAGAGAAATACATCTGCATATTTGACACAGATCACCAGTGATTTTTTAAAATTTTTAATTTAAGTTCTTGGCATGCTGATTGAATGCAAACATAAAATCTTCAAAAAGATTTCCATTATAAATAATTACTTCAGTTATATTACAGTAAACTCCCAATTATCTAAGGAAAAGTAACTGTGGGTGATTCGTAAAATAGGGGAAAACAAAACTGCAGTATGCAATTTGTTTAAAAGATCAATAACACTTGCACACACTCAAATTATAACTAAAACGATAGTCTATTAAAAAAATGTTAGTAAAAGATTAAAAAAACGGTCATTATTGATATTACACACACACAAGCAAATCCTTCAAACAGATTAACTGAAACAGATCAAGCTAGGTTACACCAAAGAAGTATTGGGGAGAAGAATTCTTTCAAACAGGACTGGCTCCGTCACTCTTAAGTGCACGAGTTTTGGTGATATTGGAAGGTTTGATGTGATTGGAAGAGATGGGAGAAGAAAGAAATAGCAATATTTCAAATGAGATTTTTGACCTGTTAACTTAAAAGTATGCATTTATCAGCATGTAGTCAATCATTGAGATTTTTTGTTTGAAAGTGTGAAGGGCCACAGATAATTCTCTCAGCACATAGAGTTTATTGTACTCACATTATTGGTTAATTATATTTCAATAATTTTCATTTTTTCCATAAATTGATCAATTTTTAAAATTGGACAACAAACATTTATATTTTAGTTACAAGTTCCAAAAATTTAAATTTACAATTTTTTTTTTGTAAAACACCAACCAAACGAGGTTACCTAAAAGATAACACTTCAAAATGTCTCACCTGCTTTATAGGATGATCTGACGAGAGGTCCACTCGCTGTATAAGAGAAGCCCAGTGAGTTCCCGTATTCTTCCCAGAATTTAAACTTCTCCGGCCTCACATATTCAAATACCTGTAATGTAAATCGAGAAAAGTTATAAATCAATAAATCCAAACGTTCAAATTTATTATGAGATTATGTAAAATGGTCTGTCAATAGAGCTAAAGCAAAGATTTAAATTCCCATTTGAGGCTTCATAAAAAAAGAAGTAAAAGTCTATAAAAGCAGGGCGACACCATAGGAGTATACAATCAAGTAACAAAATGTGCATACACAGAAACCGAAATTACTTTTATTTTATTTATCAACAACTAGGAATTTAAATTGAGGAATCCAGGGAAGAAAGGCAAGATGTCTACCTTTCCAGTCTTCTAGAAAATCAAAGTTGAAAGTTCAAAACCCCAGCTTTTCTGTATAGCAAACTTATGGGTGATTTTTCGCCTCTAAACAATTTGCTGTTTTCTTTAAGAAGGTAATTGTTAAAGAAAACAACAAATTCTACTCTTACAGAGTAGAATTTGTTGTTTACTTTAAAATTACCTTCCGTTGAGTCCGAATTCAACTTTAAGCAAAAATGACATTTCACCTTCTATGCATTCTTCAAGTACAAAGTTCGAAATGAAATGAAAGAAAGGGGAATCAACCGAAACAAGCACTGTGACCCGAGGTCTATTGTACTAGTCCCCCAAAAGAAGGTTTAAAAATGAAGCAAGTAGCAGAAGCAAATCAAGTAAAAACCTAACAGAAATGTCATGAATCTCCCAAGGTTGGAGAAAATGACGATCTAGGTCTTCAAAACCAGGCAGAAAACACTAGGTAATCACATAGGATGTAAGTAAGTTTCCTCATGAAAGAGGCAACCCTTGTTATAAGGATTACTTCCTCTCTTGGCAATTGGAGAAAAGTCTCATAGAAAGTTAAGATTCAGATCAATTTAATACTTGCTAGTCAAAACTTAGCCGCAGGGTACAGATTTGTTAATGGAATTTAATGGAATAAAGATCACAATCTGTTACAGAAATCAATCATCATATTTTGCAAAAGCTTAGTCTAGTTACCATTTTGTGTTTTTTAATCCAGCAAAAGCTCTGTTAGCTGAAGTTAAAATAAAAACAGAAAAAATCACGTACATTGAAGGCATAAACAGAAAAGCTGATAATAGATGGGCGTTTAATTTTCATTGATCTTACTTTCATGTGCCTCTTAGTTGGCTGCATGTACTGCCCAAGCGTAAGACAATCCACATTGGCAAGCCGCAAATCTGAAATAAAACGATACAATTTGAAGTATGAGATAATAAAATTGTGAACATTAATTCTTTTTACAGGAAAGTGAGTACTTTTTAAGTACAAAAACAGAATGAAAAAAAAATATTTCAAAAAACATAAAGAATGCATAATTTAATAAATAAATAAAATGTAAAAAAAGATCTGCTCAAGTCAGTTTCAAGTGAACTGAAAGGCTAACTGATTTGGCTAATAAAATTTACAGGGCTAGGTTTCTTCCAGAAGAAACAAATTTCTTCGAGAACAAGGGACAAAACCAATGAGAAACGAAACAGCTTGTTTAAAAAGGAAAAAATTAGCAATACGAAACAAATAAAACGAAAGAAAACATGTTTTTTTTCAAGTAATATGTAAAAGTTGAAGGTTCACTAAGGTATTTCATACATACGAAGCACAATTAGGTTCAGCACATGTTTAGTCTACTAAAGTTTGACACAACATAAACAGTTCATAATATGAAACATTTTAGCACACAATAAATAAATTTTGCATATTCAGTGACTCTCACCCAACATTAAATCAAATTTTATTTTCCACCAGTCCAGTAAAGACACAAAAAAGAGAAAAGAAAATAATAATAAAAAATTAATGAAGAAAGATTTTAAGGGGGGGAGTGGGGAGGTTTAAAACATTAAATATCAATTTTTGAATGATAAAGAGAAGCAAAAAAGAGCAATGAATTGGAGAAAACAAAACATCAAAGTGAAAAGAGATAAACCAAGGGCTCGTATGAGTTGCAGATAATTATTAAGTTGGGTGAGACGAGAAAACTTGGGTGAAACTAAATGATTTTACACCTATAAAAATTAAAAATTCAACTTAAAACCTACATATTTTGTTTGTTTCATTTCCTTGTATTTAAAAATCAAATTGAAAAAAAAAGGGATTTTTTTTTTTTTTTTTTGCAATTTGTTTCAAAAAAATTTCCAAGGGAAGCGGTTATACAACCAACCATCCAACAATGCTGATTTTTTGTAAAATGCCAAAAGGATTCCTTGAAAAAGCTTCAGTGCCATAAGGTTTTTAAGCCCTGAAAAAATAAAAATACTGAAACTTATGGAGTCTTTTCAGAACTTTACCTTCCATAGTGGCCTTGATCATATCATCCGTCTCCCCAAATCCAAGCATGATGGACGTCTTGGTCACAATGTCATCTCTGACCCTTTTTGGATGTTTCAGTACCTCTAGGGATTGTCTGTAGTTGGCCCTCCTGTCTCGGACATGACTGTCATAAGAAAAAAAGAAAAACTGTAGAATTCACACTTAATTCCTAAATAACATTAAAACAAAAAACTGGCACAGGACAATTATGACTTTAGAGAGTACATAATCTACCATATAATAGACATAAAGTGCATAGATTTTTGCTTACTAATTCAAAAACTGAATATGTTAAGAAAAGTTGTTTTTCTTCTTAAAATCAGACTTCTCTCTCTTTTTTGAGCACAAAGTAGTTGTATCTTTTTCCTTTTACCCTCACTAATTTAAATACAGTAAAAACGGTAACATTTAAATTCAAAACTTATATCGCACTTGTCGGAAGACAAAAAAAAGCGCGATATATCCGAAAATGTAAAATAACTGAGGTCATGAAAATTGATGATCCGATTAACGAAAAAATTAATGACATGTGTACCTATACAAAAAGATGTAGTAATTATCATATGTAGTATGATTTTTTAAGCAAAATCAAACAAAAATTAGTCTACCATTTGTTTATAAAGATTTAAGATAAATAAAACATTTAAAATATTTTATAATGCAATACAAATAAAAAAGCAGCTTAAATAACAATGAATTAAGAGTATGGAAAATATGTTTGTTTTATGTTTTGATTTAATAAAGGAGAAAATAACCGTTTCTGAGAAATATACCCTTTTCTTCTCTGATGTTAAATGTAAAGGAATATTTTTTTAAAAATATGAATGAATTTTTTGGGGGGGACAAAAGAAAAGTGCGATATATCCGAATGAGTGATATAAGGAGGGGTTTTAATTTTCATTTCATTTCATTTCATTTCCATTTTAATTTTCATTTCATTGACCTATGCAATGAAATGCTGAAGAATCGAGACACATTAATATAACCATTTTATGATTAAAAAAACAAAATGCAAATTGTGCAAAAAGATATGACACTAAAAAAAAAAAAAAAAAAACAAGGATCAAATAGAAATTAAAGCAAAATATTAACTATATTATGACCCAAAGTAAATTAGTGGAAAAGATAGAAATACAGGAGAGGGGTGATATTAGGTTTGATACAGCTTTGGGCTGAATGTTTGCTAAAATCTTAAAGATGAAAAAAATGCTACAAAAGCAATTTTTCATTTATTACGACATGAACTGAAGTTATGACTGAAAAATGTTAAAAAACACATAAATTTATAAATCAAAATATTTTGAATAAGAATGTTTTTAGTTGGTTATTTTTTTCTTTTTGGCTTTCATGCTTCATATAAATTAATTGTTATTGCTACATCTCAATTCATATTTACATTAGAGATTAGGTGGCCTTGGTAATTCTTTTTTGCTGAGATCAGAGCTACCTTATTTTTAGAGCTGGAAAATTAACAGCCAATAGTCTATTATCAACTTGCATATATTTTTATACTATTTTACTTTCAATAATTTTTATACAAACATGCACAAGAAAGTAAACAGAACTACACAAAATAAAAGAGAAAATAAAAGTAAAACAGTAAACTTTATTAAAGCAGCAAACCTCAATTTCTCAATTTGCAAAAATACTCACAAGGTTTAAGATGTTCACACTAAAATTTAGAAAGAAATGATGAGTAAAAATTTAAGTTGCAATTAAGAAAATGATTATTAAATGTTGATTTTTTTTTTATTTTAGTTTTTATTTGAAGATATAATTTGCATAAAAATAGTTTGAATTAGAACATAATCATATTAATCTTTCTGCTAATGGCTCCAAATTACACAGAACATAAAGTAACATTTTAAACACTATTATATTAAATTTAAGTTTCCAAGATGAAAAAAATACTGACTTCCCACAACACATGCCATAAACAAAGAAACAAAAATGCTATTTTATGACATATGTGATGGATTTTTAAAGAAGTATTTTTAGCATTAATTTGCATTGGTTTTATCTCATTCATTTTTCAAGATCACACTAAATAATAGAATAAGCAAATTGCTGGTTGTATTTAAACTCCTTTGCTTCCTCTGTAGGTAGCTTATTGATGTATCAATTTAAAGTAAAACCTGTTTAAATGAGCCACTGATTTTGTATAGAGCTTATTGTCTATTTTTATAACGTTTTTCATTGTAAATGACATAAGCTATCAATAAACAAGTTATTTCAACTTAGCCTCTTTTTGATGTTACATGAAATAAATTTAACCTAAGATAATTATTCTAGAACCAATCTTATTCAGATTGATTCTTCTGGAGATCCATATAAGCTGAACTTCAGTGCTTACAGCTTAGAAATATATATAGGCATAGAAAATTTAAAAAAAGCAAGTATTCATTCTTATTTGAAGAACATCATTAGCAGCAAGGAATAAGAAATTCATTTAAGTGGTGAACATTCAAAAAACATCAGAACCCAATACTTGATATCACACATAATTTAAATGAATATTTTAAAAGAATTTGATTATACCTTTGAAGATCCTCCACTGTTTCGATGTTGTGAGCATACACATCTAAACCACTAAGTGTGACCCTCTCCACAGCTTTTAAGTTTCCTCCAAAATCGGGGGTCAAACACTCCACCAAGATGTCTTCTTTCCTGAGAAGATAAATAGAAATTCAAACAGCCCAACAAAAATTGATGCTATTCATAAAATTGAATGGCAATTGATGACAAAAAGGAATTGAATTTAGCCAAAGGTTATATTCAGGTAGAGTTCCTTTGCTTTTCTCTGTATCGTCTTTTAACTAAATTCATTTTTTTATCCCTGGGCCAGTTTACTTACATTTACTAGAAATATTTTCTTAGGTAGAGTTATAGAACATTGTTTGTTATCTTTTTCAAACTACTAACAATTAAACTTTTAGGGTTAAAAACTGAAGTGTTCTTAGACACTTAATTGATTTTATGCAAATACTTTTGAAAGGAATAATAAAGATATGTTCCGGCCTAATGACTATTAACTGTCTAAAGATGATTCAGAAATTAGAAGAAACTGATTCACCTAACAAAAAATCCACACAGAGAGGAAAGCATTGCTTTTATGTCATTGGAAGACATGGGATTATCCGAACAATACAAGTCAACATGGTTTATAAAATTTTTTGAAACACCCTTAAGTACTCGTTAAACAGTCAAACACTTCAGAGGGATATGAGAAAAAAAAAAACTTGTGTCATCAGTGTAAACTTGAACAGGATTACATAAAATCAGGTAGAACATTGTTGCACTCTAAAGGAACTGCATAATAAGATATAGTAATGCTTTTTAAGGATAATAAAATTATAATCAAGATAAAAATACCTTTTCTTCAGTTCCTTAACAGTTTCAGCAATGTGACTAGAACCACCATCAGGAATATCTGTAAAAATACTACACATTAAGATTCAAAAATAAAGAAACACATAAACAAACAAACAACAAAATATATAAGAAAGCATCTGATACAACACTTGCTATCTTGCAGTTGATTCAGCACAAATTTGTGTCATAATTCTCTTATACTATATATACTAATACCTACTAAGGTTCACACTCAAGAGAACCACAAAGTGGGGATTTTTGGTCTGTTAAGAGGAATTTAAATGAAAACAGCATGCAAACAGATATTTTTAATAGGATTTGGAAAATATTGTGGGAATTGTGCAGTCTTGCACTCTAATGAGAACTTTGCTAAAGGTAATTAATGCTTTCATAAATAAATAATTTAGTTATCATCAGTATATTTTAAAGCACTTTTGAATAGTTTGAACCAAAGTATAGAATCCCCTCATTTACATTATATATTGCAGTAAACATAAATGAAGAATGATTCCACAAATGGAGCAATTTTTCCATCGCAAACTGACAGGTTTATGACCAGTGGTGTATCTATCATGAGTAACAACATGAGCTTTATTGATGGTGTTACCGAATGAAAATCTTTAAAGTAAAATAAAAAATCATATGAGCATGAAGTATGGATGCAACATATTTTAATGCTTTAAGTGGACACGATGTAAAATTCAGCTTAAAGAGTTAATAACATTTTTTTTTTTTTTGAAATAGTAACTAAATCATTCATCACCAAACTACATAACTATTAATAAAGTATCAGAAAGAAATTTTGGGGAAACTATTTAAATAAGTGAAAAATTGATGACTATTGACTAATAAAAAAAGTCAGTATGTTGGATCTGTAAATATTGTTAAGTGCAAAGGCCTTGCATTTTATTTCATATTTAGAGTTTTTTTAAGCCTTGCACTTTATTTTATAATTTATTTTATATTTGGCCTTGTAGGAGTTTTTAATATTTGAGTTTTTATGGAATACTGAGCTACTGAGTAGTAGTTACAAGTTAAGTTTTGATGTTAGTTATCTGTAGTATTTAGATGGTGTGTTCCTGTGTAATTTCTGAGTTGTGTTAATAAATTGCTATTTTATTAACTACTGAGTTTTAATTGATACGGATTTCAATTTCTGAGTTGAGTTTTAATCGATTTCCAACACAGTAAGTGTCAAATGGAGAACATGCTTTTGCTTTGAAAATTGTAGATACAATTTACCCATTTAGGTTTGAAGAGATTGCATCAAATAAAATTTGAAATTTTAAGGTTGTTGCATCCTTCCAGAAAAAAATCTTCATTAGCCCATTGAGTCATCAGCTCATCGAACTTTCCTCTTTGTTTACAGAAATCTTAACCACACAACTACAAAGAGATTCAGAGACTAGAGGTACTCAGACTAATAAACCAAGAAATAAAACACAAATGCATGCCAACAAGCAATACAGTACACATACCATCTCTATCAACTGATGTAAGGACCACATAATCCAAATTCCACTCTGCTATGGCCGCTGCTGTGTTGCGGGGCTCATCCGGATCGGGTGGAGGCGGAGCTCTGGATGTCTTCACAGAGCAGAAGCGGCAGCCCCTGGTGCATGTGTCTCCGAGCAACTTTGAGAAAAAAGTTAAGAATTACACAAATAAAATATGAGCCCTTGATTTTATTACACATGCTCAAATGCAAAACAAACGAAAAGCCAGGAAATTATATAATAGTGAAATAGATTTGATGCTTTGTAATATGCATCATTAGCAAAGCTATAAACATCGATCCAGAGCATTTCTGCTTCACACAAAATTGAAAGCACTTGAAAAATAAAGTCCACTGAGAACAATGACTATTTCACTACTTCACTGGACATATAACTTTAAGCATCACTTGTTTATTTGGAAACTAAACAGCAAAAGAAAAAAAGTTTAAGGTGATATTACACTCTTTTGCATTAAATTACAAAAACAGCAATAATATACAGGTCAAGAATGCTACAGAGTTATTTTACAGAAATTAAAGATAAAAAACATTGGAATAAAAAGAACCTCTTCAAATGATTAAATAGCTTTCATGAATTTATCAGTTTATAACATTTTTTATGTTCATACATGTGATTGCTAAAAAACAGGGTGTCGATGATTTAAATCAGTGATTTAAATCGCAATTTAAATCAATTGATTTTTTTAAAAAAATCATTGATTTAAATCACTTTTTATTTTACTCCTTAAAAAATTCTTTGGACAATCCCAATTTCATTATTTTTACCATTTTCTTTTAGAGCTTTGATTTCCATCTAATAAATGGAAAAGTAATCCTACTCATACCCCCTCCACAGATGCTGGAAGGTTGCAGTCCAAATAATATGTATGCACATAGTGCTATTTGTTGTCTAATATGTGAAATAAAGAAAATACATGCAAGTGCAGGGCAGGTGTTGCAAAGAGTGAATTGAGGGGGGAGGGACATGACAGAATGTGTGTGATATATTTTCAGTGGAAAAAAAAAAACAAAAACAATCAAACAGAAGATGAATTTTCTATGCCTTGCATTAGCAACTGGGGGGGGGGGGGGGCAGTCTTTATTAGTGGCTGAAATGGAACATATTCCAGCTTTACAAAATAAAAGCAAAATAAAGAGAGGGGGCTGAATGAAGTGAGGATTGGGTTGAGCTTCCTGCCCCATTTGATTTTTATCCTAGCTAGTAGACAGGATTATTTCAGATTAGCTCCTAACACTTTTTTCTGGGTTTCTTACTGGTGAAGCTTCACTTCAAAGGTGTTTTTGTATTTTTAAAAACTTAAAGGTAAGTTGTTTATAAATAAAAATTAATAACTGATGTTTCTAATTTTTTTTAAAAAAATCAAAAAATTCCGATTTAAATCAAAAAAAATCTGATTTAAATTTAAAAAAATCCGATTTTTTTGATTTTTAAAAAAAAATCATTGATTTTTTTTACACCCTGCTAAAAAACTACAAAAGTTTTTTGCAGAGTTCAGCAAATTTGATTGAAAATAACGGAATACTACTAATTAGTGAAAAATGTTTTTACTTTAATATTTTTTTTCATTTCTAGGGACACAAACATACATGCATGTAATGAAACAAATATGTAACGTTTAGTTATGAACTAAGTCGAGTCTTATTTGCCTCATTGATAAAATGGTGTGTAACCCCCACACCAAAGAGAGAGAGAGAGAAGAAAGTAGTTCAATATCTTACAGACAGAAAAATAAAGCAGCTATATTTTTTAGATAACAAAATTTAATTCATACAAAATGAATAAAAAAAAGTAATAATAAACTTGATAGAATGATATGAAATGAACATTATCTAACCTGAATGAGTTTCCTAAAAAACAAGTTGACACTTAAATTAACTACCCAAGGTATGTGAGATACAACCTAAATTTTTGAGCATATTTTTTCTTGTAAAAATTGGTTAATCTGAAAAGAAAAATATATTTTAAACATCATATATAAGATTCACATTAAGGTAATATCCAAGGTGGATTTTTCTCAGAGTCCAAATTGTTTAGCAAGACTTTTATGGGAACCATGTGCACTTTTGGCGAGTGGGATTTTGGAATATATTGCAAAATCGAACAATGCTGCATTTATTGTTATTGTCAACAGTGACACATTAAACATAGTTTTGCATTTAAGGATTGTCTACAGTTTTATACAGAGTACTTGTAGTATTTAGCCCATTTTGAACAATCAAGGCTAGAAACAGTGAATTAAGCACATGGCATTTCTTCTTTAAATTTAATAGAGAAATTTTTTGAAGAGTTCTACTTACCATGATTGTAGCAGTTGCTGTTCCACTCCCTCCCCAACATTCTCCGATGTTCGGACATCTTGCCTCTTCGCAAACCTGTAAAGAAAAGAAAATTAAAAAGGAATAGTTGCATAAACATAATGCATTTCCTAACAATGGATACACCTTTTATTTCATGATTTAGAAACTACTATGTTTAAATTTGCGAAAATTATCTTTTAATAGTGCTATTGGATGTTAAAAAGAGAAATTTCTTACTGTGTGCAAGTTGAGGTTCCTGAGAGTATCTTTTAGATGATGATAATTCTTACCCATTGGAATATGGCTCTTCAACCAAGGAGGAAGCCTCAGTCGACTGCAAGATAGTAATAATTTGATAAGAATTCCAAATTTTCAGAGAGGAAAAAGCAAAGAAAAAAAACTGAAATTATTAAAGGAGAGAAAGCAGTTGGATTCAATTTTTAAATATTAAAAGAATAAAACTGTTTAAAAAAATTGTTTTGCAATAAAGAACAAGTCAACTTTCTAAAATAGTGAAACTGAAGGTTTATTCAGTACTTTGAAATAATTTTGCGAGGAGTAGATCTATTACAAATGTTTAATTGCAATACAGTCAACTCTCGATAAATTTGGTTCACCAAATTTCAGATAATCAAGGTTCTACTGCATTTGAATTTAGATCGGATTTATAAGTAAGCAATACAAATGGTTAGGTATATTGTCCAATATTGGCCCATTCAATACAGCTTCACTTCAATCATTGAAATAAGGATGAAAGTTGCTATTTACAGTAGGGATGCACAACCTTTTCAGTGAAGGGCCACATGCGTAACCGGAGCTCTATTGGAGGGCCGCATGCAAGCTCATCATTTGAAGGGCTCGTGAAGGGTAATTACCCCCCCCTCCCCCCTTGCAGGCTTTAAGAAATTGTCACATTTAGAAAAAAAAAAAAAAAAAAACAGATATATTTTGTCATTTTATTTGCATTGAGTTGAGTACATATCCTTTGCAGCCCCCCCCCCCAGGAAAATTTAAAAAATGATGAGCCTGGCAGCTTGCACCAATATTTTGTTGATGTTGATAAATGTAAGGAAAATTGCAATATTGAAACATTGAATCTTTCACTAAATAATTTCTTAAGAGAAAATACTAATTTTATTAAAACACAAAACTGTGAAATATTTCATATCCATGATTCACAGTAAAATGGTAAACCTTTGTCAGTGAAGAAAAGTATTGAGCTTCTGATGGTAAGCAGTCTTTTGCAGAGGCTGAAAACATTGCAGGTTTTGAAAAAGTGGTTACATGCCTGCAATATTTTTGTAACTTTGTGCTTTAATAATGTTGAACCTTATCATTTATTAAAACTAAGAAATTAAACATTTTATTCAGCAATACAAAATCAATATGTAGTTCTAGCACAATAAGATCCAAAAAGTACTCTTGACAAAACTGCCAACAGGGCAAAAGCAACTTGGCTGCAGTGCAAAGACAAAATTCTACCATTGAATGGATATTGCATAAATGTCAAACAAAATAATTAGTAAACAAAAAAGTAATCATGATACCAAAATTTTCAAACATTATACAATTAAAAATTCAGGGAAAAGCCATGAAATCAAAATTAGCAATTGGATGGCGAGACTGAAACTTATCTAGCAATTTTTATATATGGGTTCATTGTTGATAGTTGAAATTTTCAACATGCTTGCATTTTCCTTAATGGTGGTTAAGCATGGAGGTCAGCAAGGCAACTAACTCCATCTCTTTTAACAGCTTCCTTAACAAAAACTCCAAAATAATTTAACTTTTACGTCTTTTAGATCGAAAAATATGCATTTGCCACGTGGTGAGCGCAAAAATTAAAAAATGTTGGTTAAAAAAAATGCTCGTATTTGTTTTGAAAAATAAGTTTGTATTCTTGTTCAACATGGTTTGTATAGTGCACCAATCCAAAAATAGGAAGAAATTTCATAACCTAAAAGCCGATGCTAAAAGATTGCTGAAAAATTACAGGTAAACCTTAAATTTACGCTTTGCACATGGCATTGAAAACACATAAAAATATGTCAAAATTGCAAAACATTTTACATATTAAAAGTCAAATAAGAAGGATTTTTACCATTCAAGTTGTAAACATAGTCCTTGAACACAAATATGCAACATTTTTCAACATGTTTTTTTTTTCAATTTTTTCGTTGTGGTAGTTACTATAATAATTATTAAGTTTGCTGAATCAATTCCAAGAAGCTATAATAGTCTGCTGTCCACTCGTTAGTAATTGAAAATTTCAGGTCTTCTCTTTTTCCCTGCAGTCCTAAAATCTTTCTTTAAACAAATTTTAGAAGATTTTTATTTGGTGTGTATAGTTTAAAATCAAATCAGGAAAAACTTTTTTTTTTACTTTTTCTTTCCCCTTTGAGTTAAAAAAAAACTTTTGATTTTTTTTTTTCATTTTCCAACTCAAAAAATAAATGCACTCACGGGTCGCACATCGCTGCGCGGCGGACAGCATTTGGAAAGCGGGTCGCTGGTTGTGCACCCCTAATTTACAGGGATCCAATATCAATGAAGAAACACTTATTGATCAAGCTATATTAAAAAGTTAGAACCGTAATCTGAGAATTGCAGCAATGTAAATAAAAAACCAAATAAAATGCATGGATTTCAAAGGAGAACTACATTCAATCGGTAAGTGAACTTTTAGATTTAGATTATGATTCCACAAATACATACTGTGTGCAACAGCACAGAGTCAGAGGGTACATGATTCAGTAGTTCAAATTAATTAAAGCAAAGATTATCTAAATTTTCGCACAGAAAGCAGACAAGAGGTCATTACTTTAAGCCATTCAAATGCAAAACTAACTTAAAATTATGAAACTTTTTGATTCAACAAGGTTGTAAATATTTGGAATTGTCTGCCAGAAGCAATTGTTATATGTAATCTTGCTTGATTTCCACTGGAGGTAATCAGGGTAAACTTTTTAATGACAGGTCCAGTTCAGATCAATCTCTTGCTGGATTACTTTTCATCTGGTATTTACAAAGTGAGAGCAAAACATCATTTACAGTAAATCTGAACACTTTATTTGAAGTAAAAAAACATGTACTACTTATGCCTAATTTGTCCTTCTAAATTCAAACTTTAGTTATTAGTTTGAAACACCCTGATTTGCTTCGGGTTTGAAAACAAAAAGAAAAATTTTAAGCAACCTTAATAGCATATTATATAAAAACAGAATTTAATTGAAGAAATAAATGCATATTATAATTTTTAAAAAATCAGGACGGGTCCAACTAAGTGTGCACTAGTATCTCTTCTGAAGTGACTTTTTGTCTACATGTGTAACAAAATGTTCTTACTTCCTACGATCTGATGTGTCCAGTTGCAACTGCCCTTTATAATCCTTGTGAGTTGCACCTCGTCGTACCACCCCCGCAATAAATGCTTCAAGGTCAGGTCCCTCTTGCAATTTTTTGGAGCTGCTCCATCTTTGAGGGTCAAAGCTTTGCAATCCCTGGTAAAACAAATCATGAATGTAAAAACAGGTATAAAGAATTAAAAACCAAAAAGACATTAGAATTTTTTTTTTCTGAAAGTAATTGAAAAATTAGTAAGTTACCCCGTGGCAGAAAGTTGCCGACACGACGACATTGTCGCAGAATCTGAGAAATATTGTGCAGATAGATTTCTGTGGTTGGGAAGAAAGACTGAAAAAATGAGTAAATAAAACAATCAGCAGTAAAACCATTCTGAAGAAGTCTTAATATATTATTCTTCTGTGGAAACAATCCTAATTCCTGTTATTATTGTTCCTATTAGAATATTTTTAATACTTAATGTTTGAAAGAGTAAAAGACTAGCTGCATCAAATTATCAAGAAAGAGTAGAAATATATCCATAAGAGGATGAAAAATCATTGAACATTTTTAGTTGGACAGTAAAAAATCAAGTGAAATAATTTTGCTATATCTGGGAGTTAGTTTTAAAAACCATGAAGCTTTCTAGTATTGATGTTAACTTTATGAATATAATTAGCTTGTAATTACTGTAAGACGTTTGCTTATATATTTATTATTGAAGGATATTCCAGTATTGCAGAAAGAAATTGGTTCCAGAAAATTTGTCGCAGAAAGTAGAAAAAATTCTGCCACAGGGGTAAGTTACATTAAAAATTGATAAAATTAAACCATATTCTTTGGAGGTGGTGAGAGAGGGGCATTAACCCTTTAACTGTCAAGTTATTTTGATTTTTAACACTTTTCCAAGCACAAACCCGCGAAACAGTCGGGTTTGACAAAGAGATGAAGCCGAAATAAATGTCTCCCGATATATATTCAGGTATAACAATACGATGCACTCAAAAAAAAATTACCCCGAGTAATACACGGGCGTGACATTTTCGAAAAACAGCTGTGCCCGAGACTGTCTCGGGCATGACAGTTAAAAGGTTAATCATTAATGTTCCATTCAGAAGTCAAATCCAATCAAACTAGCTCCAAAAAATCATATCTCAATGGAACTATTATCGATGCCTTCTTCACTGTTTTTAAATCACCTATACTAATACTTTAATTTTATTATTTCTTCCACTTCTTGTTTTAGTGGTTATCTAATATCTTTCTGTCTAAAGGAAATTATATAATTATACAAAAAGAAAAGTAAAGACTTTGAAAATCGACTCACAAAAATTAATATTCTAAGTACATTTAAAGCAGTTCAAGTTAAATTATCTTGAACTATTATGAAGAGTTTGATTATTATGTATCTCTGATGTTTATATTTACAACTTCTGTATGGCAGGGTGTTGAATCTATATTTGGTACATCAGTATGAACAAATACCCACTGCTTACATGCAGAGTAAGACCTTGTAAAATCCATGGGTACAAGTTGAGTCTTATAGGTTACTTTTGTTACAGGGTACTTAGAGCCTTCCTCCACTTCAGCAGCATGCCAAAATTGCAGAGGTCCCAGTGACCTACTAGTCAAAGCTTGCCATAACATACAAACATATTAAATTGATTGAATTGGTATGAGTGAGAGTCAGTGAGATGCCCAAATTGATTTCATAATAAAGAATCCTTAAAACATTTTCAATGAAATCACCGAGTATTTTTGAAAAAAAAGCTTACTTTAGTGAATCTTTCAATAAAGTTTTATCGAGCATGTGATACATCTTTGCTCATTGAGCAAATTAGCCATTCGTACATGATAAATTAAAGTAACCAAGCAACAAATATGAAAAATTGTTTTAAAGAAGTTAAATGACTAAATATCTTTTGAGGAAATGAAGGACTATACAAATGTAAGCAACATAGCAGTTAAAAGAATGTTGTGAAGCAATGATGCTCAATCTACATAACGCAGGTCATATGCAGCCTATAAAGCCGAGCCATGTGGCACATTGTGTTGCTGAACATAACAAATCAAATACTTTATTCTTGAAACTTTGCAAAGCACCAATTACCTTCATTCGGTTTTCAGAAAAATCATTGCAAGTTTTCAGCAAGTAGTCCGAATATGGTTCATAAAAAAAATTCATATTGATAAAAAATAAGCAGTGATAAATGATTACACTATTGCTTGGTTTATTATTTTCTTTCCTTTTCAGTACTTCCCCCAAGTTATTTAGGGAAAAAATTCAAATATATGTAAGTTTTGTAGATGTTCTGTCTGACGAAGTTCATTTCAATATTAGGTGTGGCAGTCGGGTAAAGGAAACTTGGGCACCACTTTTGTAAAAGAATGATTTATTAATACTTTTAAGCATGTTACATGAGAGCTCAGCTCCTGCATGTCTTTTAAATCTAATGTGAAACTTTCTTCTACATTATCAAAAGAACACAGGCTATTTACGTACGAAAGCAAATTCTGAAGACAATAATGCTCCTACACTTATTGGAAACAAGGCACGGCGACAAGATTATTAAATTGCATACATTATATACGACATGAGCAAACATATGTTCATGTCGAGGTTTTCAATAAAAACTGGAATCCTTTGAAAATTTCAAAAGCTGAATAAAAATAAACAACTAAAGCCCTAACACAACAAAAATGTAATTTTTCGAAAGCCTTTCAATGAACTTATCAGTAGTAGAGATTACATCACACTATTTAAACTTCTTACAACGTACAGAAGTTCAATGAAATTAGAACGCAAACAAAACCTTTTAATTTGTCCAAAATTTAAATATAAGCTAATATTACCACAATAGCAGTTCTGGAAGTTGCAGCTGAAGCACATCGCATACATTTCGACTTCAGATGCGTAAACAAACCACTGCGAGCATAGAAGGCTGCCATTGCTACTACATTGCCATCTAGCGGCCGTTATTGGCACTTAGCACTAGATCTCCTGTTGGACAAGATGTCAGGTGGATGAATATTTTTCTCTTTTCCAAGCGTTCGACGCTAATTTTGAAGTGAACATCAAGATGTTCAAGAAGCGAAACAAGGAAGGAGAACCACAGAGAGCGATAATCGCGTGAGTACATAATTTAAGATTAATTCTTTTCCTGTAAGTTGGCTTTTTGGTTTGCATGCGGGCTCTGCAGTACGTCCGTAGTGTTCCATCAGGGTCGTGAAATGCCCGACTCTTTAAATGACGGAAGTTGGCATTAGCGGAATGATATAAAAGATCGTTTGTTTGCAAAGAGCCGAAATTCTACAAATGGTCTTCTTTTGAAATAACTATCATTTTTGACAGAGAAAGAGAGTTTTAATGAGGTATTAACGCCGAGACAAAAATTGTAGTTATATAAGATGACATTTAACGATGTGAAAACGCTGTAATCAGAAAATTCGTATGCGTAATTGTGTCGCGCTTTGAGCAGAAAAATTGATAATAAAATTACATAACTCTGAGTTTATTAATGTGCCCATTTAAGTAAACAAAACTGTTTTTTTTTAAATAATAGCAATATTAAAAAAGATTGACTTACTATAACATATATTTTTCATTTAAAAAATAAATAGAGTTCATACAACTTATGTCCGCTTCTTATTTTATGTTTTTAAATAAATATTGTTATTTGCTTTTATGAACCCTTTGCTTAGTTTAAAACAATCCTTAATTTAGAATTTAACAAAGTCAAATATGACTTCTTGCTCTTTTTCTAAACATATTTTTTTATCTTTTTCCCCCTTCTTCTTTTTTCGTTACACGAAGCATTCTATAACTTAAACATAAACTCAATTTCACTTAACTTACTAACTAAATTAACTAACTAGCTAAAATTTCAATATTAACTAATAGTAGTTCCTTTGAAAATCAGTCGAGATAGATTGAGAACCTTTAATAATAAAAATTTAAATGATATGCTATAATTACCAGATCTGAAAGCAAAAAGGAACGAATCGAGAGAAAAAGCTCCCTTTGGGAGGATAAAAAAAAAGAAGAAATATGTATTTATACATGTTTTAAGATACCTTTTAGTTTTATATTAGATCTAATCCCCATTCGTAAAGGGAAAGTAGGTTTATAGTTTAAGAAATTTGAGACATTGAATGTTTCTATGATGAGAATTAGATTGAAAAAAAAAAAAAACATTTTGGGTATTTTTTTTCAAATTTTGTGACACCCACTCAAGCTTGTCATTTTAAATTTTTCCTTGAGGGGGTGCAGTTAGCTGGAGGGGGAGGGGATGATCATATGTATATAAAATATTAGATTAGAGTTGATAAGTTGTGTTAAAACCAAGGGTTCCAGGGAGGAGGAGCAAAGGGTGTATTCAGAACAAATTTTAGAAAGAAAGCAATAAAATATCCACATACATATTTACATACATTATGTTTTAAAATGAAAATAGGAGGCAATTGTCCTGTCATGATTCTCCAAATAGCGAGGGGAGGGGGAGTAGAAGAGATATTTATTTTTTACGTTATGGGTAACTGGGTCAGCACCCCCCCCCCTTCTCAAAAACTGCAATGTTTATATGACTTTTATACTTTTTTCAAAAATAAGCATGCCACATTTCACCACAGTGATTGGTTTTGCAATTTCTGTACTTCTCGTAACTTCTTTCCGAGTAATAGAACTTGCGTCAAATAATATTTCCGAAAAAATGTTTTAGAAGTTCAAGCAGCATTTTTCAAAGAAGTGTTTCCAGGTAATTATTATTATTATTATTATTATTATTATTATTATTATTATTTGTTATTTTAATTTTCGTTGTGTAGTTTGATCTCAAGTGCATAAGGCAATAGCAATTTCTACACAAAATATTATTGATATAAGCGGAAGAGTTTCACTTCACATATAACTTTAACTACCAGGGTCAAGTTTGTCCCCCCAGTATGGGGTAAATGGATCCTCTCATTCGCTGCAATATATAGAGATAATTAGAGTCAAATATTAAAAGTGTCCTGATATTTTTGTAATATGGTGTCCTGATTTTTTTTTTTTTCAAAGTCACTACAAAATCTGCAAATGGTATTACAACAGTTTTATGCTTTTCGTAATAAATAGTGGTTAAAACTCGGTTTTCAAATGAGTAAACATTCCTCCAAATATGCATTGAAAAACATAAAGCTAAAATTATCATATAAAGTTTTTTTTTAATTATTTTCAGCGAGATTTACTTTCAAAAAAACAATAGTTTATCCCGTATTCTAGTAATTTAACTAATATTAAAAAAAAAAAAAAAACATGCCCCTCCATGGAACATGTTAAGGCTTATGTTTTGCCTTTTTTCTCCTTTTGTATGTTCCTACATGCCTGCTATGGGGCATGTTGAAACAATTTGTCGTCTGTTACATTAACGTTCACTATTTTCTTTATTTATTTTTATTATTATTACTAGCTGCCAGGGCAGCTAGATTAGCTTCCTGAGGCATGTTGATTCGTAATGTTCCCCCGCCACCCAACTCTTACCTCATTCTGATGTCATATTATTTGATACAATTCAATTTTCATAAGATTTCAAGACATACTACGTACATGGCCCGCTGATGCCCCAAGTAGCTAGCTGTGTGGCCCGGCGTTGCACGGGCGCTTCGCGCTTTTAAAGTAGTAAAAAAAGGTTCAAAAAACTACTCGCCGCCAAGGCGGCTCACTAACAGGCGCTTCACGCCTTTACTTTTTTCCTGCATCAAAAAAATCATTCGAATTATTGAGATTCTTTTGCGCGTTCAAAATGGTGAGGAAAGTTTCAGCAAGTTCAGCTCGCTCAAGAGAAAGAAAGAAGCAGACATAGACACTCAGTTTTTAACATAAGTAGATGGCTTTTCAACTAAATTATATTTCAAAAAACTACAAGTAGCTAGTGATAAAAGTGCAACGTAAGTGGCTCGCTTATGAGTTTCGTGTTGGATTTAGTTAAGCCTTCATTCAAAATTCTCATTATCATTGTTATTACTGTTTCATAGCAACGACGGTTTGCAAGAATGGATTTCATATTTAATCATTTATTAGGCTTAATCGCTTTAAACTTGACAACTTATTAATTGATATTTTCCTAATTAAAATAGTATAATTATATAAATTGAAACTAATGAAGCCTGAAAAATTATCTATCTATCGGTACCTGGTTCGACTTTCAGTTCAGTGGCGTTCAGGAGAAAGAAGCGTGACATAGATAGAAAGAAAGATAGAAAGTTAGAAAGATACTCAGTTTTTAATATAAGTAGATAGCTGCCAGGGCAGCTAGATTAGCTTCCTGCGGCATGTTGATGCATAACGTCCCCCCTCTCTAACTTTTACCTCATGCTGAAGTTATATTATTTGATATAATTTAATGTTCATTCGATTTCAAGACTTACCACGCACGTGGCCCGGCGTTGCACGGGCACTTCGTGCCCTGAAAGTAGTGAGAAAAAAATTTAAAGAAACTACTCCCCGCCAAGGCGGCTCGCTTACAGGCGCTTCACGCCTTTACTTTTTTCCTATATAAAAAAATCATTTGAATTATTGAGATGCTTCACGCCTTCAAGATGGTGAGGAAAGTTTCAGTAAGTTCAGCTCGCTCAAAGGAAAAAAGCAGACATAGATACTCAGTTTTTAATATAAGTAGATGGCTTTTCAACAAATAAATGTTTCAGAATATTACCAGTAGCTAGCGATAAAAATTCTACGTACGTGGCCCGCTTATGAGTTTCGTGTTTGATTTAGTTAAGCCTTCATTCTAAATTCTCATTCTCATTGTTATCACTGTTTCATAGCAACGACGTTTTGCAAAAATGGATTTCATATTTAATCATTTATTAGGCTTAATCGCTTTAAACTTGACTACTTATTAATTGATATCTTCGCTAATTAAAATCGTATAATTATATAGATTGAAACTAATGAAGCCTGAAAAATTACCTATCTATCGGTACCTGGTTCGACTTTCAGTTCATTGGCGTTCAGGAGAAAGAAGCGTGACATAGAAAGATAGTTAGAAAGAAAGATAGTTAGAAAGAAAGATAGTTAGAAAGAAAGATAGTTAGAAAGAAAGATAGTTAGAAAGATACTCAGTTTTTAATATAAGTAGACTAGCTGCCAGGGCAGCTAGATTAGCTTCCTGCGGCATGTTGATGCATAACGTCCCCCCTCTCTAACTTTTACCTCATTCTGAAGTTTTATTTGATATAATTTAATGTTCATTCGATTTCAAGACGTACCACGAACGTGGCCCGGCGTTGCACGGGCACTTCGTGCCCTGAAAGTAGTGAGGAAAATGTCAAGAAACTACTCCCCGCCAAGGCGGCTCGCTAACAGGCGCTTCACGCCTTTACTTTTTTCCTGTATAAAAAAAATCATTCGAATTATTGAGATGCTTCGCGCCTTCAAGATGGTGAGGAAAGTTTCAGTAAGTTCAGCTCAGGCGCGGATCCAGAGTGGGGTCATGGGGATCATGACCCCCCCCCCCCCTTAACCGACCAAATATAGCAAAAAATTGCATTTTTGGGACTTATTTTACGAAAAAACTGCCAAACCACCCCATTTTTGCACAAAAATTGCACTTTGACCCCCCCTTTCCGAAAATGACTCCCTCCTTAACCAGAAGCTGGATCCGCCCTTGGTTCAGCTCGCTCAAAGGAGAAAAAGCAGACATTGATACTCAGTTTTTAATATAAGTAGATGGCTCTTCAACAAATGAATGTTTCAAAATATTACAAGTAGCTAGCGATAAAAATACTATGTAAGTCGCCCGCTTATGAGTTTCGTGTTTGATTTAGTTAAGCCTTCATTCAAAATTCTCATTTTCATTTTTATTATTGTTTCATGGCATGGCAACCACGTTTTGCAATGCAAGAATGGATTTCATATTTAATCATTTATTAGGCTTAATCGCTTTAAACTTGACTACTTATTAATTGATATCTTCGCTAATTAAAATCGTATAATTATATAGATTGAAACTAATGAAGCTTGAAAAATTACCTATCTATCGGTACCTGGTTCGACTTTCAGTTCATTGGCGTTCAGGAGAAAGAAGCGTGACATAGAAAGATAGTTAGAAAGAAAGATAGTTAGAAAGATAGTTAGAAAGATAGTTAGAAAGATACTCAGTTTTTAATATAAGTAGATTATTATTATTATTTTTTTTTTTTTTTTTTTCAATTTTTGTTTTAAATTTGGTTGAGATTCGTAGTCACAACGTAAACCTAAGTGAGTAAACCAATATCCCTAATTAACTAAGTTGCAGACCAAAACGTAAAAATGCCCCACATTCCTTTACTTCAGTTCAGCGCCAGAAAGCTTTTTCTTCCAAGATGCAATTACCTATCTAAAGTTTTCTCGGGTGATAGAGGCGAATGGAAAGGGACTTGAATACCAAAGAGCATTTTTCTTCTTCAGAAGAAACCACGGCTTCTCTTTTCTTGCGCACATTTGCTAGTAAAAAAGACTGTATTGGAAATCCAGTACAACTTGAGAAGAAGCTCTAAAAGTGTTTAAAGTTTTTGGACCTTTGTTTTGCATGTTCAGAAACGTCAGATGAACATTTTAACTGCTAATTATCGAAGCAGTGTTAATAACAGATGAATCATGAAAAAAAAAACACTTTTTTATGAGGAAAATGTTTTTATCTATGCATCATGCACAGGCTCTTATATTGTATGTTTTGTAATAAACTACTGTAATAAGCTTATCTAAATAAAATAGGAATTAATGGGGGGGGGGGGCAGTTTGATGGGACGGCTGATTACATTTAAAGGGAAAAAAAGTAAGAAATTTTGACATCGTACAATTACGTTACGTTTTGCACTGGATTGTGTTCATTTTTTCAACGATAATTGCGATTTCTCAGCAAGATAACATTCGGAATCATATTATACGGCTTTTGCAACAAAATCTACTAGAATATGAAGTTCCTCCATTGCCTATTAGCATGGTGGGAAGGGGGGGCTCTATCTTACATTTTTGAGTGGGCAGAATTCTAAATTTACCGAAAAGAACTCTAATTTTTGCTGAATGATTAAATACGAGCATGTACACATTTAATGAGAAGAGACGTGAGAAATTAAAAAAATAAGAGAAAATGCAATATTGTAATGATGTCACCGAATTTGACGAATCATCAGACAAATGTTGTCGCAGTAAGAATTTTTTTGAGAAGGTTCCTATACATGAAGCTGATTGATAAAATTTTGCAAACCTCTGAAAATGTTAAAATATAATGTTTTAAAGCAAGGAGATACTTCAACGAGTAAAGAACACAGTTTAAAATACATTAACCTCAAAAGAAGAACAATTTAAAAACTCAAGACGATTCGCTTCATAGTCTTAGGCTATTTCGCCTTTTCACCATCAAGGTGTTTTTTTTTTTTTTTTCTTTAAGCGATAGCAATATTCATTGTGAAATTTTAACATTTAGAAATCAATAGGCGAAAAGAAAAGGAAAAACTTTTGAATGAAATTTATCACAATAATCGCAAATCCGAAATCAAAACTGCTATGTACTGCAAAATTGATAATTTTCGACCACGGCAACAGAAAATGTCTACTTAAAGTTGGCTTTTTTAGGAGCATCTGTTTCAACTGAGAATAACGTTTTACAGAAGTTATGTCGCAACAAAGCATGATTTATTTTAACATAATAGAGCTCCACTAATACTCAATTCCAGTTGATCATAAAGGATTTTATTCGCGAAAATTGTATCCGAAAAAGTAATAGATTCTGATTTTTTTAAAACCTTAAATATTGATTTTTTTTTCATTTATTTGCTCATGTAAATAGAACTTAACCACTAGAAGTTTCGCTTTTTTTTTCTTTTCTTTCTCTTTTTTGTTTTTGTTTGATTCTACAAATAAGCAAATTTATAAGAGTATTTATGTGTTCGAGTCGATAAAATAATCTCAAATCCGAAGTCAAAACTGCTATAAATACTGCAAAATAGATAATTTTCAACAACGACAGAAAATTATGTCTACGTAAAGTTGGCTTTTTTCGGAGCATCTGTTCGAACTGGAAATAACGTTGTACAGAAAGAATGGCGCGACAGAGTATGATTTATTTTAACACAGAAGAGCTCCAGATGATCATAAATGATTAAATTAACGAAAATTGTATTCGAAAAAATTATAAATGCTAGTTATCTAAAACCTTAAAAATTGATTTTTTCCCTTTATTTGCACATGCAAATAAAACTTATCCACTAGCAGTTCCGCCTTTTTTTTTCTTTTTTTTTGCCACGTTGGGTCTACAAATAAGCAAACTTATAAGAGTATTATGTTTTGAAGTCTATAAAATAATCTCAAATCCGAAGTCAAAACTGCTATAAGTACTGCAAAATTGATAATTTTCCACCACGGCAACAGAAAATGTCTACTTAAAGTTGGCTTTTCTTGGAGCATCTGTTTGAACTGGGAATAACGTTTTACAGAAGTTATGTCGCAACAAAGCATGATTTATTTTAACATAATAGAGCTCCACTAATACAAAAGTCCAGTTGATCATAAATGATTTTTTTAAGGAAAATTGTACAAAAAATTATAAAAGCTAGTCTTTTTATACCTTAAAAGCAGATTTTCCCCCCTTTATTTGCTCATGCAAATAAAACTTAACCAATAGCAGTTCCCCTTTTCTTTTTTCTTTTTTTTTCTTTGCCACTTTGGGTCTACAAATAAACAAACTTATAAGAGTATTTATGATTTAAAGTCTACAAAATCATCTCAAATCCAAAGTCAAAACTGCGAAAACTACTGCAAAATTAATAATATTCAACTTACACAGCGACAGAAAATGTCTACTTAAAGCTGGCTTTTTTCGGAGCATCTGTACGAACTGGGAATAACGTTTTACAGAAGTTTTGTCGCAAAAAGCATGATTTATTTTAACCTAGTAGAGCTCTACTAATACGAAATTTCGGTTGATCAAAAATGATTTCATTTTCAAAAGTTGTATTTGGAAAAAATAAAGTACAATTTTTTTGCAAGCATAATTCTGCACACATTGAAAAAAACTAATGCAATAAGGTCATGAAAAAAAAAGACATTTGAATAAAAAAGTTATATCCTCGTTCTATTAGATTTAAATAAAACAATTCAAAAGAGAGTAATGTATACTTAACTTAAGTTTTTGAAAACACGTTTCTTAATTTGCTATTTTAATCGTAATTTTGGATAAGCCTAGTTTTTGTAATTCGGACATTTACCCGGCCCAATAATCGGATTAGCGGGTTCTAATGAACTTACATTTCATTCCATTTCAAAACCTACCTTTTTTTAGGTATTTTTCAGACAAATATCTTGTTCGCAATCAGAGGAGAAAAATGTAAGGTTTATTTTCTTACCCGTTTTCCATTGCATTTTTTAAAAAGTGAATTGCTGAAAAATATCACTGTATGAGTAGGAGTATTATATCGTACCATTAAGTGTAGCATACAAAATGAGCTAGAAAAGTTATAAGATTGATAACACTGCGAGAGATCAGACAACACTGTGTTGTTCTGCTGGGTTTGTCTAAACAGGTATGTATATCCCTGCCAGATGCACGGTCCGAGTTTCCACTCCGTATAGTAGGGTCGACTAACTAAAAGTGAGGACTACGGCCGCAATAGTTTGGAGGCCTTCTGAAGACTCTCTTGCATTAAGCAGTGGCTGGGTCACAGGTTTGGGGGTATGGCTGGAATGCCTTTTTTGGGGCTCTTTGTCTATCACAGAGCTAAGTTAACTTGTTTATTATGTGTATTTATGAATTCCCTCGGGGCCCTTAGGGTCATGGGGGCTTCTCACAGTTGCGACATGTTAAATCCTATACTGGAAGAATGACTAAAAATTTTCCTTTAAAGACTTTTTTTTCTAATTGATAAGTCATGAATTTTTAATTATTTTTTGAAAATACATTGTGCGATGCATATGACTTTTAAGATATCGTGATTCCTTTAGAGAAAGGGTCCCAGATCTAGTAGGCCTGTAATGTATTATGTCCCTGTCGTACAGCCATCACGTGATTTTTGATTGCGCTATCAGTTAAGTTATGATTTTGCTTGTTAGGAAAATGGAAGTTATGCCATCAAATTTTACTTTAAACTTGGGAAATCCCCCAGTGTCACCTTTGAAAAGTTGAACCAGGTCCATGCAGAAAATTCTTTATCAAGCGCAAGAGCACCAGTTTCCCTATTGCATATATGTATCAATTTTGGAAAACAACAACACGTTGGAAATGAATCACGATCAGGGAAATCGATTGAGGGGGCTCTCTCAAATGCAGCCCGTCGTTTAGCAATAAGGATCATAGGTGACCAGTCAAACTTAAACACTATCACCGAGCATCAAATGTGGACCAATGATTTACACATGCGTATCCCACAACCATTTCCCCCAGTTAACTTTCAACCTTTAAGTTGGGTCCTCTTGTAGTTACCCAGCCTTACTTTTGACCTGATTTGAGTATTTGTGACTTGTTTGTTTGTCACAAATTGTCCCAAATTTGAAAAATATCAATAGGATTACTTTTTTTGACTATAGAACATTCAAAAAATGTAACCGAAATATTAAAAGGCCAACCACTTGAAGCCTTTCAGCGTTGCTACCAATAATGCGGGAATAAAGACTTCGCCAGTGTATAACAGAAGAAGGAAACTAATTTGAAAGGAATAATTTGAAAAAAAAAGTCTATTCGTTAATCATTTAATGTATTTCTCACTTCTTCAAAAAACCTTTTCAGTGCTTTATTACCATTTTTTTTTTTTTTTTGACAATTTTCCTTTTAAATAAGTTAGCGGGGAAGAAGGCTCAAAATTGTTTTTAGACATTTGAACAAAATGAAGTACTGGAAAAATCTTTTACAAGAGCCTAAAATCTCCTTTTATGCAAGAATGTGCATAAGAATCGGCTGCATATGAATATTTTTCTTCAAAAAAAATGGTTTTTCCCCATTTTCAGGCATGTACTGAAATAATCTAAAAAGTTCGCTGGACTTGCTTTTTTTTTAATTCTTTTAAATTAATTTAAAACAAAATTCTACTGATTTGATCTTATCGGAAGATTCGGATCAAATATGTTCGAATAAAGGAAGTTCTACCCTATTAAGTTCCTGATGCAAATTTTACCGTCCATATTAAAAAATCTCAAATTTCTGAAATCGTTGTTCACCATGGCTCATAAGAATTTGGAACTCTGAAGCAGACTTTAATGATATCCTTTTTAAAGAGCTTAATGAAGCCCTTTGTCTTCAGTTAAGAGTCTCTTGGGCGATTACGCACATTGTTATCTTTCTTTCCCCCGATTGCTCCTAAAATGATCGGTTTTAAATCCTTCTTCAATCCTAATGACCCTTCGCCTTTGGCGACATTGCTTTTGCAACCGAAAGAAAGTCGATTGTTATATTCCAAATTTACCTTGAGAGTTTTTTGAAGTGTTTTTAGTACTTACAGTGAAATACATTAGATGTTCACCTGTGTATAAATATTAGTCCAACCAGTAAATGAACATTCTCATTACAATAGACGCTGGTTAATTGAATCAGTGGTCATAGAACAACATCCTGCCTTATTGAATTATTGGATCAGCCGTGTTATATGATCAAAACTGTTTAGAAGGAATGTAATTCATATAAGCGGCAGTTACTGTGTTATTTTTTAGCAAGGGATTTAACGATTTTTCCTGTGATGAATTGGCAGCAGTAACTTCGTTCCATACAATTCCAAAGAGGAAAATGAAAGAAGGAAAGGAAACTAATCTATATGAAAGAAAATAATTTTGAGAAAGAGAAGTGCAAAAAAATGTATATGCAAACAAAAACAACGAAAAAGGGTAAATACAATTTAGAGAGAATAAAATAAAATATGGTGTAAAACATGTTATAGCATTAACAAGACCTGGTCCTATATTTTATTTTGTTGTAGAAAATACAATAGGGCTTAGTTTCAGGGGATTCCTTTTTTTAGGTACCATAATTGATAGTTACTATTTGCTTTAAAAATATGTAAAAAAAGCTTCATTAGGGATGATCAAGAAATACGTTTATTCAATTTTAAGAAGAATATTTGTTCAAGATTTTTTCCCCATTAAATCCTCATGACCCCGCATCGAAACGATAAAGTCTGCGTTTAAAGGAAATCACATGGAAAAACAGGTTGAAAGCCCAAAGACACCTGCATGTGTCACAGTGTTACAATACAGCCCCCTTTCAATGCCTATGATCTACTTAAATGCGGCCTATTTTAAGAATAGGTCTTATATTTGAAGAACCAAGAAGAATTATCTCAGGTATAAAGCAGTGAATAACCGCCCCTAAGCAAGGGCTAAGGCAGAAACATGCAATACACCGCCAACTCGGCTATTTCGATCCATGGACAGCTGTTTCGAGCTTATTGTGCTCTCATCAGCATGGAATACTAAAGTAGTCGAGTCGGAGGCAAAAATTCTTTTATAAAGCGAAGAGAGCAAAAAAAAAAAAAAAACTAGTAGCTAATGTAAAATTAGAATTCCAGCGAGTACCAAGTGCGGTCGCTCGCTGGTGTTCTAATTTCGCATTAGCTACCAGTTTTTTTTTTTTTTTTTGGCTCTCTTTGCTTTATAAGAGAATTTTTGCCTCCAACTCGACTATTTTTGTATTCCATGCTGATGAGAGCACAATAAGCTCGAAACAACTGTCCATGGATCGAAATAGCCGAGTTGGCAGTGTATTGCAAGTTATCTCAGGGTTTATTTCTTGATTAGATTGTATTTTCGGGGATTTTTTTTTTTTTTTAAACATCGAAAACAGTTTAACATTATTCTTATTTTTCTTTCTAACAGGTTTACTGACCATGCAGTGACAAACCAAAATCGACTTTAAAATTATGCTCATCGACCCCAATCAACCTCACCCGTCCTACACCTGAATTATCCTGCAGGATTCGATGGTAAGTCGACTGTCCTTCTCAGAACTAAAAAATAATGAATATTTATCAAAGTTCTTTTAATCCAGTTCTATCCAACTAACCGGTGATAACTGGACCAATTAAATCCCACGAATGTGAAGCAGCTCCTTTTACGAGACATATCAAAGATCTCTTTATGCTGCTCAATTCGTGATTCATCTATATCGCTATTGGTTAACGTTAACATCTTTAATTTGTGACAGGTGCCTTCGACTGTTTTTTTTTTTTGATAATTAATTTTTTTTTCAAATCGTTTTTCTAGTACCAAGATAGTTTCTCCAAGAGCCGCTTAATAATCTATTTTTACTCTAAAACGAATATTTAACTGTGTTGCCAACACAGGTATTCTGACCAGTATTGGCATTGTTCGCTCCCCTGTCAACGACCTACAGTTCTGGTAAAAATCCCTCTTTTTTATCGCTTGAGAAATCCGATTAAAAGCAACAGGGATTCCGATTAAAAACAGCTTCACCGGGCTCTTTTAAATCAACAAATTCAACGACATTTCTTCACTAAGTAGCAATCATCGCCTTCCTAATTCTTCTGCGAGTTATATGTCGATTACCTTCTATGTCTTAGCAACTAATCCTTAACATACTGAATAACTTTTACTGTAATTGACTTAAGAGACATACAGGTTTTCGGTTCCTACATGCATACTTAAGTATGGGTTTGCAACCATAATCATTTATGGATTTTTGTTTAATACAACTATTGCATGAAGCAAAACTAGCATTTTAGGTAAGAACTGACCAGTTTTTTTTTTTTTTTTTTTGTTTTCAAGAAAAGCTTGTGCTAACAAAATTTCCTATTGACAAAATAAGTTTTAATTAATAGTTTGAGGTATGGTGGCTTCGTTGGAGTCTACCATTTTTTTTCTTTCTGAGCCAATTGAAGCACAGTGGCTTCAAAAATCTATTGGATGAAAAATAGCCTTAAACGAAGCCACCGTGCCTAAAGGCTTGAAAACAGTCATTTCGTAAAAAAAATCAATTGTTTATGAACATCATTCAGTTGTTAATATAATATTTGCTTCTCTCTGAATCATCTCTCCAGCTATTTGATGCAGATGTAATATGAAGTTGTTTTTATTTACATGGCACGCAAAAATATTGCTCTAAAAGAATCGAATTTTTCGATTCTTTTAGTATTTCAGATTCTTTTAGTACTTTCAGAGAGAAGCAAATATTTCGAGAGAAGAAATATTTGCTTCTCTCTGATTCATCTCTCCAGCTATTTGATGCAGATGTAATATGAAATTGTTTTCATTTACATGGCACGCGAAAATATTGCTCTAAAAGAATCGAAATTGATGGATCTCCTACAGTAAGCAGCACAACGAAGTCAGCGTAATTCCACCTCTTTCTAGCAGCTTCTGTACCTCACGAACACATTATTCCAAATATAGCTCAGCTTCGATTCGAGAAAAATTGGAAAAGCTGTTTGCGCTCTTTGTTTGAAGAGCGCTGTCATCGCGCTCGTATTTGCGTGATTATCGGCGATGTTTGCCAAACGGTTTTGGAAAGGGCGCTGTCTCAGTCAACAAGTTGTTGCTCCACTCATGGCTCGGAATTACATTCTTCGCATCGTTCTGCTCTCTGCATATTTAGCCACCAATTTGATTTCGTTTTAAATCTTCATTTTTTACTTGCGATGCAAATAACTTTTCAATGTGTTACGAAAGTTTGCATTTATTGACAGGCATATAACCAGAAGTAAGTTAAGGTGATGGCTCCTACTCTCTTAACTTTAAGTTAAGAGAGTAGGAACCATCTTCGTTACCAGGGGCACCCTGAACACTTGCCAAATCAAACTTCGACATTTAGCAAATAATGAAATACGAGCATACACTAGATACTAGCACCTAATAAGAGAAGAAATTAAC
This sequence comes from Uloborus plumipes, assembly GCA_038373865.1. NCBI lineage: Eukaryota > Metazoa > Arthropoda > Arachnida > Araneae > Uloboridae > Uloborus > Uloborus plumipes. The sequence goes on along the minus strand of JAXGGA010000062.1, from coordinate 36,356 downwards.
TCTTCACTGCACGGTGTGCCAGATCTGGCACAAACCAAATAAACCCTCATATATTCCTATGATTTTTAAATGCAGTTAAACTGAGCTTTGTGCCCCTTCTGGAACATTGCTATAACAGTTAAGTGTGATTTTTATGCACTAGTTAGTTGCACTAGGCTAGGTATTACAGTTCTTGCATTTGGAAGAAAGAGTGTCTGCATTTCCGTTAGAAGTGTGCTTAGTCATTATTTCCTTTGTTCTAAAAATGTTTAAATACACTTAGTGGAAAGTTTGTTTATACCACTTATGGCACAAAATACATTGTAGATTATTACACTTATCGGTATACAAAGCATATGCTATGTGCTTTGTGCCATATATAGAACAAACAATTAAAACATCATTTTTGGTGCACATTTTTAAGATTAATATTTTTCTTTATTTTTCCTGAACTCAGGGCTATTTAAAAGGTAACAAATGATTTTTTTTCATGAAAATATAAAAAATCGTGCAGTGAAGAGTTAAAGCATCGTTATAATACAAAAAGTTTTTAAAATGTAATTTTTGCAATAAAAATCACTAAAAAATGCATTTTTGCGCTGTCTCCAAATTTGCTGATTATGGGTTTTTTTTTTTTTTTTGGAAGGTGACAGTATCCTCCTATGATCTCCCATTGATTCGCCCCTGTTTATTACTATCGTTAGTCATTCAGGATAACTTTGATTCACTATTTCCCTAACTTTTTGTTGCTCCAGTAATAGTGAACTAGTGCTAATAGTAAACTTTTAGCAGTGTTCTTGCATTTAGTCAAATAGCGCTTAAGAAAAATCCATAACATTTGTATAGTTATAGAAAATTAAGAAATAATAAGAACGTGAAAATATGTTTAAAATGATGAACTATTTAAGCAACCAGGTTCAAAGCTACACTGCTATTTTGAGAAACTTAAGAGTCATGTCAAAAATTGGCCGTAAAATAAATCATTTTGATAAAAGCAACGTATCTTTGAAAAAAATTAAAATAAAATTTCGATTTGTTTGAGAAACTCCCCCTTTTTATTTCACCAATCACAACACCATAATATAGTTGTAATAATTTTTTCACATTTTACTAAATATTATGCTATAGGGGATGAGAGATTGTATCAACTTCTTAAAAGCATTCAAGTATGCTTTTCAAGTATTAGCTTTAGAAATATCGGATTATCCTCTCAGCTCACCGCCCCGTCCTCGCTCCCCCCTCCCCCCCTCCCAATACAAAGTGAACTTTCTGTTTTCAATACAAAACAATTTTTTTTTAATTTTTTTTTTTGAACGAAATTTTAACATCACAGAAATAAGAACAACAACTAAATAAATAGGGATTTTTTTAATATAAGCAAAAAAAACTTAGCTTTTCCCTTTCTTCATATTCTTTCCTGAAAAATCTTCTTTTCAGGCAATGTAATATTAATACCGTGCGCAAATAGCCGAATACCTTTCAATCCGTTCTCATCAAACGCTGTTCATGTTTTCCCCACGTGCAATGCCTGTGTTTGTGATGAGTGTATTTCAATCAGAGTCTACTTATCTTCTATTGGCTCAGCCGCCGTCTATGAAGGCACATCATAATGACACCCGGATCTGTGGCAACAGAGCACACTGACACAGCTATGTGTTAAGGAAACCTACCTTTTGTTCTTGAGAACCGCTTGTGGGCAAACTATAGGGAAAGAATGAGATATTTACCTCGAAATTAATCTTGATCCCTTGTATGAGTCCCTTTTAAGGCATGATAAATAATTGTATTTTAGTAGAGCAATCGGCTTCACTCTTTACATCACTGGTGACATTTTAGGTGAGTATTTCTTTAAGGTGTGTGACTACCCAAAAAAAAAAAAAAAAAAAAAAAAAACGAATGCGCTATTTCGCCTTGCAATAAATGTCACAAAAAAAATATTTTTGAGATATGATATTGAAATTTTGAGACAATTTTTTACTCCATTTTTTCTGTATAATGAACTAAAATATAATCTGTATGAGTGCATTTACTATTTTTTTTTCCTTTTCTCTTTATAAAATATAAACTTTTTATTTCAAAATCGAGTTTCGGCACAAAATTTACAGTTTTTAAACTGTTAGCGATATTGCAAACATTTTAGCTCATTATGCGCAGAAAGATGTTATTCACCTACTGTGTAAATATTTTTAAAATAAACTGAATAGAAATTTGAGTACAAGATTTGTCGTAAGTGCAATTTTTCGCATCTGTAACTGCAAATTTTACTAAAAATCACCAATATTTTAAAACTTAATGATGACTTGGTCAATATAACACTAATAATATTATTTTTATGTCCTATTTTTATTAAAACATGATTATTCAGTTACAAATTCATATTGTTAGCGAAAAAGGGTCCGAAGGTAGTCACATACCTTAAGAAACTATGAATGTCTTTGAGTTACTTTCAGTTTTTGATGCTATATCAGTTGAACGAAACATGGCCAGATTGCCACTTTATATGATGCTCCAGTGTACTGTACAGTATTACGTCTGTGTAGACTTTCCTCATAATGTGCAGTTAATTATTTAAAATAAATAATAATAATAAATATAATAGCAATAATTTTTAAAAAAATTAAATAAATAACAATAATAAAAAAAGTCTATCAGTTAGACCTATAATTTTCAAACCTTATCTCAGGTTCTTGAAGAAATTAAATTTCTTCAATAGCAGGATTTCTTTCTACGAGGTTAAAACAGTAAAAGGATTTTTAACTTGTTAAATTATTCATGAGCTTTCAACTACTTTTCTGGTAAATTTAATTTATAACAAAAGAAACTGAAACTATGTTTTATATTGTTCTTCCCATATAGCAGTACCACAGGTCTGGTGAACTGAACCAGAAGCCGAGGTGGTTATGGACCCCTTCGGCTTCTGGTCGGGGTCAAAAAAAAAAAAAAAAAACCGCTCTTCAGGGCCTATCCAACCGGCTAAATCACATGGTGTTGTAAGTACGGGGAACCTTGGAGTGAAATTAAATGAAATGTTCTTGAGCAAAGGAGGGTCAGGGGGGCATGAATCAGCTATTTAAATTTATCAAAATGAAAAAAGTTACGGGTTTACACTTTTACATAGAAAGCAGGATAAGAAGACATTGTGTTTTAAGCTATTCAAACCTCAAGCTAACCAGGAGGTTAGGAAGAATTACTATTTTAATAGGTTAGTAGACGTTCGGAATTGGAGGAAGAGGAAAACCTAACGGAAGAGGTTGTAATGAGTAAGGGAGTGGATAGCTTTAAAAGGGCCATTGATCTTTATTGGGGACTATAATTTGATCAGGCCCAACCAAGCTGGGCCCAGAACCTGTTGTTGGTCGTCACATTTGCATTTGTATAAATGTCTCTCTCTCTCTCTCCTTCGCAGCTGAATCTGTCCTCCGCCGCCAGTAGTCCGCCATGTCGGGGGAGGCAGCAGCGGAGGCTGAGCGGCGCCTTGAGGAGCGCCGTGCGCGCTCCCTCGCCCTGGAGCGGGCGTACGTGCACGACGTGTACGACCGGATCGCACGGCACTTCGCGGACACGCGCTACAGGCCCTGGCCCAGGGTACGGCAGTTCCTTAGGGACCTGGAGCCCGGGAGCCTCGTCGTCGACGTGGGTGAGTCTCGAATAGTTTACTACCTAGATTCCCTGTATAGACAGGCCGACACATCAGATTAAGTTTGACCACTTTGGATCCAACTTTTCATTGTTGCGGAGCTAGGGTAACCAGAGCAAAGTTTCTGGACATTGACAAAATTTGCAAAATTCACTTGCCGATAATAACTGCTCGCAGCGAAAATTACCAAAACATGATAATGCCCCAGAAAAGACAACCACTCAAACATTCGCTGGATCTAAAGTAGTCCAACTTGAGCTTATGCATCGGCTTGTCTATATAGAGGCCTTTTACTATCGTTTTCATTCAGCGAGAAACTTTGCCATCCGTGATCAGTTATATCCTCTACGGCTAGTTTCAATAAAGATAGAATGATTTCCTTCACATTGAAGTTCTATCCTGAGGAGCATTCTGGGCCATAATTTAAGCAGCGTTACTCGCGTCAGAATTTGATTTAATTAGAACTAATTCGGAAGAAAATAAAAAAGAAAACGAAGGAACTCAAAATTAAAACTATTAGAAACGATTCGAATTTTTGTTGCATACAAAATTTCATGTATTCTTTTAATATTTGCTAAAATTTGGTAATTTAAGCCGTTGGTATGATTTGCATAATTGTCAATATATAGAACATCCAACAACTTGTATTCAGTTTACTTATTTGCGCGGTATAGCTTATAGAAGCTGTTGCACCAATAAAGTAAATAAAACCTACCACCTACCACCAACCAATCAATTTACTTCCTCCAGCTATAGATTTTGTTGATAGGTTAATTATCGTCATATCTGTGGCACAGAGGATCCTTTTACTGTCACTTCTTCAAAGTAGTAAAATCCTTGGTGATATTAGAGAAGAGCTAAGTGATCGGAGTCATTTCAGTGGTCGCTCTACCAAACCTAAAAATTCTCGTTAGACTCTCTTTGGTCTCGTCAACACCAACAGGGATCATTGCTTCCCTTCTAATCCATGCTTAGGAAACATACTTGAATTTACCGCATGCATAATAATATTTTCCATTAAAGATAACATAATGCACCTCATAATTATCTATAATATCATCAGAAGACATTGGTTTCAATGGATTTTGAAATTACCTTGGTAAAGGAAGAAGACATCGGTTTTTCCGGATTAGATAGAGCACACTTTCTTAATCATCGCTACGTTTCCTTTTTATTATTATTGCAATAATTAGAATTTTCATGGGGGGGGGGTGACTCATCGTTACCATACGCACCACCGGCGACTATGACTCCATCTCTCTATCCATAATCAGCAAGTAATTCTCATTGGAAATAGTGAAGACTGTCGATTTCTTGCTCTATCTGTGCTTGGAATTTCTGAACTGGCATAATAAGCGATTTACTGAGATTAAATTTTAGCTACTATTTAAAAAAATTAAGGGCAACCAGGTAAATAATGTTATTCAAAAAGATGTGTTCTAAAACCTTTTGTGTCATGTTTTTTTTTATCCCCTTTTTCATCTGAGCCTTTAACCTTAAAATGTGAACGATTCAAATTCAACATCTTTTAAAAAGCTGGTCAGCAACCATCCTCCCTCTGTTCCTTCTTCCAGGGTGCGGTAACGGCAAGTACCTGCACCTGAACCCGGACTGCATGGTGGTGGGGGCGGACCGGTGCTCGGCGCTCCTCCTCTCGTGCCGCACCGACAACGGAGAGGTGGTTCGGGGCGACTGCCTCGCGATGCCCTTCCGGGATGGGGCGTTCGACGCCGCCCTCTCAGTGGCGGTGCTGCACCACCTGGCCACCGCCGAGAGGCGGGTGGGCGCGCTGAGAGAGCTGGCGCGCCTGCTGCGGATAGGCGGCAGGTGCCTCATCACCGTCTGGGCCTCGGAGCAGGGACACCGGAGGGTGAGTGGATTCTCTGTGTGTTTTCTTTTTTTCTTAATGATACTTTTAGTTTTGTTAACTAAATATGTCCCCCTCATGAAGCAATTAGTGCAATACTCTATGTAAAAGTAACAAAACCAAGGAGAAGAGGAAATGTGCAGCTTTGATTGGACCGATGGCATGGGCGTCGCTGGCTGCTGAACATTGGGGGGGACTTTGGAAAAAAAGAAATGCTAGTTTAAGAGTTTGCAAAGATCAATGAAGATTGCAATTTTCAAATAAGAACCATAATTAGTCATATTCTGACCCGTCGCGGGGACAAAAAAGTTGGGGGGTGTATGAAATTAACGACTCCTCATTAATTTCAAACGCATCTTAAATACAGAGTGAAACAAATGGGTTCAGCTTATTTCTAAGAGGGAAGTCATGTTGAGAATGTGTTCCTAATCGTAAATATATTATTTACCTAGAAGTAAGAAGGTACGGGGCTACCTCCCCCGGAATATTTTCCGAATTTGTGATCTTAAAAATGCATTTTAGACGATCTTTGGTAATGTTCGGGGAGAAGAGGTTCGAGTGCGCTCTTCCGTCCATTTTTCGATATCGAAACTTTAAAAACTCAATTATTATCGCAAATTGTGCTATGGAAAGGGGGGATCGGGGATTTTTTTCGAAATTGTATTGCTAAAAACGCAATTTTAGACTATCTTTGTTGATAATACGCAGATTAGATATTCAAGTTCCCTCTTTTTGGAAAATTATTTGAATTGCAGTCTTAAAAATGCATTCTAAACATTTTTTGACAATGGTAGTAATTGAAGAGGTTCGGAGACGCTTCTCTGAACATTTTTGGAAATTGAAATTTTAAAAACACAATTATAGATCATATCTGATTGTTTTAGGAAAACGGAGGTGCGGGGGTTCTGCCCCGAAACTTTTTTTGAAATTGTAATTGTAAAAACGCAGTTTTAGACGATCTGCGTTGGTGTTAGGGGAGGGGAGATTTAGGGCCCACCCCGGAACTTTTTCAAAATTGAAGGGTCGTCTTTGGTAACTTTAAAAGGACAAATGTTCGATTCAAGTTTCGAATTTCGACAAATATTCGAAAAGGGAAAAATTCCCTTTAATAACTATTCATCTGGCATTTGATCTTCAACAATATGTGAAAAATGTTTCTAATATTTTTTTTTTTTCTTTTGATTTTTTTTTTAAATTATTGCTTCTTACCCTTTCTCTCCTCCATGCACGCATTTGTTTTTGCTTCAACTGTGCCTATGCTGAGAACGATGCTTTCACCTAATTTTGAAAGTTCCATTTTGAAATAAGCAAAAAATTAGGTTTGAAAACTTCAATTTAAAATAATTTGTGTGGAAGATAAATAACTTGCTTTCTTTAATGATAATTCAGTTCTTTTTAAAGATTTTTATGGAAATGCAGCGATAAAATATTTTGTCGGCTTCAACTTTTAAAAAATAATTTAGTTATCAAAATAATACTCAATTAAGCCAGCCTTATTATTTCATCACTTAAAAGTTAAAACAGAATAGTTTCCATGTAAACTATTTCTTAGTTAGTTGAAAATATAATTCTAATTTGGAATAAACATATCTCGTTTATCAACATTACTATTATTGAACGTTTGCTTTTCAACTCCAATGTCATAAAAATGTATATCAATTAGTAACTACAAAAGTAAGAAAAATTAGTAAGCTAACACGAAAATACAGGTAATTTTCTCTTGTTGTGTGTTACTTAAGTTGTTTAAAAAGTTAAATTACTTCGATCAAAAAATTAGCATCTCAAAAAAAAAAAAAAAGTCAAGTAAATATTTTTACTTTACTTTTAGAACTTAGCACCCAATTCAATACTGCAATTACAATTAGATCATTATTCAATATATAACAGTCCTCGTATCATGCAAAAATAATGTAAGGAATGAATAAATATATTTTTTTTCTTCAAAAACCGCGTATTATGAAAAGTTTTTTTTTTTAATTTTAACGCTAAATGCATATTAATTTTCTTTAAATTACAGATAAAAAAATGTAAAATTTCAACGTAAAATATAACTTAAACAAGTGTTCATTTTACTCTCAAAAATATATGAAGCAAATTTCAAATTAAACATGCGAATATTTTTCAAAATAATGTGATCATAAGTTCATTACATAAAATTAAATTTTACGAGTTTATTATCATTATTAATAATAGTAGTAGTTAGTGGTAGTAATAATAGCATTATTATTTTAATTCTATGCACAGACTCAAGAGCAGTGACACACAACGTTTCTTGGCGATAAATATTAAAGTAGTTACTTCTGCTCTGAATAGATTCTCAAAATAAGTCAAAATCAAACATGAAAGATGCAAGGTGCGGACATTATATTTCTTTCAAAAAATAGCTAAAACGAGATTTAATATCAAGCAGGGCCGGCCCGACATAAAAATTTCGCACAAGCAGAGAATTATTTGGCGCCTCCCACCCCCCAACCCCCGTTTTTTTCCAAGCACATATGATTGACCAAGACTAAGACAAAAGTAATTTTTTTTCAAATGAACTGGAATATTTATTTGCATTGTTATAATAATTTTAAAATTTAAAGCAGTGATTTTAAAAAATAAAAATAGCAGGAGATTATAAAACTAATAATATAAAAAATAATTAATTAGAGTAAAATATTATTCTTAAAACACCGTCTCGTGTAACATCATAGTAAAATAAAAAGTCATATAAACTGTGCTTATAAAACCACTCCTCTTGCTTTAATTTCTGCAAAATCTTTCAAAATGATGTCCGTATCGATATTGGACAAGATGTCTTTTTTAATAGACAAAGGGGCTAGACTGCATATAGTCTTTCCTGTAATATTTTAGACATAAGATGATTTTTTATTATTTTCAGTTTTGAGAAACTTATATCCCCACTGACGACTGAAATTAATAACGTTAAGATAATTCGTAAATTGCAAAACAAGATAGCGAAATACGTAATTTTTTTTCCTCACCTGCTTTGATTGTAGCTCGTTTCCTTCCCAGCTTGATAGAGCATTAGTAGTTGATATAAAAAACTTTTCGTAGCCTTTGCCTGTTTTTCACGGGACGCGGATAAAACGTCCAAAACCAAGGGTCCAAGACCAAGTCCAAGGCTCAAATTCAAAAGGTACAATAGACAGAAGATCCTGCAGACTTAAGAAGGTCCAGATAAGATCCATGGGTCATAAGGTCTGACAGACATAAGGTCCACAATTTTGGACAGCTAAGACATAAGGTTCAGTTTTCTCAGCAGGGTGGACATAAGGTTTTTACTTCATTCGTTTTTTATTCTTTGTTTCTTGCGCTTTTCGTTTGTTACAAAACGTACCAGATTTTTTATAGTTTTCAAGCATTTTAGTATTTTTATACTAATTTCCCTTTGATATTTTAAGCAAATTGTACGTTGGTAGCTGAGCTGCAATCATCACGAAAATATGCGCGTGTTATTAAAGAAGGCAACAGCTGTTGAAGGCACTCTCTTGAGGCCAATTGGAAAATGACTAAAAAGAGAAAAATAAAAAAAAAAACAGTGCCCATCCAATACTGATCTCTCATTCCTGGTGACCACCAGCAAGCTTGAATTATCAATTGTCACACGGTTTTACAAGATCCCCCCGTAAGATAACGCAAGTTGCGGTGACCCTACGGCGTATCCCCTTAAAAGTTCGGACCCCCTGTGATGTGAGAACCGAATAAAATGCGGCCAATCTCGAATTCTAACGTTTACCAGTAGTATCTATTATCTAACGTAGGATCTTTCTCATGACTATTTACAATACTCCTTCCAGAATCGTAGCAATTTTGTCAACCCTCAACCTTTCAACCCTTATCAGAAGGAAGACGTTTTATGCCTTTTGCCATTTAATGGCCTTTCAAGCACCACGGCTGTTGTTTCATTTGACCATTCAATTGCTTCCAGGTGTGAGGGCCTCGAGAAACGATGTGTGATAGATGAAGTGATATATGCCATTTCTCAAACTCTTCCCAACAAAGCAATCCGGACATAAATATTTTTGCTCGTTAACGTTGTATTTGTGAGACTGAAGAACGAATAGCTAACTATACTGCCGTGCTAAGCGCAAAAGTCGTATCTGCACTTTTTGTCAAAATTGAGTTACGGTCACCACGTGATTCTTTGTCACATACTTCACCTAAATACAAAGTTTTGTGGTCATTTGTCCATGGAAAATATTTTTAAAAATTATTTGAAAAAGTTTCATCTGAATCAAATACACGGAGAAGCAAAACTTTAAACAGTCATTTTTCCTTTTCAAGTCGTCTGCAGATACGACTTTTGCGCTTAGCACGGCAGTATAAGCCCCAGCTCGAAGGCTGTTTGAACTTAGAGTCCAGGCTGAGCCCGAATCATCTCTAGCAGGCACTGATTAAAAACTTATGTTTATTTATTTATTTATTTATTTTTTGCACAAACTATTAATCGTGTGTATGTAATTTGAAATATACTAAATATGTATTTTTATTCCCGTAATTACCTTTCTTTTAAAAGAACTAAAGATGGGATCATCCCAAGAAAAATTCCTCCACCTTAATAAGTTGGGCCCCAGACCTATTCCTGGGGCTCCATATTTCTAAGGGGCCTCAATTTTTTCTAAAGATATATCACAGCATAAGAGCTATGGGAATAGCACACGTGTATATTTTAAAGAAACATTATTTTAAAAAATAACGACTTATTAATTGGAAAAAAAATTTCTTGAACGAGAATTTTTATTGATTCTTGCAGCTAGTAGATTTACCATGTTTTAACTGTAGGGGCCCCATGACCATAGAAGCCCCGGAGGGATACAAATATGTACATGATAAATGATTTATATAGTGCTGAGATGTACAAAGGGGCCTTCAAAAATGCATTTTGACAGACCCCCCCAAACCTGTAAATCAGCCACAGCATTTTGCCATTGAATCTTTAGGGGGCCTCCAAATTACTGTGGGTCTTGGGCCCTAAAAATTAGTAATTCGGGTACTGCTTGGATGCAGGGCCCTATTGGGATCAGTCGTCCTATCGGCTTCAGCCCGAGCCTATAATCCTTAGGTAACTTTTAGTTTCCATGGATTTTGAGCATTTCTCACTCAAACTCATGACTTTCCTTGGCAACTCCTTAAATTAAAAATATTTTGGTTTTGAGGATGTGACGCTTAGCCTGAGGCCCCAGACTCGCGCCTCAACGCCTATTGGGTAATCTGCTAATGGTAGTGATGGGTTTTGCAGGAGAAAAATGATTGCTCCAATAAGGTTGCTAAAAGCACAAAAAGCAAGAGATAGCTGCATGGGAAAGTAACTCAGACGGTCTTTCCAATAAATACGGAAGTTTTTGTTATTTTAGTTCAGATCGAAGTTCTAATTTAATTTGATTCAGAAATGAAAGTCCCGATTTTTTTTTTCCAAAGTTATTATTTTAAAATATTGAGGGGGACTTCTGATGAGTTCAAAATATTGGGGGGGACATGTCCCCCTCGTCCCCCCCGCCAACGACGCCCGTGACCGATGGCCGAGGGTGAGAGGGTTCTCTGTGTTTTCCTTTTTTTGCTTGATGACAATTTCAGTGTTGTCAACTATAACCCCACCCCCCCTCCGCCATGAAGCAATAAACTATGTAAAGGTAACAAATTCAAGGGGAGGTAGAAATGTGCAGCTTCTGTTGGACCGATGGCCTGCTCTAGAGCACCTAGGACGAGACCTTGGTCAAAGTCTGTCCTTGTTCTTCAGCTCGGGCACCTCGGGGTTTCCTGAAGAATTTCCTTGAGCTTTTCTTCAAGGAGCTCCTTCGGATTTTTCGAAGCGTGTGGAGGACTCTTAAGTGAGCCCTGATGGGAAAATGGTGTCAACATCCAGCCACACCCTGGGCATATTCAGAAATGCATAGAACTTTCAAAAGTAGACTTAACAACTGATTCCCTACTAGTCATTGATTTCTCGACAGTCAACATCCTGCTGGAGTTGATCTGACTTGTGTCAGATCTTTAAAGATGGTAAGCAACAAAATGTTTAATTAAAAATAATCCAATACTTAGGGAATGTAATATATGGAAAAATAAAAGACAACCAGTGAACAAAAAGCACGGATATTGGTCAGTGCCCCAAGGTCAACGAAAATAAGAAAGACCTAGGAAGAGAGGATTGAATGAGATTGAAATGGACCTAAAAAGTAGGAAAGTGAAAAAATGAAGAATTAAACCAGTAGCTAGATTGTTTTGTCGTTAATTAAAACCAACCATGAGTATAAAATTGGATGCTTGGTTCCTATTTAATTGGATCATATGTTAATTATCACGTTATCTATTTACCTGAAGCGGAACCAAAATATCTCACAGCAGAAATTTCGAACATAGTGTTGCTAAAAGTCTAAAAAGTACGAATATTTTGACAATGTGTTTGTGTTGCTTCATTTATTTTTTCTCTAGACATCTTATGAAACATTTTACATCATATTTTCAAAGCTTTGTTCCCTTTTTGCGCTTTTGCCTTAGTATCGTGCATATTCAGCAGAACTATTCGTTCAAACCCCCCAAGTAAACCAATCAAATAGTCACTTGGTAGTTCAAAAAATGTTCAAATGTTTCTTATTCCTACCTCCTACCTGATATCATCTTCCTTTTTTGACTCAGTAGAAATGAATTTTATAACCTAAAAACATTTTTGTTTCTTTTAAATGTAATCTTTCTTCGAAAGAGATTTGAATTTTACTCTTTTCCCACAGTTTGATTCCCAAGATGTTCTGGTTCCATGGCACGAGCCTGTCAAGAGCAGCAGTGAAGGTAACTTTTTCTACTTTTGCCCTCAAAATTTTCCATTCCTGTTCTTAAATTTCGTGTACCCATAAATGTCAGTTTAACCCTTTTCCACCATTACATCATAGGCTAACGAGTACGCAAGTAGATGGAGAGACAAAACTTTCACATATCTCGACTTTTATCAGAATATATTAAGCAAAAATTAAACTTTTTATTCCCTTTAAAAGTAGACTGCATGTTCAACTGAGTTCGCTACATTTAAGCAGCGGTTGTTCTGTCTGTAGAACTTCATTAAGAGTAGCTTTCGCTCATGCCAGCGAATTTTTTGCAACACATATTAAAAGGGAAAAAATACTAAGTTGAGAAAAATTTGAAAAATAACAGTAGCAATGAAAACTTTTCGAAAAAATTAATTATTGCTTATTCCTTGGTGACAGGATATCAATCTAATTAGGTAAAAATTCATTCGAAGAAACAATCGCTTTTAAGCGTAAGTTGTTTTAGAAAAATTTCTACTCATGCTATTGCCTGTGAGCACCAATAGCTGTTTCTTATAAAACTTTTAAAACCTTACTTCGACATTTATTTCAATTAGGTTCAGAAGAAAACCGCAACGTAACATGGAACATGTCAAAACAGGTCTGATGAGAGGCCATGTTAGCATATTCAGAAACTAACCCTTGTAGGGGCTGTACTGGAGCGCCATTTTCAAATGTCTGTTTGTGTTATCATCGCCTGATGCGATATAGAAATTCCTTTGGACCACCAATGCTTGGACCTTGCGCAGGAGAAACCTTCAGACGAAAACACGCTGTTTTGCGTCTATTAACACCAAAAGGCAGGGAACCCTCAAGAATGCGAGCAAATAGTCAACAAGTGTTCGTTTTCCGCGAAATCAAGCCATATGCTTATTGTGTACCAACTGTAATATGGCAAATGGTTGACATTTGTTGTGTCCAGCGAGAATTCCTGTTTGGTGTGAAGCGACATCATGACACTATTCTGGATTATAAATTCGAGTAGAATGTAAACGCTTTGACAAGAGAGCGGTAATAACTTTCATCGTTCTCAGAGTGAGATAAACACACGTTGTCTGATAAACCCAGCGGACGGAAAGGCCCCCTCATATACCCAGACTTGGGGGGGGGGGGGCAGCGGGAAGAAACGATTTGGAGAGTGAACAACACGGAAGGACGGTTGTTGCGCAGAGTTCTAAATATCTTAATGTATAATTTGTGTAACATAGCTGTATATAGGTGTAAAAATAAAGATGCTAGAATTTTACTTGTATCCTGAGTCTCAATCAACTAACAAACAGAGTGACCAAAACGGTACAGGGCTCATCTTAGAATTAGAGTAGTATTTTTTATTAATTTTATGGGGGTTAGGGGACCCGTTGACCAAACTGACAAGGCGATCGACTTAGCTGTGCGCGGCCCAGCGTCAAAATTCATATTTATAGACTACGTACTGTGACATTTGATAAAGGTTGACCACCAGAGTTGGCGCGTGGAAACAGTCCGTTTTATTAAAAAATAGGAAGGATCAGTGAGAGAATTAATATTTTACTTACTTTGCTCACAAAACTGTTTACTGCCCGTGTGATTTCTCTGAAGCTACCTGTTAAAAAAGGAAGCTGCCCGTTTCCGCTTCAAAATCATGCGCCATCTGTCCGTGGTCAAACTTTAAATGTATCTTTTGTTTCGTTGTGTTTCTGATGCATATTCTGTTCACGCCAGACCGGGGCTCTTCGGTGGAGAGGGAGCTGACAAGCACGACGACCAGCGACGACGACGTGCTCGTCTACCACGCGTACTCGCACATTTCGGACGGGGAGTCTCCGCACGCCGCAGCGACCGGCCGCAAACGACTCCGTGCGCGGAATGGGCGCGGCCGCCACCTCCACGCCCACCACCGTAACAACAACAACAGCAGCCAGAGCAGCTCGGACCTGTCGAGCCCCAACGAGACCTGCTACAGCTTCGTGAGGCGCGCCTTCCAGAAGCTCTCGTCCGCCTCCACGGAGGGTCTGGCCAAGAAGAACTCGCCCCCCAGGCCGTACTTTTACAGATCCTGTCGGAGGCCCTGCGTGTCCGACAGCATGGAATTCGGGTCCAAAGGGAATGCAGAGGAAAGTGCGTCTCGGAAAGATTTCCAGAAGCAGGTAAATATATATACCGTCGAGCCCGTTTATAAGAATATTCCGCTTAATATAATACATTTTCAATGCACGAAACTGTTGTAATATCTTGTTTTGATCCCGGATAATGAAACATTCCCAGTCCCCGATTATTTTTCGGAGTTAATGATTTGTTTTATTTCATCTATTGTGCTGCCAATCTATTATAATGTCTCTTACTAAAGCATTTATTGCAAATGATCCCATTTAAAGCAGGCTGTCCATACCTGTACCGTCATCTGGTTGAACGAAGCATATTTGTGCCATTTTGGCACCGTAACAAGTTATTGAATTTAACTCTATGTGGTACCTCCCTTTGAGAGTATGTTATACATTAATACTTCATAACTGCATTTTAAAGAGAACCTGTAGTGAACTTGCATCTCTGTGGATATTGTGTATAAGTGTGGCAGATTAATGAGCAGATGACTAATAGAATATTGCCCAGTTATTGAAGTTTATTAATTGGGAAAAATTGTCATAATTGTTACTGCTCAGAGACTATTCTCTACGTCATTGATCATGCATGAACAGTTAATAAATTATCTTTTCCTTTAGGATTAGTTACTAAATAACTTCATTCCTTCTGAACACCAGTTACGTCAATGTTTTACATTTATTGTTTACGATTATTTTGTCATTTGTATGGTACATTTTTTTCATTACTTCCGTTTAAAAAGCGGTTTGTTGTTAGTGAAATTTCCAATAAAGGAAAGACCCCTTTCAAACCATTGTATTGTTTTCTTTCTTTTCTCGCTGAAGGATAGCCTGGACGCTGATTGCCCTGACCTGCCCCACGAAGACGATATTCCCATCGAGATTCGTCACTTGGAAGCATATGAAACGTGCCAGACCTGTGGCTCCGCCCTCGACCACGCCTCTTGCGCCTCCTGCTTGCCCACTTCTGAAGGGAAGAAATCGCGCTCTTTAGGTGAGCCAATGCAGCTTTATAACAAGTACACGGCAGCATAGAATGAATTACTAACAGCGACCAAACGTGCTTTCAAAACTTTTAAATGTGTTTAAAACAGCAGTTTTAAGCTAATTTTTAGGACAGAATATCAGCACAAAAACAGTCAGTCAGTAAATTTTCAATTTTTTCGAAGCTTGCTAGACATACTGAGACATTAATCTCTTTGCTTATAAGACTAAGTTTTTTCTCATTTATTTTTTTAAAAATTTACAAAAACATTGGGAGAAATTGCAGAACGAGACATAGTTAATGAACACGCTCGACAGTTGAAAGCGACAATTAATAAGACTTAATGACATTAACTTAATGTCTATAATCACAAAGCTATAATTTGCATAGTCACAAAGCATAAGCTATCGAAAATTATTTTTGCCTTGCATGCCAAAAGTGTTCGATCCGAAGCATTTCGAACCAGCGATGTGTGATGTACCATTACTATCACTAAAACTTAAATTTAAGGGTTTAATGGTCTAACCCTTATATCTACTTTTAAGAGGCACAAAAAAGACTAAAAAGACTATTGGTACACAATTCCGAATTAAAAATTCTTTTTTTTTTTTTTTTTCGAAAAATAACTAGATTACTTCCTATTTCGTAACTACTTCAAGGTTAACAGACTAATTTCTCTTTTTCAGGTGACTTCTTGAACATGATTCCACGACTCCTGCGGGTGAAGAAATGCGAGAAAGAACCCCTTCAAGACCTGCACAAGCGTATCTCCACGGCAAGCGATCCCAGGGAATATGTGGTGAGGACTCGGGGGCTGGCGCAACCTAACGGCATTGTTCGATCCAAATCCACGCTGTCTTTCATGTCTCGCCTTGAGGAGCTCATGGCCTCTGCTTCCCTCGTTGACCCCGCCCATGGGGGAGGAGCCAACCCAAACTGTAGGGCGGGGCCGCGGTCACAGACACAGCTGCCATCCCTGGTTTCACTTGGAGAGGGAAATGCCGGAATGATAAAACAAGTGGAAGGAAGCACTAATCCCAGAAGGTGATAGCAGTTTAAGCCAATTCTTGTAATAGCGTTTAAAAGACAATTTTGTCTGAAGAAAAATTCTGTGAAAAGTAACTGCATGCAAATAATTGACAAAAAAGGGAAAAAAATCCTTTTAGTGTCATATTAATCTAAGAATAATGTAATCTTTTGCAAGAATTTAATCCGTATTCTCATACTTTTGTCACTGAGATCTATTGGTTTTCTATAAAGATTTAAACCATTGTGGTCCTTTTTCAAGGGAACTTTTATATTCTTTTTGTTTCTCTTGATTCTCTAGTGCTACAAGTAGGTGAAGGAAAATTTTCATTTGTGTTTAAAAAAAAAAGCTTTATTTCTTTATTATGTATTATTTATTTTTTAAACGAACGAGAAAGTAGGTTAACAAGAAAGCATAAACATAACCCCACCCTATTTTTTTATCACAACATTTTTATAAATTCCTCTGTTCTCAAAAATAATTCAACGTCGTGCTTTTGATTATTCCTATCACCACTTTCTTCGAAGTTTAAAATTTTGATATTAGAAATCTATAAATAGTTACAATTGGGGGGGGTGTCAAATTATATAGTTTCTTTACAAAAACTTCGTAATTCGGAAACATCGTCGTTTATTGATATATAACATAAAAAATAAAATCTTAATTTTTAAACTATACATTATCTTTGCATAGATACATTAGTCCAGCAGATGCTTTACGCAAACTTCGCCAGGACGTCTCCCTACAAGATGAGGAAGAAAAATTGCAGAACAATGAGCCGCCTATAGAGGCGGAGAAAAAAGAGACCACGCCTGAGCCTCCGAACGAGGCCCCAGTTGTAGAATCACCAACTGAACAGAAAGAAAAGGTAAAATCCCTTTCATATTTTCTATTGCCGACATTGGAGCAGGGTTTCGCATCCTCTGAAGACACTCCCGGCCCATTCTGTGAGGACACATTCACCAGTAATCACAAAAAAATATCCTTTATTTCATAAATTGGGAATTCATAGGAAAGTAAATTACTCTTTCCAATATACTATATCTAAATGCAACTTAACTTGATACTGAACGTCACTATCGCTGACTGCTTAGAGATCGCTGACTGCTTATGAGCTCTTATTGGGCGGAGCCAATAAGAGCTCATAAGCAGTCAGCGATCTCCTCTAATTCTCTAAGTAGGCTGTGACGTTTTATCTAGCTCGTTTTTCATAGGCTAGCGTCACGCTGACGTCACGATGTTGTTGTCAAGAAAGGTTGCAGTGTAGTATAATGGTAGTGGTAGACTCCACCTTACAAAGAAGGGCGTGGCTTAAGAGTGTACGAATTCTGTGGAGTAATAATACACAAAGCAGCTTTCAATAGTAAAAGAGGACTGTGAATGTAAAAAGAAATAATTAGTGCTGTAATTTTACAGTTGCAAATAGACAAAATTATCCTCTTCACTCTGAGGGAAATATTTGATGATAAATGTAAATAAGCTTGAATGTTGAATGATAAAATATTTGGAATGGCAGTAAATTGGTAAATATCGTTTTCAGAAAATAATGAATTAAGTCAATCCATTAAATGTTACTAATTATTTAAATTACAACTTCGTTTATTTAGAAATAAAATAAATTCCTTTGTGTTGAAATGTAAATGATGATTAAACAACACAATGAAATGCGCAAATTATCAAAACATTGCCTCGTGTTTTGAGGTTATGAAGAATCTTTCAATATAGAAGAAATGAGTTCAGGGACAAGCAAAAGATTGGTGACAAGTGCTTCCGACGCAAAAGAAGGTAGCTCATGGATGAAAGTCTAATCACTCGTAAAGTGTTTTGCAAATTTATTTCATATGTTGTTAAATTATCTTTCATACAAACTTCATCAGGTCATGAGGTACCATGTAGTCATTGATAATTTTTGTAATAATTGTGAGTTTAAAGAGTGTCCAAGGAACGCCCCGGGTGACTCGATCATAAACAATTTCCAGATCTTCTCTCAATTAAATCAAACTCTCTTATTCTGTTCCAGGCCGAGTCCGGTACTCTTTCGTCCTACTACTCGATGCCTGAACTGTACAAACTGACTGTCGAACAAGAACCGGCGACAGCCGAGCGCCACATCAGTTTCTACGAGCAGGCCGTTCGTTCGGAGGGTGGGACGGAGGAGGGTCCTGACACGGTTCGTCCCATGGTACAAGAGGAAGCTCCGCCCCAGAGAGGCCTCGTCAAAAGGAGTCTCAGCGTAGACACCGGTGACAATTCATCCTCTTCACACCGGGTGGGTGCAATTCTTCTTTCATCGGCGTAGTTTAAGCTACACTTGTGAAAATAGGAATGCCATTGAAAGATAACCGTCAGTAATTTTCGGTTTTGGTTTTCAAAAAGTTGTCAATCATTATCTCTTCCATTTAAAGAGGACATCAAATAATCTAGCTGAAATTGTTATATCTGACTAAAACATCTGTTTAAAAAAAAATCCTTGATGAGAAAAAAATTGTAATATTTCATTATTATTCTCTAATTACATTTAACACAGTTCAAAAAACTCAAATATGTAAAAATCATCAAAAGTATTAATTTAATTTATCAATCTGGTCCTTTCAAAGAGTTTTTCTCTTGTTCAATATTTTTTTTGAACAAAATATAGTAGTTCGGCAAAGATGGATTGTTATAGGACACTTGGAGTCGTTGTGCAGGAATGACTGCTTATCTCTACTAATAATAAAGCTGAAGGTGGGTCTGTCTGTCCTTCTGTCTGTTACGCGCGTAGCGCCAAAACCGTTCAGTCAATTTTCATGCCACTTAGCACAAAATTAGTTTGTAGCATGTAGTTTTGCACCTCGAAGCGATTTTTCGAAAATTCCATTTCGTTCTTTTTCTATTCGAATTCTTAGCGGAAATTCGATAAAATAGGGAAGAAATATTTCATACACATTTTCAAGTTTTATGTCATTCGAAAGCTTGAAATTTTCTGCACAAAATGAAGTTTTTTCGAAGTTTCTACGATCCTCAGGAGAGCTGTAACAATTGTTTTTAGAATCCCGGAATTCAAGGCTTACCTTCAGTACAGTGCCTTCAGTAAAGCAAGCCAAACGATTCTAAAATGGTTCAGCTCTAGAATAAAATTTGTTTGAAAAGAGAGATAAAATGAATTATTTTCTCAACGGAAATCAACTTTTCATGTTGTTACTATGGTTACGTGTTCATACTTATTTTTGTTTCGTTCTTCTTCCAGCGTTGCCAGACGTAGTATTTTTGATTCTACGGTGGTATTTTTTCGGGCCAAATAAGGAGCGTAGTATTTTTCTGGCAACCCTGTTTCCAATATACTAATGACTTAATTAAAAGATTTGGCGGATTTTTTTTTTTTCATTTTCATAGATTTCGCATTTCAGCAACATTGATTTTGGCAACGTTTGGAAACAATAGTATTTTGTAATATTTTTTTTTAGAGCAGGCGTAGTATTTTTTTGTTCCAATTCTCTGGCAACCCTGTCTTTTTCCCGGTGAAGATGCTTTGGGACCCTGCTTGGCGCGTTTTCAAAAAGTCAACTACGCAAAATAGCCAGGGTTACCACGCTTGGCGCGCCTATCGCCCATTTAGCGAGAAAAGGGTACCTAAAGCACAGATTAACCAAATATCGTATCAATTGCGATATTGCATCGTTCTTTTTAAAGTGTTTCATTTCGGAAAATGCATTGTTTTGTTTTTTAAGCTAGGAAAGAAAACTTTCTTCTTTTAAACTTTGGTAAGATTTCTGTTGTTTTCTGTTATCAACAAAATTGTTCTTATTTTCTCTTTTGGCTTATTTTTGTGCATCTCCCTTGGGGTTGCATTCGAATGTTCCAAGGGGGTGTTTTACCCCATTTATCGGGTAAATCAGTGTTTTCAATGCAAGGTGATATGAATTGGTTAACAAAAGTGATATGAATTGGCACGACCACTTGGCGATATGTCGCCAAGCTTTTGATCGCCAAGTGTTTGACGCCAATTTGGCGATTTTTTTTTTTTTTTTGATTTAGGTTCAATTTGGCGCTGTTGGCGATATTTTGCGAAAAATCCACTGAATGATGTTAAAATCGACGATATTTAGGAGATTAATCATTGTAAAACATTTTTACTTCCTTTTACGTAGTAAAGGAAGTATTGTGATCACGAAAAAAATTTCACTCAAATTTCGGTCTAAGTTTTGACTTTGCTCACCCCTGAAGGAATGTCGCGTAGTTTTTTCGACCTGTCAGCACGTGTATATGTACCTAACAACATACAAACAGCCGAAAAATCAATTTCGACCACCCCCGAGTAAATTACGACGAGTTTTCTCGTGACGTCTGTATGTACGTATGTGCGGATGTATGTGCGGATGTATGTGCGTATGTGGCTCGCATAACTCAAAAACTATATGCCGTAGAAACTTTTAGCTTGGTATGTAGGCTCTGAGGGGGGTCTAGTTGTGCACCTCCCCTTGTGATTGCATTCGAATGTTCCCAAAGGGGTCTTTTACCCCTTTTTTGGGGTAAATCAATGTTAATTTCACTATAGACTCAAGTGATATGAATTGGCGCCACCACTTGGCGACATGTCGCCAAGCTTTTGGTCGCCAAGTGTTTGACGCCAACTTTGTGACATATCGCCAAGTTGGCGGCAAATTGGGCGAAAAAATTATTTTTTGAATTTGGGTTCAACTTGGCGCTATTGGCGATATTTTGCGAAAAATTCACTAAATGATATTAAAATCAGCAATATTTAGAAAAATAACCATTGTAAAATATTTTTTTCATTGTTTCGTGGTATATTAGGGGAGTAAATATTTGAATTGTTACCTTACTCATTCCAAGCACTTTTTTTAACACTTAAGGCAACTACTAAGAAATTTACACGTAAAAGGAAGTAGTGTGGGGTCCATACCAGATTTTTTTGCATTGTTTCGTAACAAACTAGGGATACAAATGTTTGAACTGTTATCTTGCTCACTCCAAGCACTATTTTAGCACTTAAGGCATCTACTTATGAAATTTACACGTAAAATTAAGTAGTGTGGGGTCCATATCAGATCTTTATATCATACTTTGAAGGAATTATAGTTGAATTATAACTGAAATAGAGCATTTTTTCTGCTATATCAATTGTTTTACAAATGAACTTTTAATTTTATACCACGGGCAAAGCCGTGCGGGTACCGCTAGTCTATAATAATTACGCATTTAGCCAGCTTATTTTTCACACCTACCTCAGGTAGTAGCTGCGCGTTTACGCCCTCACTCGCTGGCCAGATTCTGTTCGGTGTATGTTTTACTTTCTTATGTTTGAAAGTGATTGACCTTAAAAAATCAAACTGATTATATCCCCACGGTCTCGGACACAGACAAAAAATAGAAATAGATGCAATTAGAGATTAGCTTATGATAACGAAAACCCATGATGGCAGTGCCTGAAATTATTAATTTGCCTCACTCTTGACACTGAATCAAGGAGTTCTACAATTTCCAAAATATTAAAGAATGTTTCAGAAACTCATAATTTCCCTCATGAGGCAAGCAAGCTGCAACAAGAATTTCACGTTCAAAGGCAGCCGTTGGGAGGCAATAATCAACTCAAAAGAAGTTTTCACAAAAATAACATCAGTATAAATTAATTCTAAAATTTTTTAACTCCATGTTAATGCCCCATGTAAATTGTTTACATCGGGCGTACCTATCTCGGCGAACATAAAAAAATATATTCGTATTCTACTTCGAAATAAGTTTTTTTTTTTCCTTTCAGGTCCCCCGGCGTTTCTCCGCCTCTGCAGCGCAGGGCGCCCTCTCTTCCGCCTTGCGGCCGTACGCCCCGCTGCCCCGCAGCTGCAGCAGGGGCAGCTCCGTCAAGAGTGACACCAGCGTCGACAGCGAGGAGAGCGTCGTGTCGGTCGTGTCCGCCAAGTGCAGGGGCGGCGGCAACAGCTGCAGCGTCACCAGCGATACGAGCGTCGACAGCGAGGAATCCGTGGTGTCCGTCATCCAGCGCAGCACCAGC
This sequence comes from Uloborus plumipes, assembly GCA_038373865.1. Lineage (NCBI taxonomy): Eukaryota > Metazoa > Arthropoda > Arachnida > Araneae > Uloboridae > Uloborus > Uloborus plumipes. The sequence goes on along the minus strand of JAXGGA010000062.1, from coordinate 13,970 downwards.
GAGGTGGACGCGCTGGTGTCCGGCCCGCAGTGCAGGGGCGCTAACAACCTGTCGCGCCTGGGCAGTCGCTCCACCCAGGCCAGCCCCATCACGGTGCTCGGCGGACAGACTTCGTCTTCTGCAGAATCGTCTCCGCCGCAGTCGGGGAAGAATGACGGACGATTTCCGGGAGCCACGACTGTTCTTGACCAACTGATGCAACAGCAAATGTACTCGCCGAGCGACAGAACCTGCCTGCAAGAATATCCTGCTGTTAGAAATACAACCACATCTACTGATATCCATCCTTCTTTGAGGAACGGAGCTCTTGAAAGTTTGTCAAAACACACCGAACCGAAAGGAAGTGACGTCCTCGACCAACTCATGAAGCAGCAAGGTTTAGTATATTCCCAGAGTGAGCAGAATTACGTCATAGATAATTCGACGATTCGAAATCAGAACGTTTCTTCAGAATGTCAAATATTCCCGAAGAATCAAACGTTTCAAAGTCTTGCACGAACAGACGAAAATGAATTGCACAATGAATCAGACGATGTAGAGCAACTTTTGCTAGAACAGAGCAGTATGTGCTCTCTTCGCGATAGTAGCATGTCGGGAACATGTTCTACGGAAGAGCTGACGAATCGAAGTCAGAATACTTCAGGATCTCATCCTCACGCTGCAGATAATAGCTCAGAAAGTATAGATGGCAACATGTGGAAACTTGAACAGTTGACTCAGGAGCTGTTAGACGCAAATTATTCTTCCTACGAAAACGAAGCATCGGTATCAACTAACGCCTCTTCATATCATACAACGGAGCATCACATTTCTCATACACATTCTTCCATTCAAGAAGATAAGGAAAAAGAAACGAAAGAACGTATTTTGTGCAGCGGTCACAGGAATCTATGCAGACTTGAGAAACTAAGAAACCCAATGAAAGAAGCGAACAAATGCATGCCTTTACAAACATATACCGATGGAATATTCATGGAACATCCATCTACAAACAAAAAGTGCTGCACCGACCAAAAACCTAAGGAGTTAATGGAATTTAGTGCCAAAGAAAAGAGCTTACTGGATTCCGATCTCGAAATATCCAATAAGGTTGAGGAACAAGTTTCGCAGACAAAAATCGCTGATTTGGTGCTGGAGAAAAAAGACCAAGAGGAAGGGGAACTGTCTCGCACACCGAGCCCGGTGGGCCCTTTTCATTATATCACAGATCCTTTCATCACCGGTGTAGAATGCTCATCTACAACAGATGAATCTCGAGTCAAAAGTTTGAGATTTTCCTCGGAAGTTACGGATCTCGAAGACATGAAGCTTTCTTTAAATAAATCACCCAATAAGTCACCCAAGAAATCACCAAATGAGAGTATGCCAGCATCTGTGTTAAAAAAGAAAGAAGTAGACAATCCACCAGTAGAAGTTTCAACTTCCGAGTGTAAAGGTGACTCTAAGGCACAATCCAGTGAAAGTGAAGTACGAAAGTCCCTTTTCAAACTTAAGGAACGACTAGAAAGTCTAACTTCAAGTCCTGGTCCTATACAAAGCTTTGAAATATTCAAGAACGTCAGCCATAGCATTCAAGGTAAGCTTAAATTTTCAATTCAATGAAATTTGACTAGTATTTTTCTCCTAATGTATTAAATAAATAAATAAATAAATAAATAGAAACTTAGTTGCTATTTGTTCGTTATATTTATGAGCAGAACAATGCTCAAAAACGCGGTGTTTAAATAATGGGCTAATTATGCAAAAACAATCTTAAGGATATTTCCATCTTTCTTGACAAAGATTTTCATAAAAGTTAAAATATTGATTGACATTAAATTTTAAATAATACTGAAAATACTTTGAATCAATAGGTTTCTTCATACCTATTCTTGCAATACATGGCATCCGGCAAATATTTAAAAAACTTTTTTTTTAAGGAAATCAGTGAAAAAAGAAAAAAAATGTATGGACATAAAGAATTTCAAAAATTCCGTAAAAATAATTTCCGAAATCCCCAATTTCAGTTAAAATTTTCAGGAAATAAAACAGGACTTTTGAAAGCTTTGTATAGCTAGCTTCAGGAAAAAAATATATAAAAAAGTTACCTAAAATATACTAAAATAATTCCTATTAAAAAGGAATATTTTAGTTCACATCCATTCTGAAAGATGTTTCTCGTGAGGTGCTGACCGTTTGTAAAATAATTGCATAAAGCTTCTAATCAATAAAATAAGCTCTTTGATTTGAAGCTAATGAAAATTTGATATTATTTTTTTTTCTCTCTCTCTCAGGTATAGGATCGACAAAGAACACCGACACAGAGCAACAACCACCATCCACGGAGCAAGTGCCCGTACCTGTGGTGAGGCCCAGCTCCAGCCCGAAGAGCGCCAACAACAGCAGGCAATCCTCTTTGGACGAGTCCAGTCAGGTGACCCTCTCCGACGAATCATCGGTGGTGACGACGACATCGGAAGACGGGCCTCGAACCGAGGAAGACGAAGAGGACACCGTCAGGAAACGAGACGGGGCGGGGCCTTCCGAGAGACCGCCCAGAACCGGTCTCAACGACAATGAAGGGAGGGGTCAGAAGAAGGCTGGTGTCCGATGCGCTTTGCGAAAGCGACTAAGAAGGTAAATCTCGTGATGCAGCTTCAACAATAACTTTTCCAAGTATAAATGACTTTACGGTGTGGTAACGGTCCATTTAGTTCTTCATACCGAAATTAAATTGATTAAAGTTTTAGGCATAAAGCACAAAATTGAAATTACTTTACTCGTGTTTTGGGATTACAAGGAATTCCAATTTAAGTACAGAAGCTTATCGATGAATCCTTCAAAAGCAGAGCGTCAACATTACAATGTAAGCGTTTGTGCAAATAAATTTATTTAATTACTCAAGCTAAAAGCAAAAACTACTACAATTAATTGTTTTAAAGAACAAAATGCGGGTGCGAAAGGGATATGAAATTCATTTCGGAAATCTTGCCCAAGTTACAAATAAACTGAGAAATCTCTCATTTGCTACATTATGTGACATTCGATTAAAATTTACCCACATATTTGGACATTAGGCCAGCCGTCATTCAGTCAGGTCCATGGTAGTCCGATCGGTAAGGCGTCGGACACGTAACCGGAGGGTCCCGGGCTCGATCGTAGCCAATCAAAGATCCACTGTCGTTACTGATGGTGGCTGGGAGACGTAAAATAAGGGTCGTGGTCACAAAATCCTCTAAGTGAAACGATACCTATGGGGGTACTATACTAGGGGTTTGCTCGGCCTTTGGTATAGATCAAAAGAACAGAGCGCTCTTTCAGGGCCCCATACCCGGTTAAACCACAAATTGTGGTAGGTACGGAGGACCCTAGAGAGTTAAGTGAAGTGTCATTCAGTCAGGCGACATGGAATCAATTCTTGGCTTAGTAATTTTTCTGCAACAGAGGACAATCCTAAAGCTTCATAAGAGAAGGTAGGGAGGTGTTAAAAACAGTTGATTAAAATCTTAACGAAGACATTTTTTAACGCTTGATTACCGTTTACAACCCTGTTGTGCACCTTTTCATGTGGTATACGGTACATACTCATTCTGACTTTGCCCTCTTAGGTCCTGCGTAACAATCGATGAGGTAGAATGCCGTGAGTTCGTATCGTCAGAGGATACTTCCCCGTCATCCTCCGTCTCCCTGGAGTGGAACGATTTTGACAAAATCGAAACGGACGCCTGCTTTGGGGGAAGAACAGATGAGACGGCTACAACTACGATTGAAATATCCTGTGACGACGTCAACGTGGCTGAGACAGAAACCAAATTTAACGTTTTTGTCGACAAAGAAATGTGTGTTTTCTTCGAGACGCCTTCATCTTCGTCCATCGGCAAGTCAGCTTCTTCGTCTTCCAATGCCACTGACTTCTCTACGACATCTGATCGGATGCGAGGAGTGATGCAGAGAGAGAAATCGGATGATAGATCGTCAAAAGAGAGCGACAGTGACAACTTGAGCAAGTTGTCAGACGTGGAAGCTAGACCTGATACATCTACTGATGATCCGAACGCCAAGCGAGCTACCGACCCCTCGTCTATGTCGCTGGACGTGCTAGAGTCGGGCGGCTTTCCACGTGGGGCAACTACTTCCACGTGGGTACTCAGCAACATTGACGAAATGCCAGATGACGTAGATGCAGTCGACAACAAAGACGATCGGTTCAAAAGCAAATGCTCAATGCGACAAACTTCCAAATGGCTGTTGAACAACATTGATGAAATGACTGAAACGGTAAATTGCGACACAGAAGATGCAATTACCTGTCCCAAAGCAACAACTTCACATTGGCTGCCAGTAAATATTAACGAGATTCCAGCCACCGTAGTCGAAAATGCCAATTCAGACCAGCAGGGCGAAAATTTTCTGGACTGCAGAGACATTTATAGGATTAGTTTCGACGACTCTAAAGGAACAACTCCTATCCAAGACAAAGTTGAGACGTTACCCGTAAAAAACGAAAGTTTGGCAGAAGGGCTGAATGCCTCAGAAAAAGTTGAGAAGTCAACTGAGGAAAAAACCCTTGCTAACGGTAATGCTGTATGCGATAGAGAAGTTTCAAGCACCAGCAGAGGTGTTCCGGTGACAAGAAGAAGCAGTAAGGATGTACCTACGGATATACTGGCTGCATTAGTCGAGACAATATCAGATATAACATCTGTTTTCGGAGAGATGTATTCAAGACATGACACAAAGCCGGAGAATTTTAGTTCTGACGAATCTTCCTTGGAGAGTTATGCTGTTGGAAATCCTTCCGACAATGGGCGGTGTGTAAATTCAAGCAAGATTTCAGTAGAAGACAAAAGGTAAACTTTTGTGAATGACATTTTGTTTGACTTGTGTTTACATAAAATATTAGTTAAGCATGAAGACGTTTCGATCCGCCCAATTCTCCATTAAGAGTACAAAAGCTGACTGAGCAGAACCAAACTGTAACCCTGTACTGAAGCAGAAACTTTCTACTAATTAATTCAACTCTGAATAACATATAATGAGATATAGATATCCTCCCCTGCACAATTGTATAGAAGCAGAGTAAATTAAGTAACCTTTAGCTTTATCCCTGTCTTGATATGATGTTTATATTTTACCATTTTTACCTTTATGAATAGGCGAATACATTAATTATCAGGAATAGAAGCATGCTGCTATTAGCGATTTTTTTTTTTGAAGAAATCATACTGATATTAAGATATGCAGAAATCTCTTCAAAATTTTCTCCTACTCATCTTTGCAAAGAAGGAACATATTATTTTTGGGTTATCGTAAAACTATAAAAAAATTCTACAAAATGATAAAATTAAACTTTCAAGTTGAGTCTCACTCTTAAACCATTATATTTTATTTGCGACATATTATTAGACCAGGTGGTTTATATCTGTGGTCTGAAGTATGGGTGAAATATTTTGAATTTGGTTTGTTTTAGTCTGTGTAACAAAATATTTCCCAACACTATGTATAGAACAGTGCCGATACCATTTAAAGTACGTTACGCTTAGGAATTTTCTTAAAAGTTTGTTTTTCTTATTTTTATGTCACATTCGGACTCTCGCTCAAAATAATTTTTAAACTTACACCTCGTAATGCAAAATTTGAATTTTTATTAGATGATGTAGTAACATTTTGTAACATTTCTTTCTAATTTTCAGGCAAAAAAGCAAAGAAAATTATTACGAACATAATGGAGATAAAAGAACAGAAAACACAAATGTTTTGTCGAAGACGAGCATTAGGAATAGCCCAGCAATAACAAAACTATCTTCGGAAAAATGTAGTAACTCCTCCTTTAACAAATTGAACGACAAAATTTTTAAGCTTAGGCAATCTAATAAGAAACCAGATGTCAAAATATCTAATAAAGATAAAGTAACTAGTCTGGATGCTGATTTAAAACTCCTAGTCAATTCTTCCGGAAAAATTAAAATTCAGCAACAAACGGATGCCCTCAAATGGGTTGAAGCGAATCACATTGGGGAAGAAAAATGTAGGACTTTGAACGGCGTCGTAAATTTGAGCGACGAGGACAGGAAAGAAAATCTACCATTGCACAACATCCGCTTGAAAAATGTGAAGCACAACTCCTTAGAAACAGAAGAAAAATCGGAGAAGAAATTTTGGACTCACACTCGACCAAATAATCTGGAAAAACGGCACGAAAATGTTGTATTAGACACCAAAAAGTCCGGCTCTTTAGAAGTTAAAAAATTGAATTCTTTAAAATCCAGCTCGTTGGATAAAAGGAAAGAGCATACAGAATCGAATCATGTATCACAAAGCATTTCCTCAGCAAAAACTGATTCAAAATCGTCTTCCATAATGAAGCAGAACTCTTTAGAGGATTCAGTATCGTCCAATGATACGCGGCGATTGTCTTCAGAAACGATCGAAAAATCAGAACAAAGCGACGATCTTCAAAGCCAAACAGATGGATCTTCTCAGAGTGATTGCTCGAAGCAATCGGGTATAGCACGACAGTCTTCTACGGAGGAATCCACCGGTAATCCCCTAAAGGACCACAAGGAATCCAAGACTGTCCGACAAGACAGGAAGTTGAATCGTTGTTCGCTTAGCGTGTGCCTAGACAAAAAGAAACAGGACTCTCTGGATGATGATACTTCGCAGTCGGCCCCCTGCAGTCCGCGGACTAGACCGCCACGACAGAGATCCGTGGACGAGGTGAGTCGATCTGAGTTGAGTCGTGGATCTTCGCTCAGCCAGTCTACTTCTCAAGAAAGTCTCCCTGGTGGGGGCGGGACAATGGCCTGTCACAGGTATTACCACGTCTTTCGCCAGGGGGAACTGGATGATCTTATCGAGAGTCATGTGGACAGCTTGCACATCATATCTTCCTATTATGATCATGCCAATTGGTGCGTCATTGCCGAGAAAGTTCAAGTGTGGACTATATGACTGAGAGATGATACCTGGTCTCAAGAAAATGCTGGCTCATTTGAGTTCATCTTCAGTTCAATGCAAAAACTACAATGAGTGGACGTATCCAAAGACCGATCAGCAGGCATCGCACGTCATTTTTTTCCCTAAAATAACAACAACAAGGTAGGTTGGTACAATATGATGTCGCGACCTTCTGCTTAATGACATCTGCCGTTTTGCCTTGACAATTATTTTACCACCAGAGCCAAAGGAAATGTAATGATCATTTTATTCCGATGTGAATGTATTTTCTTGACGATATCACTCATTCTAGTTTGCTGGTTATTGATTACATTCAATGAGGTGTCGCCAGATTGATAAAAACTTCTCTTTTTGCGTGGTCCTTGTGCTCAATCAATTTCGGACGATTGCCATATTGAGACACTCTTTTTATTGCAACTGTCGTAAGTGACAAGTAAAAGTTGCTCCACTACTGATGTAGGTGCCTATATGACCAAGAGTTTATGAATACAAACTCATATTTTGCTTTTCAATTTAACCTTTCATATTCCTCTTTAATAATTGTGAACTAAGCTCTCATTCATCTTCTGATCGTTAGTGTAAACTCAGGCAATATCTTTCTAAATTATGAGAAAATTTCCAAGTTCTCTCCTATGCCTTGACGTAATTCAAATATGGTACTGGCATTGCTTTGTCTTTCCTTTCCCAGGTGTTGAACTGTACGTGCTATATAACCGATATAGCACAGTTAAGTACTCTTCTTAAAATTAAGAGCTTAAAATTTATTTTTATGTGGTTCAGTTTTTAAAACTGTGGTAAGTCAAACAAGCAAAAAACATTTTTGCTTTAAAACTGCTTTGCTTTTTGCTGATTTGTTTTCTTTCTTTCATTTAATTATATGAGAAAAGCTACTTTTTGATATCAAAATTAAGTTAATACAGTAAGCAATCATATTAATTAGAGCCTAGAAAATGCAAATGTGATGATATTTAAGAGTAATTTTTTTACTCTGTTGAAACTAATTTCGTGCCATGAGTAACCACAAGGAGTTTTGCAATATGTTAATTTATTTTTTAAAAAGAAAGTGTTTAACTTATTAATTATAGATTGTTGAAAAATAAAACTTTCTTTTTTATTGCTCAGTTTATTTCGAAATTAAAGCTCTTCAAACAGGAGAGATATTCTGGCAAAATTCATAGAGATACTCGAGGAATGAACAAGCACAAAATTTCTCCATGCTTCATCTCCTCTCATTTTTTCGATGTGAAGCAATTAAGTGCTCCATTGCTACTCTTTTTTTTTAACTTCACAAAATGAGGGAAACTTTGGAATAAAAAGTAGGGTGAGTTCTGGTAAGTGCGTACCCTTTTTTTCAAAGTTCATGTTCTCAGGGATGCTGCTCTGTTGAAAAATCTTGTACACAAACAATTTTTTTTTAGTTTTCTTTCCAGATCCTTTATTAAGATTTTCAAGCATATAATATGTCAAATAAACTATAAGCATAGGTTTTGTGACCTGGTTTATGACACCTATTCTAAGGTACGTACTTTCCCAACCTAGCGGGGTAAGTGCGTCCACCTTAAATTATGTGAATATGAGCAGGAAAAAACTTCTGGCACATATTAAATATGTTAGGTAGTTGCATTGGGATAATTCCTAATACTAGAGATCAGCACTTTCTTGCATGGATGAAACGCAATCAGTGATATCCCACGTGTCTTGCGAACAACTGTGATTTGAAGATTGACAGAGTTGTGTCTGTGATTCTTCCTCTGTCCTTTTAATAAGACCAAGTGAGCAAATGTAAGTTGTTTTTATTTAGTAATAATCACTTATAGTCTACACAGTTTATTTTAGTTTAATACATTAATCAGTCTGTGTTTAAGCCACGGTTCGCACTTACCCCTTAAATGTAAGATGAGACATGTGTGTCCAATAGCGTTGTTGTAAGTGCGCACCCCTGTGATTTTCTTTAATTCTATTTGTATGGTAGATCGTTAGGTGATCTGAGTGAACATTTCGTTTTTTTTTTTTTTTTTTAAATAAATACGGTTTTAAAATATTTTTCTTATTAAAATCAGCAGCACTAAGAAAAACACAAAATAAAGAGCAAAAAAAAAAAGAAAATAATTGATCATGATGTGATACTTGTACTTTTTTTTTTCTTGTACATTCAAATAGTTTTTCACAAGGTGTTTTTAATTTTCTTGTTTTTTGAATCAGTTGGTTTCTTATTTAGTGTTTCACTTAATTTCATTGCTTCATTTGTCATTCTGGTTTAAATTAAGTGTAGCTTATAATCGCTATTTTCAACGAAACATTTACTAACTGATATCTAAATACCAATATATTTCAGAGGTAATGAATAAAATTGGAATCTTATGCCGCATTCAATATTAATATAAATACTTGATGGAAATGACGTCGGATTTATAATCGGTTTATAAAAGAGTTTTAAGCAAAATTAAAGGTGAATTACGAGAGTCGGATTTTATACGTAATGGTACACACTAGCCTCATCATAATGGTACGCACTCGCTCCGTATAATAGTACGCATATGCCTCATGATAGTGGTACGCACTTGCCCGATCATAATGGTACGCATTTACCCCCACCTTACTTTAAAGAAAGGGAAAGTGAGTACCGTCATATAAACTAATTTTAGTTAGAGTATTTGATCAAAATACCCCATGTATGTTATTAGTAGCTGTTACTCAAAAGAAACAACTTGCATTTCTTGACTTCAATTGCTTGGTATGACTACAAGAGAATCTGAAACAAAACCTTCTCAATCTTTACTTAAGAGTTTTTTTGAAGACATTTAAGTTATCCCTGATTGTGTTTCGTCTATGGAATCCAGGTCTGAATTCTACCTATTGAAATTATCATTAGACAGTTATCTAGCATAGTCGATGTGTTGCAGAAGCCATTTCAAGACAGTGTTCATATAATTCCCAGTGGACGCACTTACCCCGTGGACGCACTTACCAGAACTCACCCTACTTAAAATAAGTGTCTATCATAAATAGATTAATTTTAGAAATTAAATTCCTAATTCAGTAGTTATGGCAAAGTAATTATCAAGTACTAATAATCCTTTCTTTTCCTTCACGTTAAACTTAACCTTTTGTGGTCTTGTTCAGAATTCTTCTAATAAATAAATAAATAAACAATTAAATACAAGCACAAAACTAAATATTTCAAAAATAATTTGGTTACTATAATTCTAGTATTAATATACAGGAGACTAAGTTTTAAAAACAAATTAATCTCAGAGTAGAGCGATTTCCTAATTTAACCGAAAAAATCACGGATATTTATTTTTTTGTTTTGTGGCTCCAACAATCTGATTACTTACTGTACAAAACTTTTTGGATAAAGCATGTGAATGCAAGTTATTTAAACTATACCTAGCGCACATATATGTGTTGGTTAAATTTTGTATATGCGGCTTCTTTTTTTTTTTTTTGGGTGTTGTAAAATGTGGCAGTTATTTTGTCTATAAGGTCTGAAAATCACTAATGTGTACAAAAGATACAAGGCTCTACTAAGGGGATACTACGTCTTCAATGACCATTGGAGAAATCCTCAAAACTTTTAGACACGGCCACTTTGGTTGTGGTAATTATTTTAGTGTGGCGACATCAATACAGCCACGGATGATATCTTGACCTTTTCCTTCGCTTGTCCATCCTGGCATGGCAGCTATTTTGCTACCAGCTACCAGAGCCAATTTAAATATCGTGAGGATTTTGCTTTTTGGCAAAAAAAAAAAAAAGATCTTGCCTTTACTTTTTTGTGTGTGTTTGATATCATTTGGTCTTTGGTGACATCGAGACGAAGATCATCAAACTTTGAATTTTGAAATATCGTCTCTTTCAGTTCAGAACTGAATATGTGAGCTATTGTCAGCATATATTTTATCCTTTTCACTATTTTATTTTTTATGCATAAAAATCGATAAAAAACTATTTTTAAAAAGCACTAAGAGCGAAGCGAAGAAAGACGGAAAGCAAACCATGCTCTCGATTGCAAAAGGGAAGGTAAATTACACATAAAAAATCAATCAAATATTGATTTGTTTGTCTAAAAAAATGAATAAATAAGTAAAATTAAATAAGATATAAATGAAAAAAATAATTAAAAGGATAAAATTTAGAAAAATAATATCTTAAAAAAATTGTTTTGGGTATAACAACGTGGGGAACGGTCCAATTAATTTTACTTCTGCCGTTAAATCGATTCAAAACTTAGATTACAGATTATGTTGCTGCATAAAACAAATGTACTATTAATAATCACTAGTCTTTGCACACACTCTGGGCCTGTTTAAGATTTACACAGACTTACGATGGTGGAAAGAGAAATTAGAAAAGTGATAAATGAAAAGAAAATTAACTATCGCCAATTTTCCGACGAGGAACTAAAGAGGTTTAAAATCTAGAAATTAAGATTTAAATAAAAGGGAAAAAAAGGGAGTCAAATGACACTATATTTTCTCCTTTCAACATTCCTAAGATAAAAACCTTGGAAAAACCTCTTTTGTAATTAGGAAAGAAAGCTTAAAAAATCTGCCATAGAAAGACCTGTTATCAAACAGATTTTGTCCACTACTGGACTAAGTGACGCCATATGAATCGAGTATATTACTTACTCATCGAACTGTTTTGCGATCATCTGAGATAATCACTGGGCTATAAATACAACTGGTGTGAAGAATTTTATCGAGTGAATAAAAGGGACAGCACAATATCATTTTTCCTTTTTTTTAAATTTTACTAATAACAATTTTCACAAGCGAATTTTTGCATAATCTTCATATTTGGAATGTTGCAAAACATTAAAAATTTAGTGATGATCTCCATTGAAGTATTAGACCTTTAATTAATTTTTTAGTTTATCTGGAGAACAATAAATATTAGATAAAATAAACAAGTATTTATTCGAAAATTTTCAAAATATGTACAATATAACTCGTTAAAAAATTAGTCGTCTGCAATGAATATAGGGCGTGTGGTGGAACGGCTCTAAATTTCCTTCTTGGTCGACAGAAGCCAATCTGTCACAAGGTCAACTGAACTTCAAAAATCGTTGTTTAGAATGATTACAGAATTTAAAATTACAAAAAAAAAAAAAAAAAATCGTGAAAATTTTTCTGTCCTATGATAGATTCTAATATTTTCTTTTCTGAAGCAGGGCTTAATGTTTAACAGAAGTGCGGGTGCCCTATTGTTCTCAAAACTTATATTCGAAAGTAAATAGCCTGACATCCGACTAAAATGTTAAATTTTATTTCGAAGTGATTTGCTTTCTCTGTATGAGGTCGATTTTGTTTCTAATCCGTCCAGTTGTCATTATAGCACAGTGAAACTTATACTCCTTTAACCATAATGACAAGTTCCGAAGAAACCACGTAGCAACACATTTTCGAGTGTTAAAAGAAATTAACGAGACAGATTTCTGTACAGATAGGTGCTAAAGGTTATATTTATTAACAGTTTAAATTAAGAACAAAAGCATGGCGCCTCCCCTCCAAGAAGTCGTGTACTGTCCAATAGCGTTGACATCTATATGAGAAACAAAGCCCATAGATCAAAATAATGATCTCATTCAATATTAATTCGAGTGCAACATATCAAATGCTGGGAGGGTTGGAGCTGAACTAATGGTGGTATTTTTGTTAAATTTCTCAAACGATCTCTGTAATACTAATGTTGTGTTTCATGTTCAAATTTATAATAAAAAATATTTTGAAAATTCAGTCTTCACGGTGTCATTTATTTAAAGCAAAAATACAAGCGGACCGCGAGTTTGTTAAAATAATTATGAAAAAGAAAACCAGGGTTTCCATTCTTTCAATCCACACACGCTTCACATAGGCGGACTTACGGGGGTGCCAGGGGGTGCGCCGCACCCCCAACATTTTTGGTTGGGTTTTGAAAATAATGAAATTAAGTATAATTCGCCAAGAAATGCAGTTGGAAAAGAAAATTATTATTCAGTGCTGCATTAAAGAATGAGTGTATACTCCGTAATTGGGTATTTATTGGTACATCATTACAATTTCTTTTGCTTTGAAACTACCATGGCGAAATTAAAAAACTTTATCAGTAAAATCTGCCCTGAAATAAACTAAAAACCAGCATTTTTAAGGTAAATTTTCAAAATCTTCCATAAAAGTACCCTCCCCCACCCAGGCTTCTTATTGTAGTGGCGCAACCAGAGGGGTCCCACAATGATCGTGCTCCCTTCCTCCCACCCTTTCTCCAGAATGCTGAGTTGATATTTTTTAAAAAATATTCTTCATTATTGAAGAGAAGGAAATAAAGCCTCTTGGGAAAAGGCACCAAAATACCCAATGTTGAGAAAATATCTTAATTTCTTTAAAAAATAAAAAAATCTCGACGCTTAATATTTTCAACAGCTTCAGATTGTTAGTCAGCTAATTGTGTGCCACCCCCCCCCCTCTCGCCCTATCCTCTTGTTTTTAATTTCATTTCTGCCTGATTTTTTTTTCTTCTTTTTTTTTCTATTTCGTCTGAAAATAAAAAAGTCTTCAAAATGTTATTTCTCGGAAGTCCTCTACCCCGCCAAAGTTATTACGGAGTATCACAAATTTCGTCACCTGGGCTTCAATTTAGCAAAATTTCAATTGAAAATTCTCCAAATACCAAACACCTTAAAAGATCGAAAATTGCTTAAAATTTCGTTTTTAAAGCTTCAATTTTGGAAAATGTTCGGATAAGGGCAACCCTAACCACCCTTTCTTCATCATTAAAAATCGTTAAAATTTTACTTTTCTAAATTACAGTTTCGAAAAGTCTAAAGGGGAGAACCTTTTGGCCCAACAGGCTTTGAAATCCTAAGAATTGACATGCTTAGGACTTCAAGTCTTCTTGCCGCCAATGGAAGATTGAATACAGTAGCCTTAAATCTTCCTTCTAATACTATGGAATATTGCAAATAAGAACTTTGTTCTTAGAACTTCAATTTCGAAAATTTTCAGGGTAGAGCCCCATAACCCCCTCCCTAATAACCGCATCTAAAATTG